>OX336365.1:628324-973324 GCA_946902895.1 Fragum fragum
AACATGCAACTCGGAACGTGACATTTCGACCTTTTCCCATGTGCGCCTTGCACAGACTCGGACCAGTCTAGCCCTTCACACAGTCTGATCAGAGTCTTCACTATGCGCTCAATAGAAAGCCCCAGTATCAAAGCTGTTTTCAGATGATCAGAGAATGTTTGATAGTAAACCTTGTATTAAGCGACCACTGAAACGCCGATCAAAAAGTGGTCGCTTAAAAGAATGGTTGTTTAAAACAATTTATTGTGAAACATATGTAGGATTGTTTCGATTGTATAAATAAACAGAATTCTCGCTTAATCCTAAGCTGTTGGGACTCATTAGAATCGTCTATAATGGAAAAGAAGATATTACTTGTTATAATATTTTCTACTTCAAAGGGTGGTTTTATTTCAAATTAAATTCCATTTTTATTGTTATCTGCAACCTCTTTCATTTTGGAGCCGTTTAAAATTTCAAAAAACGGGAACGGGTAAATAGATTTTGCTTTCTAAACGGGGATTTTCGATTATGGCCGCTTAATGAGAGTGGTCGCTAAATAGACGTGGTCGCTCGAGTAAGATCGACTGTATATGCCGAACCTATGTGTACAGGTTGATTCATGGACAGTCATGTTAAATCATTGCTGGAACACTGGAAATTAACGCCACGTACTGGTTAAATCTATTTGTAAACAAGAGGCCCATTAGGGCCTAAGACGCTCTACTGGTTATAAAGTTTTCCGTTAAAGAAATCTGATATTTAAGGAAGTTAATTACTCAAAGAAGAATGCATGAAGAAAAAAAGGGCTTTATCCCATTTATTATTCTAAGCAACAATTCTCCAGGCCCCTTTTCCCGTGTTTCATGACTGATCCCCTCCATTTCCAAAAGAAAGTAACCTTATGACTCTACAATCATTCTGTAAAATTTTCATCAGAATCTGAGAATAATTGTGGACTTTATCACATAAACAGGGTTGTTTTGAATGAAATCAATAAGGCCCCTTTTCCTGTGTTTTCTGATGGATCAATTTCATTTCAAAAGGAACTTTCCTTACAATTGTCCTGTGAAATTTAAAAGACAATTTGATAATGATTGTGATCTTCATCACATACACAAGAATTTTTTGAATGATAATCTGTAAGGCCCCTTTTCCTGTGTTTCGAATACCACAATTATTCCATGCATCTTTGAAGAGAATCCGATAAAACTGTTGACTTTATTGTGTTAACAAATATATTAAAATCAAGTTCTCATAATGCCCCTTTTCCCGTGATATTTTACTGTTGGTTTTATCATTCTGTGAAAGTTAAAAGTGAATCCGATGAATTATTGGGACTTCATTATGTTTATTAGATTATTCATAAAAAACTCATATGGAACTTTTTTACATGATACTTGATGAATTGTACCCAGTTCTGAAAAGAACCATTTAAGTGATTGTACAAGCATTCTGTGAAATTTTGAAGTGAATCCGGTGAAATCAAGGGACATCATTGTGTTAACCAGAATATTTTAAGAAAGTTTTTCATAAGGCCCCTTTTTATGTGACATTTGCCATAATCAGATCCACTGTCAAAATCAACAATTGGAATGATGGTACAATCAATCTGTGTAATCTGTGGAATTTATTGAGTTAATGAGTTTATAGTGAAATCTTCATAGGGCCCCTTTTCTCGAGGTACTTTACAGAACAAACCAAATTTCAAAAGGAACAATTCGAATGAAGGTACAATCATTCTTTAAAAGTTAAAGAGAATCAATGAAAACAGTGGACTGAATTGTGTCATGAATTTTTGTAACAAAATTTTCATAATGCCCTTTTTTCTGTGAAACTTAACAAATCAGACCCAAGGTACAAAGGAACAATCCTAATGATAGTTTGAAGAAAATGATAAAGACTGAGGACTTTATTGTAATAATGATGTTTTGTAATAAAATTTTATAAGGTCCCTTTTCTTGTGTCACTGAACCAATCAGACCTTATTTACAAAGGAACAATCCAAATGATGGTACAATCATTCTATTAAAGTTTGGAGAGATTCTGATAAAGACTGAGGACATTGTTGTGTTTATGAGGATTTGGTAATTATTTTTCATACAGCCCCTTTTCCTATGATACTAGACAGATCAGGCCCAATTTGGAAAGAAACAATCCTAATGATGGTACAAACATTCTGTGAAAGTTCGAACAGAATCTGATGAAAACTGCAGACTTTATCTTGGTGTAAAATTTTTAAAATACAATTTTCATAAGGCTCCTTTTCCTGTGATACTTGAAGGATCAGGTCTCATGTCAGCATCAACAATCGTGATTATTTTACAATGATTCTGTGAAAGTTTGAAGAAAATCCAATGAAAGCTCTGGACTTGGTTACAAGGATTATTGATAAAATTCCCAAAGGCCCCTTTTCCCATGATACTAGACAGATCACGCCTAATTTGAAAAGAAAGAATCCTCATGATGGTACAAACATTCTGTGAAAATTCAAACAGAAACTGATGAAAACTGTTGACTTTATTGTGGTATTAGGATTTTAAAAGTAAATTTCATAATGCTCCTTTTCCTGTGATACTTGACGGATCAGCTCTAATGCAAACATCAACAATCATTATTATCATAAGAAAATCCTATGAAAGCTCTGGACTTGGTAACAAGGATTTATAAATGAAATTATCATAAGGCCCCCTTTCCTGTGTTTCTTGACAGTTCAAACCCTGTTATGAAAAGAATGATAGTTCTGACCTTCCAATCATTCTGTGAATTCTCAACAAAATCTTATCAAAGCTGTGGGCTTCATTGTGTTAACAGAGTTTTATTAATTGAATTTTCATATAGCCCCTTTTCCCATGTTACTTGATGGATCTGAACCAATTCCAAAGGGAACTCTACTTACTAAAGTATAATTATTCTGTTTGGGTATAAAGACAACCCCATCTCATCTGTGGACTTACAAGCATTAATCAAGATTTTTTTAAATGAAATTTCCTAAGGCCCCTTTTCCTAAGTTTCTCAATGGATCAGACCCAATTTGAAAGGAACAATCCTTATGATGGTACAATCATTTTGTTAAATTTTGATTTTTTTATTAAATTTTCATAGGGCCCCTTTTTCATGAAACTTGATGGATCAAACCTACTTCCGAAAGGAAAAATCAATTTAATGTAATGATTATTCTATGAATGTTTGAATAAAATTTGTTGAAAACTATAGACTCTTTTGTGTTTACGAGGACTTTTTCAATCCAGTTTTTACCGGGCCCCTTTTCCCGTGGTCCTTGACTGATCAAACCAAATTTTGAAAGGAATAATTCTTATTGTGGTACAATCATTCTGTGAAAGTTTGAAGTCAATCAGATGAAAACTGTGGACTCTAGAGTGTTAAAAAAGATCTTTGAATTAAATTTTTTATTGGGACCTTTTCCTATGTTGCTTGAGGAATCATATCCGATTCCAAAAGGAACGATCCTTATGATGGTACAATCATTCTGTGAAAGTTTGAAGAGAATCCGTTAAAAATTGTTGGCTCTAGATTATTAATGAGGATTTTTTATTAAAATTCATAACACCCCTGTGTTACTTGACGGATCATACCCTATTTCGAAGGGAACAATCCTTATGATAGTATAATCATTCTGTGAAAGTTTGAAGGGAATCCGATGAAAATTGTTGACCCAGAGTGTTGACGAGGATTTCTTAAAAGATTTTTCGATTAGATTTTCATAAGGCCCCTTTTCCCGTGTTTCTTGACGGATCATACCCATTTTCTAAAGGAACAATCCTTATGTAGGTTCAATCATTCTGTGAAAGTTTAAATGCAATCTGATGAAAACTGTCGACTCCAGAGTGTTACCGAGGATCTTTTAATTAAATTTTCAGAAGGCCCCTTTTCCCGTGTTTCTTGATGGATCATACCAATTTTCGAAAAGAACGATCCTTATGTTGGTAAAATCATTCTGAGAATGTTTGAAGAGAATCCGATGAAAACTGTGGAGTCTAGAGTGTTAACGAGGATTTTTAATGGAATTTTTTAATTTAATTTTCATAAGGCCCCTATTCCCATGTTTCATGACGGATCATACCCAAGTTCAAAAGGAACGATCCTTATGATGGTACGATCATTCCGTGAAAGTTTGAAGAGAATCTGATGAAAACTGTGGACTCTAGAGTAATAACGAGGGTATTTTAATTGAATTTTGAATTAAATTTTCATAAGGCCCCTTTTCCCACGTTCTAGATGGATCAATCCAAATTTCGAAAGGAACGATCCTTATGTTGCAACAATCATTCTGTGAAAGTTTGAATTAAATTTGATGAAAACTGTGGACTCTAGACTGTAAACGAGGATTTTTTAATTAATTTTTCATAAGGCCCCTTTTCCCGTGTTTCTTGACGGATCATACCCATTTGCGAAAGAAACGATCATTACGATGGTACAATCATTCTGTGAAAGTTTGGAGAGAATCTAATGAAAACTGTGGACTCTATCGCGTAAACGAGGATGTTATATTGAATTTTTTTATGAAATTTTCATAAGGCCCCTTTTCCCACGTTTCTAGACGGATCAATCAAAATTTCGGAAGGAACGATCCTAATGTTGGTACAATCATTCTGTGAAAGTTTGAAGCGAATCTGATGAAAAATGTGGACTCTAGAGTGTTAACGAGGATTTTTAATTAAATTTTCATAAGGCCCCTTTTCCAGTGTTTCCTGACGGATCTAACCCGTCTTCGAAAGGAACGATCCTTAAAATGATACAATCATTCTGTGAAAGTTTGAAGAGAATCAGATGAAAACTATCGACTCTATCGCGTAAACGAGGATGGAATTTTTCATTAAATTTTCAGAAGGCCCCTTTTCCCATGTTTCTTGACGGATCATACCCTATTTCGAAGGGAACGATCCTTATGTTGGTACAATCATTCTGTGAAAGTTTGAAGAGAATCCGATGAAAACTCTGGATTCTATGGCGTAAACGAGGATTTTTTAATTAAATTTAAATTAGGCCACTTTTCCAATGTTTCTTGACGGATCATACCAAATTTCGAAAGAAACGATCCTTATGGTGGTACAACCATTCTATGAAAGTTTGAAGAGAATCCGATGAAAACTGTGGAGTCTAGAGTGATAACGAGTATCTTTTAATAAATTTTTATTAGGCCCCTTTTCCAATGTTTCTTGACGGATCTGACCAAATTTCGAAAGGAACGATCCGTATGATGGTACAATCATTCTGTGAAAGTTTGAAGAGAATCCGATGAAAACTGTGGACTCTTTCGCGTAAACGAGTATCTTTTAATAAATTTTTAATTAAATTTTCATAAGGCCCCTTTTCCCATGTTTCTAGACGGATCATACCCAATTTCGAAAGGAACGATCCTTTTGATAGTACAATCATTCTGTAAAAGTTTGAAGGGAATCCGATAAAACTGTTGACTCCAGAGTGTTAACGAGGATTTCTTAAAAGATTTTTGATTAAATTTTCATAGGCCCCTTTTCCCGTGTTTCTCGATGGATCTGACCCAATTCCAAAAGGAACAATCCTTATGAAGGTTCAATAATTCTGTGAAAGTTGAAATACAATCTGATGAAAGTCTGTGGACTCTAGAGTGTTAACGAGGATTTTTTTTAATCAAATTTTATTTAGGCCCCTTTTCCCTGTTTCTTGACGGATCATACCCATTTGCGAAAGAAACGATCATTATGATGGTACAATCATTCTGTGAAAGTTTGGAGAGAATCCGATGAAAACTGTGGACTCTATCGCGTAAACGAGGATTTTTTAATTGAATTTTAATTAGGCCCCTTTTCCCATGTTTTTTGACGGATCTGACCCAATTTTGAAAGGAACGATCCTTATGATGGAACAATCATTCTGTGATAGTTTGAAGGGAATCCGATGAAAACTGTGGACTTTATCGCGCAAACAAGGAAAAGTTTAACGGACGGACGACGGACGGACGGACGCACTGACGGACGCCGGACGGGAAAAAGCCATCGCCATAGCTCTATTGGCCTTTGGCCAGTAGACCTTAAAACTAGATTTTGTTTAATCTGTAAAATAAAAATAGACTTTTGAGAATAATTTAGGGATCTCGGCTGTCACTCGAAGAATGAAAACGACCAATCAAATCATTCATTTAGAACGGAAGTGATCTATAAACTCAGACATTTATGCGAATCATTTATGTTTTTTGGGCGACTTAAACGTCGTAACTACAGCTTATTCAAGCTGAAGTTACAACGTTTAAGTCGTCAACCAATCATTTTATTTGTTTGTTATATGTTTCTGACGATAAATACTTCCTCGCGCTGTCAGTGGGCGGAGCAAGCAATCCGTCAGTTGAAAGCCTTCAGACTTGTCTGTCTATCGCAACCCAACATAATTTATGTTCAATCCACGGCGTTCGCCCCACAGGGCGTCGGGTTATAGGTGCATAATCCCATTGCTTTGAGGTCTGATAAAAATGTTCGTAAATTGTTCTCCATAACTTTTGAATACGATACCCGGTTAATTTCAAATGTTTACTGGTGATAACATTATCTTACATATAGATTCTTCACACAAAACGATTATTTAAATGAACTTTAAATGTGCCCATTTCCATGGTTAAAATGTCACGATTTCAGAAGAAACAAATTCGGCGAAATTTTTGCCCAGCCCACGACCGTCGATAACGTTATAAGAGGTTATCAAAATATGTTTTTTATCTGCTAGGATAGACGCAACAAGTCTAAAATGAAGTGCCTGGGTATTGAGATCCGATAAGACTGCATAGTTACGAAACATTTGTCAAATATTCACTATTAATTTCATTTTAATGATAAATTGTTGTCATTTATTTTGAACTGGATTTCTAAACAGCTCGCGACCAGCTTCTTTCTAGAAAAAACAGGCTCTTACTGTATGTGAGTATACGATAGATGTTAATGTGTTTTCTAAACAAAGAACAAACTATGATCCGAAGACAGTAGCATGTCACTTGAAGAAATCAAATGCGGGTTAAAACTAAAGTATTATAGCTTAAAGATTTGGATACTTAACACATTCCCACGCACCCCTTTTTTACGCCCCTCAAGAAAAAAGGCTTTTGAAAACATTGTGGAAAATGTAGAAAATGCCATTTTTTCATTATCCACTATGATGTCTAAAAAAAATGAAAAATTAAAGTTCCAACAACTTGAAATCGTCTTATGCAGCTTCTTTCAATTTGGACCAGTCTAAAATTTTGTCGTCTGGTAAAGGGTTAACGAAATTTAGATAATGCAGGTTAAAAAGTTAAAGTCTTTTAGCTTATAAACTTACATTTAGCTTATAAACTTACATACTTAATAACTAGCAAACAGGCGCTAACTGATCATTACAACACAGTCGCTTATGTTGTGATTTTGAACGTTTTTGTTTATAAAAACATGACATTTTATCCCCGTTGAAGTATATATCGTCGTCTACTTATGAAATAATGAATTGACAGAAGTCGTGCCCTCACAGTTATACGGTGATTGGATATTTTGTTGCAATCTATGTTAAAAAAAATATGACTTCTTATAATTTTAATTGTCCGTTACAACGAGGAGATATTTTCTTGGTTACGTCAAGTGTTGAAGTGACTTAAGTTTGATTTGGCTGGTATTTCGGCATCCCTACGCTGACATGGTATTAACTTTTTACATCTGAAACTTTTAACTATGAATTCTCGTATCTTATTAAAATTCATCGATTTTGTAGAAAAAACAAGAGGGACCTGAGACGCTTTGCTGGCCAGCAATTTTTCCCTTAAACTAATTTAATATTGATTAATGTTTATTGCTTACAGAAGAATGTCTAACATGAAAATAACAAATTGGACTTTATCCCCTTTATTATTTTGAGCAACAATCCTTGGAGAACTTTTTTTTTTCTGACCGATCAACTCCATTTCAGAAGGAGCCATCCTTATGAGTCTAAAATAAACTATAAAATATCCAAGAAGACCGAATAATACATGTAAACTTTATCACATAAACGAGAATACTGTACTTTGAGTGAAAAAGAAAAGGCCCCTTTTCCAGTATTTTCAAATTGGTCCACTCCATATAAGAAAGAAACTTTCCTTATGACCCTACAATCGTCAGGAAAAAGGCTTGAAGAGAATCAGGTGATAGTTACGAACTCTTTTTTAAGCTTGAAAACATTGAGTTAAAAAAACAAAACACAAGGCCCCTTTATCCGCGTTTTCAGACAGATCAACTTGATGTCGGAGTAAAACCTTCCTTGTGGCCCTACAACCATCCTGAGGAAGTTTCGAGAGAATCCGGTTATAATTAGCGATTTCATCGCTTAACTGAGAATAATTTGTATAAAATCCTTTA
Organism: Fragum fragum; assembly: GCA_946902895.1. Classification (NCBI taxonomy): domain Eukaryota; kingdom Metazoa; phylum Mollusca; class Bivalvia; order Cardiida; family Cardiidae; genus Fragum; species Fragum fragum. The sequence continues at coordinate 636,658 of OX336365.1, forward strand.
GGCCCCCTTTCTCGTGTTTTATGGCGGATCCACTCAATTTCCAAAAGCAAGTTTTCTTATATCCCTACAGTGATCATGTGATTGTCAATAGAAACGGATAATAATTGTGGACCTTATCACGTAAACCCCTGTGTTTTCTGATGGATCCACCTTATTTCCGAAAGGAAATTTCCTTACAACTCGTTAATAATTGTGAACTTTATCGCATAAACGAGAATGTTTTGAGCTATAATTTGTAAGGCCCCTTTTCCTCTGTTTCTGTTGCCACAGTTATTCTATGCATCTTTTAAGAGAATCCGATAAAAACGATGGAGTTTATTATGTTAACGAGGCTTTTTCAATCTATTTCTTATAAGGTCCCTTTTCCTTTAATACTTTATTGACCTAATAATAATCCTTAGGACTATACAATCATTCTCTAAAAGTTTGGGATGAAAACTTTATCGTGTTAAAGATTCTGTAATAAAATTTCAATAATATCCCTTTTCCTATGATACTTGACTGATCAATCAGACAGAATTAAAAAAAAAAAAAAAAAAAAAAAACACCTTATGATGGTACAGTGATTCTGTGAAAATTCAAAGTGAATCCGATGGAATAGACCTTTTCACGCAAAAACGCCAGATGATTAAAAAGTCAGTATTCGTTGGACTCTTATAAAGAAAAAAGACAACAACAAATTTCCACTACGGGGAGGATTCACTTTCGGTTTTGTTTTCCGCGAGTCTTATCTCAGAGCATCCAGTCATTTTATCTTCGTTTTTTCAACGCTGTACAGTAAAAAGCATGGGTTAAGTTACGTACATAATTTAGAATTTGTTTGTTACAACATTAAATAATTCCTCTGTTGTCCCATGTTTTCAGTATTATTCTTTAGAAGCATTAAAGGTACCCTATATTAACGGCCTTAAAGGAATAATCGACTGATGTTTGGTTTCATGATCTATTTTTCACCACATACGATAAAATGTATGGTATTACTCAGTATATTTTGAAGAGCAAACGTCTATAACGAATGGATCTATAGTGATAAGGCTAGGTTTTCGATTATTAAAGCTAGATTTTTAAAGGAAAGCCTACCTCACAATATAGCAGACTGCAAAAATCCATTAAATGTTAATCAGCGTTTTCACTTTATTTGGCTGTGGAAAATACTTAAATAAATAAACACTTTGCCATGATATTACCGTGCGGACTGAACACAACGTCTGGGCACGAATTTATAACATCGTCATCGTAAAAACGGTTTCTATAACTCACTTTATCGTCGAATTAATTCTCCCCGTTTTCACATTTTAATATATACTTTTTAATTCGTCGTATGGAACTTTTGTACGAAAAGTGGATTATCTTTATCAAGGGAATATTTTTCATATTTCTGTTACTACAATGATGCGAATGTAAAACGGGCATCCAGTACTGGGTGCGTGTTTGACACTGAGAGAGAGAGAGAGAGGGAGAGGGAGAGAGGGAGAGAGAGAGGAGGGAGAGAGAGGGAGAGAGAGAGAGAGAGGGGGGGAGAGATGGAGAAACAAACAAAAAGAAATAAAACATTTTAAAACAAGTTGATACGCTAATACTACAAAGTATATGCGTATCAATTTAGTTTTAACTTTTTAAAAAAATATTTACACTTTGATGAAGATTTTAGGTGATAGATATCAACCTAGGCTTATATTATGGCATATCAAAATCAGCAATTTATTAGTAGCATCAAACATGTGATGATATTAAAGTAATGACCAATAGTATTCAAATGTTAAAATATTAAACAAGTAAAATAAGTAAATCAAATTTACTCTTTCCTGTTCAATCCCTGGTGTTTACGTCCCTGAGATTTTACAGCAGAGAAAACATTGTCCTCTGCAAGTACTTTGAAATTGGACAAATCTTAAATTTTCTCATCTGGTGAAGGTGTAAGACTACATTTTGAAAGACTTGGAAGATTCTATTTCATTATATGGTAAAAAAAAACTTCATTCATTATCCTATCCTTTAAACATAATTATGGATAAATTTTTTGGCCAAAAGGAAAGGTCTTTTTGAATAAATTGAATAAACAAAAGCATCAAATTTAAAAAATAATAACAAAAAAACTGAATTGATTTAATTTGATTCAATGTCTTTTTTCCGTTAATTTGCCAAAAGGTCCTACCTTGTAAAATGTTGTCGCCAAAACGTCCTGGCCAAAACGTCCGTTTACCATGTTTGACTTACCTATGTTGACGCATATTTGCAAGCCTAACCAATTAGTGGGCTAGACCGGTACCGCCGTCGACTTTATTGTATTACAGTCTACAGTGGTACCAGTGTATTAGTGTGCCGGAATGATTAAGAATGCATATTTCTTTTGTGCAGCGTCGATAGTTGTAATATTACAAGACCTGTGTTTTCTGCAAAAGTAACTTACAGTATAAACCAGTTTTTATACCGAGTGTTAAACTATAACTGTATATTTTTCCTTTCGTGTATGTTTTTTTTTTTTTTTTTGGTTTTTTGTTTTGGTTTGTTTTGTGTGTGTGTGTGTGTGTTTTCGGGGGGGAGGGGCTAAAAAACGAAAAGAAAAATCTTATCATATTGGAAATATCATTGTAGGAAAGGTTAATTTTAGTCATCAAACTCTAGGTACGTAATATTTCCAATGGCTTAGATAAACTCTATTTGATTACAAATACACTTTAATGACATCAATATTTTTCGCAACAATTGGCATTCATATGTCTGCTCACGGGCTGGAACTCTTTATTTACCAAAACTTTGATTTTTACCCTTATTTTTGCTCGTTCAAAATAGCCAATTTATACAGGTTTGTGCATCTCGTCGTACCAAGGGCGACGAACGTTCTACTTATCTAACCATTTGCACATTGAATAGAGAATCACTGTACGCGTGACGTCACAGAACAGAAAACGAGGCTGGCTAATCAGTGGGTTTTTTACAAATCAGGTTAAAAGGGGCGTAGTCTCGAAATGCAGTCCACCTAGTCTACAGGCCCCGAGGCTGTAAATATCTACCAGTTATGCACGTTCAACCCTTTCCTTCGTTTGCAACCTTTGGTGGAAACGATTCACGCATAATGTATCTTTATTGAATATTATATAAGTCGAATTTTAATCGCGACCTTTTGGAGCGATTAGGTTTGTTTGTTTGTTTGAATGGGGGTTTTACGCCGCTTTCAACAATCTTTCAGTTATATCGCGCCGGCTGGAGCACCTAACAATGGATTCCTGGTATTTCTCACACCAGTACCGCCATCACATCCTTTCCTAGCCTCCAGCTGCTACCCCACATAGGTCTACGATTATCGACCCATTGGTGGGAGACAAATAGTCGGAAGAGATGCATGAGTGCCGCCGTCGGGGATCGAACCCGGGACCTCTAGATTGACAGTCCGACGCGCTACCAACTGCGCTATGACGGCGGCGGGCGCGATTAGGGACCGCGTTTTCGAAATTCAGTCGGTGACCCTATTTCCCGATTGTTCCTTTAACTCAACTGGATGCATACAATACTGAACACTCTTGGTAATATACAGTTCTAATAGCTGTCAATAAAGGGGTATATAAAATTCTTTGAATGTTGAGTCTGGAATATCTTTTTCCGAGCATGCCATAATGATTTAAACACTATTATTCTTCAAAGTTACGTTGAATAAGAAGAATTACGAGTTAGGAAATTTCCAACGCAGAGCATAAACGAAAATGGAGGTCCAGAGTTCGAAAACCCGTTGTAAGCTAAATACAAAGACGCTTTTATTGTATGATCTACTCTAATATGGGTAACTTACTGTAACTGTTCGTGAACTGAGAACATTTTAGACGAAGAATTATGTAACAAATCTGAGCATCATGCTAGAACTAAGGGCTCCTTTTCTGGTTTGCGGAATCAATTATTGTGGAAAAACAGGGAATTCAAAAAAAGTATCATAACGTCTCCCTCTCTCATTCCATCTGTCTGTCTGTCTGTCTCTCTATATATATCTATCTCTCTCTCAGCGCGCTCTCTCTCTCTTTCCCTTTCTCGTTGTCCATTTCTCTCTTTTCCCTTTTCTTTTTTAGTGTGTGTCTCTCTCTCTTTCTTTATCGTTTTCATCTCACAAATATGTACAATAAAACCAGTAAACTATTAGATAAATGGAAAAGGTAAAATCCAAATCTCGGCCCAGAGCTACCAATATTTTCGTATCTACGGTTTTTAAGCTGCAGTACATTTTAAATACGACAGATAAGTTATCGTTAATTGTAAAGAGAATGAAACGATAACTTTCGTATTTATCAATCAACAATTTTAGCTGTGGGTATTTTAGACTGAGAAAGGTCCTCATAATGTCTGTATTCGAAGAGAAAGCCAAGAGCTATTGATAGTTCCTTCTTTCCATATCCCTTCTCAAAAGATCTTGACATATTGCTTAACAGTTGCCCGTCTATTAGAAACTTAACGCATAGACACGTTCGATATTACTCAATGATACTATAATCATATCTGGTGTGTAGGTAATTTATTGTGCACCTGCGGATTACAAGTTAAACCCATTCCCACACAAAAAGTTTCTAGACCATTTCGAATTGAAAGATGTTGTAAACAACAGTTTCAAGTCGATCAAAGGTATTTGTCTTTTGGGGTTTAAAGCATCGGGATAATGTAAAAATTGCTTAATACAACCAGAGACTTAGAGTAACAGAGATTGGAAACTTCACAAAATAACGCGGAGTCTCGTAAACCGAGTATAAATCGCGCACTTGTTACCTATGTACCTGGCGTTTCGTTGCTAAGCAACAATATCCGAGATAGGCAGTGTTTGTTAGCTATTGATATTTTTGTCACGGTATTAATTGACGACTTTTATTTCAATTATCAATATAATTCTTCAATTATTCAACATATTACCTCAAAAGGCTTTATATAGTTATATCAATTAAATTGCTGCGAACAAAAAAATGATTCATTGTATATCTATTTTTGTCAAAGTACCCGTTTCGGTGAAGAATTTCCCCGTCAGGTAATATTATTTTATTCATACCTCAAAATCAGAACGCATTAAACTTTCGAAAATTTGAAAAATAGATTATAAAAAACGATAATATGAACATATTCTAATCCTTGAAGATAAAGGGCAGATAGTACTAATCTTGATTTCAGAGTGCTGTCGGCGGAAATTCCGAAATGACAATTCTGAGGTTTTTTCAACAGAAGCAAAATGACAAACGGATTTTTTCTTATTTCTATAAATCATTAAGTTGGAATGCGGAGCAATTCCAACTGAGATTTAACAAAACCGCAAAATGAACACAAGACAATTTCATTTCGGGTTTTTTGATAACACATATCACGTGATCTCTTAGATATGAATATTCTCATCATAACTTGCCACGGACAATCAGTTAGTTGTAGCCGAAGACAATAATATGGCACATGTAAAGGATGATATAAAAATTCGTTAAGAGACTTCTAAACATGCTTTATTTTGCTCTAAATAATTGAAAAATAAGGTAATAATCAGCAAAGTAATTTGTTTTTGTGATTCGCCGTCCCGTTTTTGGTAATCGCGTGATCTCAAGTGACATGTGGTAGTCATGTGACCATAGATAGGCAATGTTCACAAATATGGCTCAGGTCGCAAATGCATTTTTACAATAATCACGCCGCCCAGTGCTTTAAAACATGCTAGAGCGATTAAGGGGGATCATAGGCATCAAGCAATAATTGATAACATTTTCAATGTTTAACTAGACCAATCTTAACCCATTCCAACACAGTGGAATTTTAGACCAGTCCAAATTGAAAGGAGCTACAGACGACAATTTCAAGTTGATGGATTCTTTTTGTCTTTTTTGGATAGAAAACATTATAGATAATTAAGAAATTGCTTGATCCAACTTTTTTGTTGGAGGGCTTAAAAAGGAGGGATTGAGTGGTAATGGGTTAATTGAAAGTTGCAGAAGGCCACTCAAAGTTTCAATCAATCGAACATCGTGGAAATTTATCATAATTGTTTATTTTGGAGGATAGAAAATATTGTGGTCAATGGAGAAAATGCTGGGTTCTGGCATTTTCTTCATTAATGTTTTCTTAAAACTTATTTTTGTGCCAACGAATTCATTTTAATTCTATGACATTAAAAGATCATGTCTTGCGTGGGGCCTCATGATGGGGTCATAATTATTGCTCATATGTTTAGTTTTGCAGGTATTATCACATCTACAGATAAAGGGTGAAATTTGGATTTAAGATTCAAGTATTTCAATGATACTGCCATTAGCCTTATGCTGTAGGTACTCGTTTGAATAGTCTCATTAAGACGATTCAAATGAGTACCCACAATGTGGGGTTTCATTGAGAAGTAAGTATTTTAATATGCTGTTACCCGTCCTTATATCGAGCTCTGTTTCTTTTAATTGTGTTTTATTACAGGATGAAGGTCACTCTGACTGGGTCAGCTGTGTAAGATTTTCACCCAACACTGCCAACCCTATTATTGTATCCAGTAGCTGGGACAAGAAAGTGAAGGTGAAGTTAGTTTAAGTTTGCTCTTGTGTCATAAACTAATTTTTGAGAAAAAAAATGTGCATTTTTTGATACTGAGTAACACATCCACATTCTGTACCCAACATGAATTTGCATCTGCACATTTTGGGCAAATTAATGTTGGCTATGATGGTGTTTACAAAAACTGACCTAACTTTGAGATTGGACACAGTCTAGTCTGATGTTTATGGTCCTATTTGATTCTGGTCCTGTTTAAAATGGACCATTATATGGTGAAAGGTTTTCAAATCTACTTCTCAGAAACCAGTTGATGGATTTCAACCAAATTTCACTGAATTGATCCTCTGGTGACTATTTTCCAGTTTAGTATTGGATTCTTGGAATCCTACTTTTAAAATCCTAGTGAGAGCCCTGGTATGTGCCTTAAAGCACTTCAAAATATTTTATATGTAAGCGAAATTTATATATGGAGGGATTAGGGCAAAACTTAATGTCTATTTAAGGGATGGTAAAATTAATTACGTCTACAATTTAACGTCACCGTTCCTAACGTATTTAAAGTGCTGCCGTCATAGGCGGTCAGTGTGGACTCAGGTCTTTGTAGGGCTGTCTTTAAGGTTAATTTATCAAAATGCACCGAGGGTAAAATGTTAACTTGGGAACCAGTGTCAATTTTGAAAGAAATGGTAGATAATTTTGGACCTACCTGTAGATCCACAAATGCTTGATTATTCCTAATTGCATTCTTTTCAACACTATCTACACAAAAATCTGATTCATCACTTTTAAAACCCTGATCATTAACCTCATTCACGGATTGCTTAAATTTACACATTCGCTCAAAATGATCCCGTTTATGGCAGTAATTGCACTTTTTCCCCTTTGCCTTACAGAACCCAGTTTTAGAATGTTTATTCCCGCATCGACCACACGTCTCGTTTGTAGATTGACCCCGATCGGATGGTTTGTGTCCCTGTGATTGTTGATGCTTTTGGTACTTTGATTTAGTCTTCGGCCTAGCTCCATGGCGGATAGCATTTACATCATCGTTTTTCGACATTTCCCTCATTTGCTCCCCGAGTATTCGTGAGCCTGAGCAATCTGAACTGCCTTCGTAAGCGTTAATTCCCGTCCAACGTTAATCAACTTTTCTCTTATTTTGTTTGACCTGGTACCAAATACGAGCCTGTCTCGTATCATCATGTCCAAGTCCGTAAATTCACAGTCAAGAGCTTTCAATCTCAAACGTGTGATGTATGAATCTACGCTCTCATGTCCCTGTTTTTCGTTATTAAACTGGTATCTTGCAAAAATTGGATTAAGCGTTGGCTGTACGTGTTCCTTGAACTTTTTATAGAACGTATCGAGTTTCTTTGCAGCGTCCGCCGAAATGTCCGTCCAAGTGTGACGGATGTCACGCCCTTTATCTCCAACCCATAGGAGAAGGTAGGAAACTTTTCCTTCCTCCTCTTTGTCCTTAAGAGGGCCACTGAATACTAGGCGAGCATGTCTCTCAAATTTTTCCCATTGCTCCGGAAGATTGCTTTCCTCCCATTTCATAGTAGGAGGTTCGTAACCTGCAGCCTGCATTTTTTAAAGTTAAATTCCAGTTATAAGTAAGACACTGTTAAAGTCCGTTGTTATAACTGTCCATCAGTTACTTCTGACACCATGTTAAATAACAATATGCACTCAATTCTTGATATACATATTTTATTTATAATGACTTTCTAATATCTACATGATATGATGATACATAAAACATCTATATACTTTAACTAGTAGAATAGAAGAAGAAGTGTACAGAGCGGCCAGTTAATGAGTTTAAATACTCACTCTCTATGAATCATACATAACCCCTTACTCTGTATGGCATTATGTTACAGATTATCAGAATAAACCGGGGTATTTCCCCAAAAGCAACGTAGGCTGTTAATCAATTTTTAGATTGAGCTGAGACAGTTGTAATGGATATTGGGCATTCACGCTGTTATTCAGTTTGAATTTGCTCATAGCAACGTCATCGTTACGTCATCAGGAGCTATGTTTACTAGCCGATCTTAAATTCTGTAAAGATCAGTTCAAAACTGTCGTAAGCGCGGATAAAGACAGGTGCCCTTATATTGCGCTAACCATTTGATGTGACATGATTTAGGATGCCGGTTGTTTCGCTTGTCAATTTGTTACCTTCTGTTAACTTTGGGTCATATGCAAATGAGATCACGCTGTGTCACCCACATAATTAAAATAACCTGGAATGCCGCTGTAACAACAAAACAAAACAAAAAAAAATAAATAAATAAAAAATCACTTTTAGCTTATAAGATAACCGCGAAGATAACATCTGGCTCAAATTTAAGTATTAAATGTTCGCCTGGGCGTCATTTTTTCGGCAGTTAGCTTTTTTTTCATCTTGGTTAGGGTTACCCAAACATCGATATCTCCCTTTAAAGTCAATGTTGAGGTTAGGATTATGATACAGGTTGGCCTAACCATACTTTATATACATGTTTTGGCTCTGTACCTGGAGACCAAAAAGTCGAGATTTTAGCAATGATCATAGAATTAAATCAACTAATTCTTAATGACAGCTTTTAAGGCTCAGGAACTTAAATGTTCGGAGAAGCCCTATTCCTTTCGCTGTATCCAAGGGAAGTAACTTTAGAAATTTGAAACAAGACGATGAACGGATGCTTCTCGCAAAATATCAACGAGCCAGGCAAACTGGGTCGTGAGAAGATATATTTCTTTTGTTGCCATGTCAACCATTTTTTTCAACGGAATTCATTTCTTTTAGTTTTTTTGTTTGTTTATTTGAGTCGTTGAACAAATATCGAGTAAAATTGGCCAAAATGCAGCCTCTAAAGTGAAAACAAGGATTTTCCTAGATTTGACCTAGTGACCTTGCTGTCACACCATGTGAACCAAGATCGATCTTGGCGTACATATCATGAACACAAAAATTCGGACCAAAAATAATGGACAAATGAGCCAAAGTTGTGACCTCTTGCTGCACACTTTTTTTATATGACCTAGTTTCTACCCCATGTTACCCAAATTCGATCTTGGCCAAGATATTCTGGACACAACTAGTCTGACCCAAAATCAAACATTTTGAACCGAAAAAGAGGCCTCTATAGTGCACACAGACTTTTTTCAGATTTGACACAGTCACCTGGTTTATGATCCAACATGACCCAAATCCGAATTGACCAAGATATTATGGGACAAACATTCTGACAAAAAATATGAGCCTCAAATTTGTGTGAATGCACACAAGGTTTTTCTAAGATTTGACATAGTGACCTAATTTTTTACCTCAATAACCCAATATCAAACTCAACTGAAATATTATTCAGACACATACTCTGATCACATATTAATTGATTTGAGCTTAAAATGTGCCCCCTAGAATGAACACTGAAGGCTAATGTATATCCGAGATAACCGTTTGGTAAATCCGTCAAGACATTCATGGTATTTAATGCCCCTTTCATCAATCTTTCTTTTTTTAACGTGACGGATCGGTAGGGCGACCAAAGCGGGCTAATTGCAGCTTATTAAAGAGACGTTTCGGTCGCCCCTCAACGTAATACTGCAAAATAATATTGAAAATAATATATCACGCGCTATACCTTTGACTGGTCCAAATTCAGAAGATTTGCAGACAGCATTTCAAAGTGCATTTAAAAATTATAAATGTCTTTATGTTACAAAACATTGTAAAATACGGAGAAATTTCTAAAACTTGCAAGCAATTTATCCTTTTCTCACAATATTTTTCATGAATATAAATCTTATTATTTTCAGAATTAAAATAACATGGATTATTTTTGCGATGAGCGTATTTTGGTATCCTTGAAGACGATCAACAGGTGAGATCGTTAATCTCCGTAACAAGTGACCCGTATGTCGGCTGCTACATAAACCCGTGCATCGACAAAATCATTCCCTTTTTACAAACACGCCACAGATAAGATTTGTTACCCATCCACCCATTCCCATATCACCAAAATTTGGTCTCAAAGTTAACAATCAGGCACCAATCTCTCTATTGAACAATTTTGCTCTCGATTTCTGTATCATTTCAGATGGTTCCAGTCATCACTGTTGTTAACTAGAGGAAAAGCTCACTTCTTGGACTACACGGGTCGTACATGAAAAGAGACCACATAGTTATTTCAATAAAATGATTCATTTTGTCCCGGTAGAGAGATCGGAATGATGTGATAGTTGTAGAGATCAGAGTTTGCTTAACATTTTAGGGCCATTGGCATCTCCTTCTTGTTAAGTAACCATAGACATTCGAACAGTAATACGCACGTGTTATTCGTTGTGCATGGCTGCGGTTATATGCACGTGATCATGGGAGTTATTTTCATACAATTGTTGTTCAAGTATAGATCACGGTAATGGTGTATTCGGTACTGGCGTTCTGTAGCAAGCCCCAGACAGTTCAACTTTTTTGCTTATAAGAGATTGGTTCATGGTTTATAGCCATTCAGCCACCAGCTATTCCTGTGCATACTAAGCCTAAGGTGCCTTGACTCTAAACACTGTTTTAGATTTATGCATCCAGGGTCTGAGTTACTCTTGCCCTGTACGTACGTGGTTTGGGTCTTATTAGCCTATTGTATTCTTGCATATGATGGGATATAAGTGAGCATCTAAAATCGGCCGGCATGAACACAATTAATAGTTGGTATCTATGATACACCGTGTCCTGGTGTCTAAGGTACACCACATATTGGTATCTTGGTGTGCCGTGCATCCAGAGTCTGTGGTACTCTGGCCCTGCACGTATGTAGTTCTGGTCTGGTGCACTGTATTCTTGCTCATGCGACAGATTAGTTTCGGCTAGCATGAATTCTTCCATATATACTTAATATTCTTTGAATCTCAATCGCGAGGCGGTAAATTCTGTCAGTTGGTACAAATACAAATTTAACGGTAAGCGTCGACGTTTAGGGCTTGTCTAGCAGCGATATCAGTCACTCAAAAGCAGTATTGTATGGGTGATTTAATGCACATCTCCTTTATACTGCCCCAATCTCCCTACCGCGATCATTCGCCACTCTTGAAGTTCTTTGTACATATAGTAAGCCTATAGTCTATGGGCTACATGATTCGAATCTACGGTATATTGTGTTGTGGTTTGATTTAGTCATAAAATAATTCCTCGTGAGTGTAAAAAGCCGGTATTGATCATAGTTTTTCGTCCCTATGAAGCAATTTCTCCCTTTTCTACAATATTTTCTACCTCACTGAATGGTTACTTTTCGAATTAAATCAACTTTATATTCTTGTCTGCAAAACCTTTGAATTTGGACAGATCTAAAATGTTGCAAAAGGTTAAAAGACTACGCGATAAACTTTATGCTAGAGATGAAGAGAATATGTTTTGTTTTCATGGAGGTATGAACCGAAAAAACTAATCACACTGTATGAATACGCGAAGCGGATTCATACATTGTGTGATTAGTTTTTTCGGTTCATACCTCCATGAAAACAAAAAAATATTCTCTTCATTTCTTATAATTTCTTAATAGCATCGAGCGAAAAAAACAAAAGCTGTACAAATTTTGATATTTCTTTGTATGGAACTATTTTATGCAGAAGCATACAAAATGGCTGCGTGCTCAAAATTTTGTTCATGGAGGTATGAATTAAATTTTTTGACCAATCAGAACACTTGTTTTTGATAGACGAAACTAAGAATTAGATTATATACATGTATTGTCATAGCACCCTGTACATTCTTTCATTAAATCCTACATGTGTCTGGAAGCACTGAAATGATCATCTTGTCGTACCGAGGGCGGTGAACATTCTTTTATTAACTAATTCGTAAAAAGTTGATCCTGATATCCCCTCACTCGACGATGCCAACTAGATTTGTAAAATCTGTCGCAAAGAAATTTCTTTTCTGTGCAGGTGTTAACCATACTTTATTTTGTGATAGTGTTTTAATTCAAAATATCATTTATATATATGGAATGACAAAGATAAAATATTGCATGCAACCAAGTGTTCAACCCAATACCAGACTAAAATTCAAACTAGTCAAAATTGAAGAGTTGCAGATGACATTTCTATGAGTGCTAAAATCGCAAAATAAGGACCAATTAAGATAGAAAACATTTGAGAAAAGGGAGAAATGGCTTATTACAAGCAATTTCTCCTTTTTCTCACGATGTTTTATCAAAACTTTATTTATTCAGGGTGTCAAAAAGTGGAATTGTGTGGTAATGGGTTAAAGTATATGCCTTATATGAACAAATCTTTGACTAAAGTACTTTCAAATATAAGCTATATTTTGGGGTTCAGATTATATGAAAATTATTTACCATGATTAAACCTCATGGAATAATTTGAGACTTTATTATTTCAAACAGTATCTTTTAAATACAAAAGAAAGCTTTAACCCCTTACCAGACGGCAAAAGTTTAGACTGGTCCAAATTGAAAGTTGTTGCAGACTACAAATTAAGGTTTATGAAATTTTGGTTTTTTTCAACTTACTGGTAAATGAAGAAATTGCTTATAACAAGCAATTGCTTCATTATCCACAATGTTTTCCAAAGCCTTACTTCTTGGGGTGTTTAAAAGCGTCATTATGTGGAACTGGTTAATCCTTGTCCATCCCATAAGAAGCTTAATATTCACAAAGCATGCTTGGCAATTTGCATTATCATGGACTCAGAAGAAAAAATAAACCTAAATTACTACAACCCAAGAAAGCTATGAATTCTCAGATCACGCTTTTCAAAAAAAACAAAAAATAAATAAATGTTTGAGTCTTATAATCAACTAATAAATATTTATAATCCTTTCCATGACACAATGCCACGTTTACACGACCCCCCCCCCCCCAAAAAAAAAAAAAAAAAAGAAAGGACTTTGAAAAATGACAAAGTCACTTGCTACATTGTTTTCTACCCCCCCCCCCCACAAAAAAAAAAAGAAATCTAAAATTTCATCAACTTAAATTTGTCCTCTACACCATCTTAGAATTTGGACCAGTCTAAAACTTTGTCGTCTGTAACAGGTTACATATTAATTCTAATTACAAGAAATCATTTACTAAACAAAAATTGTAGAACCTTACTTAATGGATCATGAAAGAATCATCAAAAGGATTTGTTGTTGTTGTAGTATAATACTATATGTCTATTGCAAATATAGCATGTGTATTTCTATCTGACAAGTGTATTTGAATGGGGATTAAATCAACTTTTAATAGTATTTCAGTCATATGGCAGCCGTTGGAAACCTAACCTTGGATTGCTGGTATTTTTTACAACACTACTACAACTACATCCTTTCAAAGACTCCAGCTGCTCATCCCACTTAATTCAACAATTATCCACCCATTGGTTGGAAACTTATTTCGGAAAGGATATTTGCAGCGGCCGAGGATCGAACCCTGGTCCTCATGATTGACGCCATACCAAATGCCCTATGGTAGGGGTGGCATTTCTCTATGAAAGACTTACTTAGTCATTGTTTATTTATGAAGGTGCTCACTTAAACTGGTCGTTGTTTCAGCAATATAAACATTAAAACAGTTCATGGCACACATAATTGTAAAAAAATAATAAGTTTGTGAAACACCATGCAAAAGCTACAGCCTTTTTTTTTTCTGAAAATGAGACCTTGATAAGTGATCTTGAGCTTTATGAATGACCTTGTCATCACAATTAAGTAAAACCTAACAATGCAAGGAACCTATGTCCCAAACACTGTTTGAATAACAGCAAAATGTTTAGTTTTAGCTTTAGGTTAATCCCTTGCAGACAGTAGGACAGACAGACAGACGGACATCAGTAAAACAGTATGTCTGATCTTACAGATGGAAGGCCATTAAAATATATATAGAAGGATATCAAAAATATGCAATATAAGATTCTGAAGTGTAAAGATTCAAAGTCTATTAACATATAACAAGGAAGACCAAGAATTGCACTATCTTTTATGGCACAGAATTCACACTTCCACGCATTTTCTGTAGGGTTTACAGTCGTGGTATGCTGAGATCAGACCTTGGAATGCTTTCCAGATATTATAATCATCAGTACAGACTGTACCTCCTCCACGTTTCATCTGAGATTCCTGAAAATTTAGATATCTACAGTATAGAAGAAAAATCAGTGCTTTTTTCATAACCCAGTACTAGACAACAAAATTTAGACTGGTCTAGATTAAAGTTGAAGATGACAACTTTAGCTGATAGAGTTTTATAAAACTTTATCTTTTGGGGTAGCAAAGATAGTGAAAAATGAAGAAATTGCTTGTTACAAGTAATCTCTTCATTTTCAAACTATAATTCAAAGCTTTCATCTTGAGTTTTAAAAATTGTGATAGTGTTAGGATGGGTTAACCCCTGCCATGCTGGATAAATCTTTTTAACCTTTTCCTGTTTTGCAAAATTTTAGACCCGTCCAAATTCAAAGGTTTTGCAGACGAAAATTTAAAGTTGATTTTATTTGAAATAGTTACTGTTTAATAGTGTAGAAAATATTGTGGAAAAAGAAGAAATTGCTTGTTACAAGCAATTTCTTCTTTCTCTACAATGTTTTCTCTAGTATAAAAACACAGGGATGTAAAAACCCGGCAATAACCAGGAAAGGGTAAAAATTGCATTACAATGAATCACAGTGGTAAAAGCAATAGAAGACATGATTGTGGATCAATATTTCTTCTGATAGCAACAATCTTAACAACTCAGATTTAAAAGGGACTAACAGGTGCTATAGACAAAGATCAGATTGCATGATGTATGTGCAGGGTGATCTTGGTCTAAGTAAACCGTTCTGCCAAAACAGGAATAAACAAGATTCAACATGTTCGTTTATCAAAATAAGTTGTTGAAGCGTATTCCTTATCATTATTCTATGAATTAGAGATATTTAGAGCAAAATATCTTAACCCATTACCAGACGCCAACATTTTAGACTGGTCCAAAATAGAAAGAGTTGCAGACAACTATATAAAGCTTATGAAATAATGGATTTTTTTACTTTTTGAGTAGAAAACATTATGCATAATGAAGAAATTGTGTGTAACAAGCAATTTCTTCATTTTCCGCATTTTTTCCAAGGCTTTTTTTTCTTGATGGCGTCTAAAAGCGTCATTGAGAGGGAATGAGTTAAGAGGGGGAAACAGTTGCAAGAAAATATTCAGAAGCAAATTTTGCCAAGTTATTTTAGGTACAAAGCTTAAAGCTTACTTCAAGAGCATGCTTAGGATAACCCATTCTGACATAGGGACGACCCTCAAAATAAAACAATTGGGAAAACTATGTGTAAAATGAAGAAATTTATAGATGCAAGCAATTTCTTCAATTTTAACAATGATTTCACACCTAAAAAGTTGAAAAAAATCTTAAATTTTGCCTTCTGGTATTTGGTTTAACTCTTTCCCGCTCAAATACAGGATTTTACGTTCCTGTGATTTTATACTCAAGAAAACATTGTGGAAAAAGAAGAAATTGCTTGTAACAAGCAATTTTCCCTCTTTCCACAATATTTTCTACCACATAGGATGGTTTCATTTCAAATGGCATCCAGTTTTCATTGTCATCTGCAACCTCTTTCAATTTGGACTAGTCTAAAATTTCCAACAAGAGGTCCATGAGGGCCTGAGACGCTCTACTGGTTATAAAGTTTTCCGTTAAAGAAATCTGATATTTAAGGAAGTTAATTGCTCAAAGAAGAATGTATAAAGAAAATAAAAAAAGGCTTTAACCCCTTTATCATTTTAAGCAACAATCCTCAAGGCCCCTTTTCCCATGTTTCATGACGGATCCACTCCATTTCCAAAAGAAACTTACCTTATGACCCTACAATCATTCTGTGAATATTTCATCAGAATCTGAAATAATTGTGGACTTTATCACATAAACAGGATTGTTTTGAATGAAAATCAATAAGGCCCCTTTTCCTGTGTTTTCTGATGGATCATTATCATTCCAAAAGGAACTTTCCTTACAACCCGACAATTGTCCTGAGAAATTTAAAAGACAATTTGATAATGATTGTGATCTTCACCACATACACAAGAATGTTTTGAATGATAATCAGTAAGGCCCCTTTTCCTGTGTTTCGAATGCCACAATTATTCCATGCATCTTTGAAGAGAATCCAATAAAACTGTTGACTATATTGTGTTAACAAAGATATTAAATTCAAGTTCTCATAAGGCCCCTTTTCCGGTGATATTTTACTGTTGGTTTTATCATTCTGTGAAAGTTGAAAGTGAATCCGATGAAATATTGGGAATTCATTATGTTTACTAGAATATTTTTAAAAAAATCATATGGCCCCTTTTTACATGATACTTGATGGATTGTACCCAGTACTGAAAAGAACCATTTAAGTGATTGTACAATTATTCTATGAAATTTTGAAGTGAATCCGGTGAAATCAAGGGACATCATTGTGTTAACCAGAATATTTAAAAAAGTTTTTCATAAGGCCCCTTTTTATGTGACACTTGTCATAATCAGATCCACTGTAAAAATCAACCATTGGAATGATGGTACAATCAATCTGTGTATTCTGTGGAATTTATTGTGTTAATGAGTTTATAGTGAAATCTTCATAGGGCCCCTTTTCTCATGATACTTTACAGAACAAACAAAATTTCAAAAGGAACAATTCTAATGAAGGTACAATCATTCTTTAAAAGTTAAAGAGAATCAATGAAAACAGGGGACTGAATTGTGTCAAGAATTTTTGTAACAAAATTTTCATAAGGCCCCTTTTTCCGTGAAACTTAACAAATCAGACCCAATGTACAAAGGAACAATCCTAGTGATAGTTTGAAGAAAATGATAAAGACTGAGGACTTTATTGTAACAATGATGTTTTGTAATAAAATTTTTATAAGGTCCCTTTTCTTGTGTCACTTAACCAATCAGGCCTAATTTACAAAGGAACAATCCAAATGATGGTGCAATCATTCTATTAAAGTTTGAGATTCTGATAAAGACTGAGGACATTGTTGTGTTTATGAGGATTTGGTAATAATTTTTCATACAGCCCCTTTTCCTATGATACTAGACAGATCAGGCCCAATTTGGAAAGAAACAATCCTAATGATGGTACAAACATTCTGTGAAAGTTTGAACAGAATCTGATGAAAACTGCAGACTTTATCTTGGTGTAAAATTTTTAAAATAAAATTTTCATAAGGCTCCTTTTCCTGTGATACTTGAAGGATCAGGTCTCATGTCATCAACAATCGTGATTATTGTACAATGATTCGAATATGAAGGTTTGATTAAAATCCAATGAAAGCTCTGGACTTGGTTACAAGGATTATAGATAAAATTCTCAAAAGGCCCCTTTTCCCATGATACTAGACAGATCACACCTAATTTGAAAAGAAAGAATCCTCATGATGGAATAATCATTCTGTGAAAGTTTTAACAGAATCTGATGAAAACTTTTGACTTTATTGGGGAACAATGATTATAAAATTAAATTTCATAATGCTCCTTTTCCTGTGATACTTGACGGATCAGGTCTAATGCAAACATCAACAATCATTATTATTGTACAATTATTCTGTGAATGTTTGAAGAAAATCCGATGAAAGCTCTGGACTTGGTAACAAGGATTTATAAATGAAATTTTCATAAGGCCCCTTTTCCTGTATTTCTTGACAGTTCGAACCCTGTTATGAAAAGGATGATAGTTATGACCTTCCAATCAATCCGTGAAAGTTTCAACAAAATCTGATCAAAGCTGTGGGCTTCATTGTGTTAACAGGGTTTTATAAATTGAATTTTCATTTAGCCCCTTTTCCCATGTTACTTGATGGATCTGAACCAATTCCAAAGGGAACTCTTCTTACAAAAGTATAATTATTCTGTTTGAGTATTAAGACAACCCCATCTCATCTGTGGACTTACAAGCATTAATTAAGATTTTTTTAATTGAATTTTCCTAAGGCCCCTTTTCCTATGTTTCTCAATGGATCAGACCCAATTTGAAAGGAACAATCCTTATGATGGTACAATCATTATGTGAAAGTTTGAAGTCAATCAGGTGAAATCTAGGGCTATTACATGTTAACTAAGATTTTTTTTTATTAAATTTTCATAGGGCCCCTTTTCCCATGAAACTTAATGAATCAAACCTACTTCCGAAAGGAACAATCCATTTAATGTAATAATCATTCTGGGAATGTTTGAAGAGAATTTGTTGAAAACTATGGACTCTATTGTGTTTTCGAGGACTTTTTCAATCCAGTTTTTATCAGGCCCCTTTTTCCCGTGGTCCTTGACTGATCATACCAAATTTTGAAAGGAACAATTCTTATGATGGTACAATCATTCTGTGAAAGTTTGAAGAGAATCTGATGAAAACTGTGGACTCTATCGCATAAACAAGGATTTTTTAATTAAGTTTTAATTAGGCCCCTTTTCCCATGTCTCTTGACGGATCTGACCCAATTTCGAACGGAATGATCCTTATAATGGTACAATCATTCTGCGAAAGTTTGAATTGAATCTGATGTAAACTGTGGACTCTAGAGTGTTAACTAGGATTTTTTAATTAAATTTTCATAAGGCCCCTTTTCCGTGTTTCTTGACAGATCATACCTATTTTTGAAAGGAACGATCCTTATGATGGAAAATCATTCTGGAAAAGTTTGAAGAGAATCCGATGAGAACTGTGGACTCTATCGCGTAAACGAGGATTTTTAATGGAATTTTTTATGAAATTTTCATAGGCCCCTTTTCCCATGTTTCTTGATGGATCATACCAAATTTCAAAAGGAACAATCCTTATGTTGGTACAATCATTCTGTGAAATTTTAAATACAATCTGATGAAAACTGTGGACTCTAAGAGTGTTAACGAGGATTTTTTAATTAAATTTTCATAAGGCCCCTTTTCCCATGTTTCTTGACGGATCTGACCCAATTTCGAATGGAACGATCCTAATGATGGTACAATCATTCTGGAAAAGTTTGAAGAGAATCCAATGAAAACTGTGGACTCTATCGCTTAAAACGAGGATTTTTAATGGAATTTTTTATGAAATTTTCATAAGGCCCATTTTTCCCATGTTTCTTGATGGATCATACCAAATTTCAAAAGGAACAATCCTTATGTTGGTACAACCATTCAGTGAAAGTTTAAATACAATCTGATGAAAACTGTGGACTCTAAGAGTGTTAACGAGGATTTTTTAATTAAATTTTCATAAGGCCCCTTTTCCCGTGTTTCTTGACGGATCATACCCATTTTCGAAAGGAACGATCCTTATGATGGTACAATCATTCTGAGAAAGTTTGAAGAGAATCCGATGAAAACTGTGGACTCTATCGCATAAACGAGGATTTTTAATGGATTTTTTAATTAAATTTTCATAAGGCCTTTTTCCCGTGTTGCTTGACGGATCATACCCATTTTCGAAAGGAACAATCCTTATGTTGGTACAATCAGTCTGAGAAAGTTTGAAGAGAATCTGATGAAAACTGTGGACTCTAGAGTGTTAACGAGGTTTTTTTAATTAAATTTTCATAAGGCCCTTTTCTCATGTTTCTTGACGGATCTGACCCAATTTCAAAAGGAACGACCCTTATGATGGTACAATCATTCTGTGAAAGTTTGAAGGGAATCTGATGAAAACTGTGGACTTTATCGCGTAAACAAGGAAAAGTTTAATGGAGGGACAACAGACGGACAGACGCCGGACGGGAAAAAGCCATCGCTATAGCTCTAGTGGCCTTCGGCCAGTAGAGCTTAAAATGGGAAAGGGTTAAAGGAGGCGCTTATCCAATAATTGATGGACAAATGCTATCAATAAAACAGTCTCTTAACCAATCAAATCATTCATTTAGACTGGAACTGAACTTGGAAGATTGAAATTCATATTAAGTGAATATCATATTGCAAAATTTCAGACTGGTCCAACTTAAAGGAAATTGCACACCATAAACTAAAGTTTATGAAATTTCAGACCTTTTTTTTTACTTTCTGGGTAGAATACATTGTGGAAGATGAAGAAATTGCTTTTTTACAAGCAATTTCTTCATTTTCCACATTTTCTCAATTGCTTTGCTTAACCCATTACCAGATGGCAAAATTTTAGACTGGCCAAAAATGAAGGACGTTGCAGGTGGCAATTTAAAGTTAACCCATTACCAGACTGCAAAATTTTAGACTTGAACATTTTAGGTCCAAATTGAAGGTGATTGCAGATGACATTTTTTAAAAAATTTTCATCTTTCTGGGTAGAAAACATTGTGGAAAATGAAGAAATTCCTTGCTTAACCCTTTCCTGGTTTTTTTGAATTTTTAGACTGGTCGAAATTGAAAGAGGATGCAGAAGACAATGAAAATTGGATGCAATTCAAAATAAAACCATCCTATGTGGTAGAAAACACTGTGGGAAAAGGAGAAATTGCTTATTATAAGCAATTTCCCCTTTTTCCACAATGTTTTCTCAAGCATAAAATCACAGTGATGTAAAATCACGGGTTTATCCAGGAAAGGGTTAACCCTTTCCTGTTTTAGGAAATTTTAAGACTGGTCCAAATGGAAAGAGGTTGCAGACAACAGTAACAATTTGATGCTATTTGAAATGAAACCATTCCATGTGGTAGAGATTATTGTGGGAAATGGAGAAATTGTTTGTTACAAGCAATTTCTACTTTTTCAACAATTCTTTCTCAAGTATAAAACCACAGGGATATAAATCCTGGGTTTGTACAGGAAAGGGTTAACACAATGTTATCCCAATTGTTTTTCTTGAGAGGCATGAAAAAGCGTCATCTTCTGGTAAAGGGTTAACATACAATACCTGTCTATTAATGTCCCCAATACAAGTCCAAGCACCAGTCTCTGTTGTATTGGTCACCGCCCATTTTGCATGTTCTTCTGTCTCTTTGAAGTCCACGTCCTTGTCGTTAAAGTGTAGCGTATCAACATTATACACCTGTAAATGATATCAAATTTCGTCAGAGTATCCGTAACCTGTCATCACAGAAAGCATCATCAATGATTATGGAAATACACTTTAACCCATTCCCACTCAATCCCTCCTTTTTACGCCCCTCAACATAAAAGCTTTGGAAAACATTGTGAAAAATGAAGAAATTGCTTGGATCAAGCAATTTCTTCATTATCCACACTGTTTTCTATCCCAAAAGACAAAAAAAAAAAAATCAAAATTCCATCAACTTGAAATTGTCGTCTGCAGCTCCTTTCAATTTGGACTGGTCTAAAATTCCACTGTGTTGGAATGGGTTAACACATTCCCTCTAAGTGACGCTTTTAGATGCCCTCAAGTAAAAAAATGTAAAAAAAATGTGAAAAATGAAGAAATTGCTTGTTACAAGCAATTTCTTCATTTCCACAATATTTTCTTCCAAGAAAGTTGAAAATAAAAAAGTTCAAAAACTTTAAATTGTCGTCTGCAACTTCTTTCAATTTGGGCCAGTCTTAAATTTAGCCATCTGGTAATGGGTTATATACTATCTTATTATGGAATAGGGCGCAGGAGAGAAATTATCCATTTATTATTTTGATATGACAAAATAACAGTAGTGTATAGCTTGGAATTATTGACCTTTATGCAATGAATAAATCACAATCAAAATCTGCCAAGAATAGTAGATGTTGGTGTGCACACAAGTTAACCCTTTCCCGTTCAAATACAGGATTTTACGTACCTGTGATTTTTTACTCAAGAAAACATTGTGGAAAAAGAAGAAATTGCTTGTAACAAGCAATTTCTCCTTTTTCCACAATATTTTCTACCACATATGATGGTTTCATTTCAATTGGCATCCAGTTGTTATTGTTGTCTGCAACCTCTTTCAATTTGGACTAGTCTAAAATTTCCAAAAGCGGGAAAGGGTTAAAAGTAATCCCTGTTCAGCCGGCTGATGGCCCGCCCATCAGCCCAGCTTCTCCTCTGCCAACTACTGACATTCACATTTCACTTAACCAGATTTTCTTTCGGGAAACCTGGTTAAAACAAGAGGTCCATTGGCCCTGGGGCGCTCACCTGAGATAAAGGCTCTTTTTCTTTCAACAGTCTAATTTCATGTTAAGGTTAGGATTATAAAACAAGTGGGCCACAATTACATATAAAGACTATGAACCTGGGGAATCAAAAGTCTAAATTACAAATTCCAAGGCTTTAGTGCTGATTTGAAAGAAGGAAAAAACTTTTTCCATGGGTTATAATTTCAGAAATAAAAAAGAAGTCTGTGAACTGATGCTTCATGCCTATAACCCCCCCCCCCCGCCCCTGGGGACCCAAAGATCATGATTTTAGCTATTTTGTAAGAGATCAATATACTGATGCTTCATGCAAAATATGGCTCTACACCTTCTGGGTCAGGAGGAGAAAATTCTTAAAGATTATTTGAAATTTCACTTTTGTTGCCAAGGCAACCAGAGTTTTTAACGGATTTCAATTCTTTTAGCTATTTTTGAAGGGGACTACCTTAGGAACATTTCTGCCAAATTTGGTTCAAATCGGCCCATTGGTTTGGGAGGAGATGTCAATTAAAAAATCGTTCTTTATTTCTATATAAACCAAACCCCCTGGGGCTCCGCCCCTGGGGACCCGAGGATCATGATTTTAGCTATTTTGAAAGAGGTCAATATACTGATACTTCATGCAAAATTTCAAGGCTCTACGCCTCCTGGGTCAGGAGGAGAAGATTTTTAAAGATTATTTATAAATTTTAGTTCTGTTGCCATAGCAACCAGAGTTTTTAACGGATTTCAGGTGCTCAGTTGAGCTAATAAAAAGATTTTGTGGTATTCCAGTTAAAACATGCAACTGATGCACCAAACCATAGCTTCCTGTCATTTCTCACACAAGTGCAATCAAAGCAGAAACATCATCAAACATATGTAAACAATTTATAAGAGACAAATACTGAATGTCCATAATGGCTTTTGCAAATTGTCAAAGAGAATGTTGGCCTAGCCAGGGTTCAAACCCACGGCCTCAGGAGGATTAGTAAAAACAAATTCTTATTGTTGGTTATTGAAAATTTAATCACACTTCTGAGTCATAAGGCTCAATAAATAACATGGGAGTGTTAGCTAGAGTGGATCATTTATTGAGCCTTATAACTCAGAAAAGTGGGTAAATCTTCAATAACCAATGGTAAGAATTTGTTATTATAATTCTATCACAAGCTTTTACTTATCCATGGGAAACAAACATCAGTTTATTGATGCAAGCAAAACCCTACTGTTGGTAGATAAATACAGAAATAGCTGTTCTGATCAACCAAAACAAAATTAACTACAGGAAGACTGTGTGGTAATTAACAGTTGATATCATATTCAGACTTGTGGTGATAGGACATGATAAGTATCACGGTTATAATTTTATCTTGAAATGTCGAAGTGATGTAAAGGCAACCATAACCATTGAAGGACATACTGAATACCAAATGGTACCAAACTTTACCGGCTTAAGATTATTTTGAATACTATTTTCTTGTGTAAATATTTTCATTTAAATAGAAATATATTAAATCAAAAACACATTCATGAAGACTTAGTATTGATATAATCTATCTGGTTTTGTTTTGTATAATTTGGATGCTTCTCTGTAACTTTCTATCCTGCTAGAAAACAACGATAGAACAAGAGGACCATGATGGTCCTAAAATACTCCCCTGACTATGATGGTTCATGGATTTATGATATATACAAATAGCAAAGCCCTCTGTCTAATTATTTTGGAGAAGATGTTTAAGGATTTTCTCTTTCAATCCTAGGTATATTGATGATCCCACCATATAACCCTACTTTCCTGAATAAGGCAATGCTTTGAAGTATAGACATCAATACCTACCAAATATAAAAGCTCTAGGCCTAATGGTTTATGAGAAAAAGGTTTTCAAAGATATCATTCTTTATTCCTATCAAAAATTAGGTATTGCACAGAAAAGGGCTAATTCTCAGAAAACAGTTATTTTTTTAAGTATTTTGGAAGAGGGTCAAAAGATGATGATATGTACCAAATATCAGATCTCTAGGCCTTATGGTTTTGGAAAAGATTCTTTAAAGATTTCCTTCTTCATTTCTATGTAAAATCAGGGATCACACAGAAAAGGACTAATTTTCAGAATACAGTAATTCTTTGAAGTATTTTTGGAGAGGGTCAAAAGGTGATGATACATACCAAATACAGAAGCTCTAGGCCTTATGGTTTGGGAGAGAAGATTTCAAAAGATTTCCTTCATTATTCCGCTGTAAAATCAGGGATTGCACAGAAAGGGCTAATATTCAGAATACGGTGATTCTTTGAAGTAACTTGGTGGAGGGTCAATATGTTATGATACATACCAAATATCAAAGCTCTTGGCCTTATGGTTTAGGAGGGGTAGATTTTTTAAGATTTCCTTTGTAAAATCTGGAATCGCACAGAAAAGGATAAATTCTAAGAGTACAGTAATACTTTGAAGTATTTTGGTAGAGGGTAAATAGGTGATGATATGTACCAAATATCAGAGCTCTAGTCTTTATGGTTTGGGAGAAGATTTTTTAAAGATATCCTTCTTTATTTCTTTGTAAAATCAGGGATCACACAGAAAAGGACTAATTTTCAGAATACAGTAATTCTTTGAAGTATTTTTGGAGAGGGTCAAAAGGTGATGATACATACCAAATACAGAAATTCTAAGCCTTATGGTTTGGGAGAAAAGATTTTAAAAGATTTCCTTCATTTTTCCACTGTAAAATCAGGGATTGCACAGAAAAGGGCTAATTTTCAGAATACAGTAATTATTTGTAGTATTTCGGTGGAGGGTCAATATGTGATGATACATACCAAATATCATAGCTCTTGGCCTTATGGTGTAGGATAGGTTTTTTTTAAAAGATTTCCTTTGTAAAATCAGGATTGCCCAGCAAAGGACTAATTTTTAGAGTACAGCTATTCTTTGAAGTATTTTGGGAGAAGGTAGATAGGGGAAGATAAGTACCAAATAACAAAGCTCTAGGCCTTATGGTTTAGGAGAAAAGATTTTAAAAGATTTCCTTCATTATTCTGCTGTAAATCAGGGATCGCACAGAAAAGGGCTAATATTTAGAATACGGTGATTCTTTGAAGTAACTTGGTGGAGGGTCAATAGGTGATGATACATACCAAATATCAAAGCTCTTGGCCTTATGGTTTAGGAGGGGTAGATTTTTTAAGATTTCCTTTGTAAAATCTGGAATCGCACAGAAAAGGGTTAATTTCAAGAGTACAGTAATTCTTTGAAGTATTTTGGTAGAGGGTAAATAGGTGATGATACATACCAAATATAAAAGCTCTAGTCCTTATGGTTTGGGAGAAGAAAATTTTCAAAGATTTCCTTCTTTATTCTTTTGTAAAATCAGGGATTGCACAGAAAAGGGCTAATTTTCAGAATATGGTAATTCTTTGAAGTATTTTGGTAGAGGGTCATAGGTGATGATACATACCAAATATCAAAGCTCTTTACGGATGGACAGACGGACACAGGACAATTACCGATCACAATAGTTCACCTTGAGCACGTTATGTTCAGGTGAGCTAAAAACGGAGAAGTTTGTTTATTTTTCTACCACCCGTGGATATCTAATCTTAACAGGGTATTCTAAATACAATAAATTCAAAGATGCAATTTCGATACACAACTACAAAGAAAAAATATGACCAGTTACGCGTATTGAAACATTTCTATTTAAAATTGGAAAAATTCCATGTGCAACCTACTTTCAAGCTACGGTTGACGTAGATTTAACCACACTTGAATCAGAATTGCATTGTTTTTATAAAACTATATTACCTTGCCATGATAGAATAATAATTATCGCATATCAAAAACTAACAATGTATCAAATCAAGGCTAAGTGGTAATTGGTGACCTGTGAACTTTGTAAAATTTTCGCATATAACCCTTTCCTGTTTTTGGAAATTTCAGACTGGTCCAAATTGAGAAAGGTTGCAGACGATAATGAAAACTGGACGCCATTTGAAATGAAATCATCTTATGTGGTAGAAAACATTGTGGAAAAAGGAGAAATTGCTTGTTACCAGCAATTTCTTCTTTTTCCAAATGTTTTCTCAAGTATAAAATCATAGGAACGTAAAATCCTGTGTTTGAACAGGAAAGGGTTATATAATTTACAAATAGACTTTATCTTTCAACAAAAGGGCAGCATTGTCATTAATGAACAAAGTTATATACCTTATATGGACCAGTGCAGTTACTGCACAGTTTATTACGTCCATTTTGCCATGTTTCCACAAACAAGGTGTTCTTCAGATCAATTGATATCCAGGTACTGTATAAATCTGAAAACATTCAAACACAAAAGTAACTGTATACATCTAAAAACATTAACCCATTCCCACTCAATGACGCTTTTAGACGCCCCTTTGCTTTGGAAAACATTCTGGAAAATGAAGAAATTGCTTGTGACAAGCAATTTCTTCATATTACACAATGTTTTCTACCCAGAAAATTGAAAAGAATTAGAATTTCATAAACTTGAAATTGTCATCTGCAACTCCTTACAATTTGGAAGAGTCTAAAGTTTTCTCATGTGGGAATGGGTTAAAACATTGAACGCCTTAAATGAATTTCCTTTTGATAAAATTAATTAACTCATTCCCACACAGTAACGCTTTTAGACACCTCTCAAGAAAAATAATTGGGAAAACATTGTGGAAATTAAAGAAATTGCCTGTTACAAGCAATTTCTTCATTTTCAACAATGTTTTCTACCCAGAAAGTTGATAATTCTAAAATTTCATTAACTTGGAATTGGCGTCTGCAACTTCTTTCAATTTGGGCCAGTCTCAAATTTTGCCACCTTGTCATTGGTTAAGTTATGTTTTGAGGCAACTCATTTAAGAAAGAATTACTTTTTTTGCAATATACATTATCCCAGTATGGTAAAACAAAATTTTAGACTGGTCCAAATTCAAAGAAGTTGCAGATGATAATTTAAAGTTTATGAAATGGATGGAAAACATGGAGTAAAATGAAGAATTTGCTTGTTACAATTGTAACAAGTAATTTCTTCATTTTCCACAATATTTTCTACCATGAAAGTTTTAAAATCTAAAATTTCCAAAATTTAAAAATTATTGTCCGCAACTTCTTTCAATTTTGGCAGTCTAAAACTTTGCCACCTGGTAATGGGTTAAAGAAAAAACTAGACAATCAATAAATGTGATTAATACCCCTCCCCCCCCATTTCTCTATGTCATAGAAACATTTGAAAAAAGAATCATTTTAAAAACGGGCCATAAAAACGAGAGGGCCAAGATACCCTTAGTTTGTTCACCTGAATTCACTTTCTCAAGCTGACGAACTAACTCAAATTTGAAAGCGAGATATTTTACAAAGTCATTGGATATAAAAGCAAAATGTTATGATTGGATGAGAAGAAAATTGATATTGTCATTAATGCCATCATCTACTATGTTCAATAGCGGTTCTTAAATATATAGGGAATATTACCACAGTGTCTTTTTCTATGTGTTGTTATCGTGTTCGAGAATCGTGGGTAGGTATTTTTTATTGGATGAGACCGAAGGTCGAATCCAATAATAAATACCTACACACGATTCGAGAACACGATAACAACACATAGAAAAACACACTGTTGTAATATTCCTTTTATTATATACCTTTTAGGACATGACATTAAGAAAATTCTTTTAAATGATTAAGAAATAACCAACTTCCCGAAAAAACCCGAACGTCAATACACAAAATAGTAGTCCGTGTTTAACCGTACTCGATGATTACGGTTTTTTGGTACACGCCGAATATTGATTTTTTTCTGTCGAGTTGTATTAGATAGCCAGATTTTAATCCATATCTTTTATAGGTATATAATAAAATCATTTACAGTCAGTTTGAGAAATTGATTGATTGAATGCGGTTTAACACCACTTTCAACAGTATTTCAGTCATATCGCGGTGGCTGGAGCACCTAACAATGGATTCCTGTTATATCTCACACCAGTACTACCACTATAATCCTTTCCTAGCCTCCAGCTGCTATCCCACTTAGATTTACGATTACCCATCCATTTGTGAGAGACAAATGTCAGAAAGGATAAGTGCCGCCACCAGGGATCGAACCCATGACACACTTTGATTGAAGATAAGGAGTCTGACACACTACCGACTGCGCTATGACGGCGGCTTAGTTTGAGAAAGACTGAGCCAAAATGTGACCTCTAGAGAAGAAGCGATGAAATTGTTAATAAGACCTTTCTTCCCTTGATATTGATCAGAATGTCACCATATTCAATAGGGTTCTTCTTCATGACTATACAATTATTTTCAGAAAGTTTGAGAAAAATTAAGCAAAATTGTGATCTCTAGAGTTGTAACACGGAAGTTGTCAATAAGGCCTCTTTTCTGTTGATATTTATCAGAATATCACCATAATCAATGCGGTTCAACCTTACGACTAGACAAACATTTTCAGCAATTAAGAGAAAGATTGAGCCAGTAGAGTGGTAACGCTGAATTGTTGACGATTCACACTGCATGATGACAGACAATCAAGTATCCCAAAAGCTTGCCAAAAAAGCTAAAACAAGAGGGCCATTGGCTCTAAAGCGCTCACCTGAGTCGATGACTGTAGAAGGAAAATAGCACAAGTGACTTTATTTTAGCAAAAAGTGACCCACTATCAAATCTTGCCTACGAAATCAAGAACATACATTTTTACCAAGTTTTGAGGTCTTTACGCAAGAAAAGTAGCAAGCAAATTGTTAAGTAGATTCATTTATATCAGACCTTTTAACCTAGTCTTTGACCCTATGTGACCTAATATCAAACTTTACAAAGACAAACTTCTGAATAAATATCCAGCCAATTGAGTAAACAATATGACCTCTAGGGTAAAAAAAAAGTTTTTCCCAGATTTGACCTAGTTTTTGACCCCCAAATGACTCAAATTTGAACATGATTGAGATATTTTGAAAACAGACATTCTGACCAAAATAAAACCAAACCAGAGGCGTATAAAAAATGGAACCTCTAGAATGCATGAAAGATATTTCTAAGATTTGACCTAGTGACAGTTTTAGACTCCATGACACCCAAATTTGAACTTGGCCAATATACTACAGACAATAATATTCTGACCAAATATGAAAGATTATTCTAGGACTAAACCTAGTGACATAGTTTTTGACCGCCACATAACCCAATATCCTACTTGACCTAGATATTATGCAGAGAAACATTCTGACCAAATATCAATTCAATTGAGCCAAAAATATGACCTCTAGAGTGACCTAGTTTTTGACCCCATATGACCCAATATTGAACTTGTCTGAGTTTCATGGAGACAAAAGGACCATAACCAAAATGAAACATGCACATCTTTGGTTGATACCGAGTGCATATGTGAAATAGTAGACAAGTCCATTTAGTAGTTAAAGAGAAATTGAGCAGAGAACATTTTTCATCAAGGAGCAATAAATCTATAAAAGTTTTTAACAAGCAATTGCTTCATTTTTGAAATGTTTTCCAAAGCTTTTTTTGCTTGAGGATCATAAAAAACAGTAGAATACGGGAATAGGTTAACCAATATCCACATAATCCCTCCTTTTTATGCCCCTCATTAGAAAAGCTTTGGAAAACATGGAAAATGAAGATATTGCATGTAACAAGCAAATTTCATTGTCCACAATGTTTTCTACCATGAAATACAAAGAACTTTGAAATTTCATCAAATTGAAATTGTCTGCAACTTCTTTCAGTTTGGACCAGTCTAAAATTAAGCAGTGTGGGAATGGGTTAAAACAGTTAATCAAACCTGCATTGAAGTCTGTACTCTTGGCATAAGAATAGAATTTCTTTCCACTCAGAGAAGTAAGTAAAGTTTTCCTTTTCCACGGAGCTTTAGTCTCGTGTCCTCCAAAGACAGCTGCCGTCATGTTTGGGTATTGACTTGACAAAGTTGTCGGCATGTTATTATCATAGAAGTGCGGATAATTGAACAGAAATTGTTTTCCTGAAAAAATTAGATATAATTCAATATTTAATTCCGTCTATCAAAATCGGGCGTTCTGATTGGTTAAAAATAATTATTCATAGCTCCATGAACAAAATTTTGAGCACGCAGCTATTTTGTATGCTTCCGCACAAAATAGTCCAAAGCAAAAAAGGTATCAAATTTTGTTGACTTTTTGCTTTTTTTGCTCGATACTATTAAATTATAAGAAATGAAGAGATCATTTTTTGTTTTCATGGAGGTATGAACCGAAAAAACTAATCACACTGTATGAATACGCTTCGCGTATTCATACAGTGTGATTAGTTTTTTCGGTTCATACCTCCATGAAAACAAAAAATATTCTCATCATTCCTTAAATGAACTAAGTATAAATTGCTTCAGGTAATACTCCTGTGTTTTTACTTCTTTAACCCTTCTAATGCTGATTCTGGAATATTCCTGTCTGTTGCACAGACTGATCTTGGTCCACACTACCTGCTTTTTTTTGTTTTAATTTGTGTTGAGGAATTATTCGAGTAGATCTAAATTCAACAAGCAAAGCCCTGGAGGGCCCGAGAGTTTCGACAACAGACAAACTGTCTGGTATTCATTACTTAACATAAACATAAGGCTGTTTGCCCCTGATTGATCAAATGAGATTGATCCATGTAGAGGAGACCAATTCATGTAATTTCGGTGTCAGTTCTATGTTTAAAGTCTAGTGTAGGAGTATCATGCATTTAGGTACTATTTTCTTACATTTGACTTCGTATCACCCAGGTTACTTAAAAGAATCATGAATTTCCTGAGGTGAATTTGAAATATTTTTTCCACTATTTATAAACTTGGCATGAATATTCCTTGGATGATCCTTCTCAAAACATGCTCGTAAATTCAGGCGAGCGATTTAGGGCCATTCTGGCCCTCTTGTTTTTTTTTTTCTTGAGGGGGGTAAAAATATGGAACAAGAGCCGTTGAAGACGGATTATGCTCCCCGAAATAAGGCTTTTCACAAAACTGTATGCCTTTATTGGACAAAAAACTTTAATGCAACTATAGTTTGAGAGTTCAGTTCACAAAAAAATTAGAATTTTGACAAACATTGAAGGAATCTGTTTGGCTTAACAGGCCTGATTCTAGTAAAATTCAATATCATCATATGGTAAAGGGTTGAATATTTTACCTTGACAATCAAAGTTATCAATGAAAAATGTCTCAATACAAAAAATGAAGACTCTAACTTGAGTAGTCTTGCAGAAACAATAGACTGATTTATTTTAGAGTAGGAAAGATACAAAATGTAAAGCTACATGGCATTAAGCCCCCTTTTAGCATGATCAGGCTCATTGGGATTCAAAAATTGAAGTAATCATTACCTAGGGCATTAATAAACAACATTTATGTAAAGTAACAAGAAATTTTGGCAATCTGTAAAGGAGGTATTTGAAAATTAATGACCTTTAAAATTTGACCTTGACCTTGACTATGAACTTAGTACCAATAGAAAATCTATGTAAAAAGCAATGCACATGTAAAATATGAAGGCTATATCACTTACCATTGTATTTTTATGTGAGAAGTTAAAGTTAAAATTTTCAAAATTTTGACCTTGAAAAGTGACCTTGACCTTAACAGATGACCTTGAACTTAGTACCAACAGAAAGTCCATGTCATAAGCAATGTACATGTGAAATATGAAGGCTATGTCACTTACCATTGTATAATTATAGACAATGTAAAAGTTAAATTTTTTGAAATTTTGACCTTGAGAAATGACCTTGATCTTGACAGATAACCTTGAACTTAATTCCAACAGAAAGGTCATGTCATAAGCAATGCACATGTGAAATATGAAGGCTATATCACTTACCATTGCAAAATTATTGCCAATTTTAAAGTTTTAATTTCCCAAATTTTGACCTTGAGAAATGACCTTGACCTTGAATGATGACCTTGAACTTGGTACCAACAGAAAGGGTTAGTCACAAGCAATGCACATGTGAAAAATATAGACTTCATCTGTAACCAATCAAAAGTTATTGCCAATTTTAGTTTTTGCGGGAAAAAAAGACAGTTAACGTAAAGGTAATAACATGAAGGCCCCTTTTCCCATGACGCATTTTTTTAAACGAAAATTCCCATTAGTTTAAGGTCAAGGGGATCTGATTTGCTACTAAAATATGAAATTTTATTAAATTCTAACAATTAGTCTTGGAGAAATTGGCAAAAAACTAGTTTTTACATTAAGGCCCCTTTTTCCATGACGCAGCCTTGAAATAAGAAAAATAAAAATGGGTCTTGGAAATTTTCTAGGAAGATTATATATGAAGTTTCGTCCAATTAGGCCGAGGGGTTGCTGAGATATGACTTCGGACGGACGGATGGATGGACGGACGCACAGGCTGACGACTATATGCTCCCCCCGAAAATTTTTTCGGGAGCATAATTATGTTGGCATAGGTTAAAGTCTCAGAATTACAAGTAAGATATCCTAATCCTATGACATACTGACCTATTTCCTCTATATTAGGATCCGTTGCCATGGATATGCACAAAAAGGTCTGTCCATAGTAATTGGCGTTGCTAGGCCATGCATATCCATCTTTTTGTCTGTTTGGAAACTTTGGCATACTCTGTATTAACCAAAAGCCTGTCTTTTCATCAAAACCTACAACACCTGTTCAACAAAAGAGGGAAATAACAACATGAGTCAACTATTAACCTATTTTGACACAATCACACTTTTTGACCCTCCAAGAAAAAATGGTTATGGAAAACATTGTGGAAAATGAGGAAATTGCTTGCTACAAGCAATTTCTTCATTATCCACAATGTTTTCTACCAAAAAAGGAAATTTTTAAAGTTTTATTAACTGAAAATTGTCATCTACAACAACTTTTAATTTGGACCAGTCTAAAATGCTGTTGTTTAGTAATAGGATAACTCCTTGTCAAGCTCAATAAAATTCTATACAGATTAATGCACTGGAAGTACAAAATGTGGATCAAAGGTTCTTTTGAAAGATCAAATTCTATTCTCTGACTTGAAGGAATAAAAAGATGATGTAAACTATGACCATATTTGTGCAGGCTGATCTTTGTCTATACTTCCTACCAAGACAGTAATTCTTCAGGCTCAACGTGACAAGGGTTAACATAATGAGTCCTCAGGCCCATAGACCTGTGATTTATTTTTGAGGGCTGACAGATGCTCCCAAGCTGTGGATCTTTTGAGCCTATGATTTACATTGTTCTATTCCAATCTAAAACAAATCATTTTATTCCCTCGCAAAATCAATCCCTGTGGTATTCAGAAAATGCAAACATCTTTTAAAGGAAACATTGTTGGAAAGGAAGAAATTGCTTTTTACTATGAAACCATTTTTAACCCTAAAGGTTTGGTCTGCTTTTAACTTACTCAACCTATTTGCAATGTTGGAAACATACTGTTCTCCAAATTCCGAGGGTCTGAGTTCAAACCCTGGCTCAGCCAACAATTTTTGGACATTTGACAAAAGTGTTAAGTCCCAAATATTTAGTTGTGAATTTTGTGTTTGTGAAACACAATGCCCTTGCAACAGGACTTAACTATGAAAAGTGTTGTTGACTTGATGGAGAAATATCATCCTGCCAAATATGAGCATTGTATCTTGAATAGGCTGGTAGTAATTGGCAATGCTAAGTTTTTTGGTTAAGTTTTGTAGACAGACAGATGACAGATGGATAGACTGAACAACAAACAGACAGACAATGGTAAAACAATATGCCCCCGATCTTTTGATGCGGGGCATTATTAAGATTCAAACCTTTTGTATGACCAGTCTCTTCTTAATAACTGGACGATCTTTTAATGGTTGGCACCGTCGATTCTGGCAGCTCATCGTTATACATAGCATAGAATGAGTCTGAGTAAGTCTTCTCCTGGAATGGGACATTGTGAATGACAATGGTTGCATAAACAAACTTTCTAGTTTGCCCATTCACACAAAATTCAGATTTTTTTGTTACCCGAACGAAAATAGGAAAAGGTTACAAATAAATAAATTGCTTTTTAAAATCAATTTTTCATCATCCATAATGTTTTCTATCACTTAAGATGAAGATTTTTAAAACTTCATGAATAAAAACTGTTTTCCCAATATAATTTTTCTTCTTCAGTCCATAAAAAAGTTAGATTGCGTGATATTGTGTTAATCTAAAAACAGCGCATTCAGAATTAATACACTATCTCTTCATTTGGCAGCCGCCGTCAAAGTGCAGTTGGTAGCCCGTCGGACTATCATTTAAAGGGTCCCGGGTTCGATCCCAGGCGGCAGCAATACTCTTTCCGACATTTGTCTCTCACCAATGGGTAGATAATCGTATACCTATGTGGGATAGCAGCTGGGGGCTAGGAAAGGGTGTAGTGGTAGTACTGGTGCGAGAAATACCAGGAATCCATTGTTAGGTGCTCCAGCCGCCGCGATATAACTGAAAGATTGTTAAAAGCGGTATTAAACCCCATTTAATCAAACAAACTTCATTTGGCATATTATTTGTAAGAAAGGTAACCCATTACCAGACAACAAAATTTCAAAGTGATACAAATTGATAGAAGTCTCAGACAGGATTTCCAATTACACTTGAATTGGAAAATGTTACTAGAAAATGTTGTGAGAAAAAGAGAAATTGCTAGTTATATGTAATTTTCATTTTGCTATAAATTTTTCCATAACCACATTTCTCTAGGGCATACATTAATTTTCTCCTCCTCTCTCTTTTTATAGGAAAAGTTGTCAGCTATAATTATTTGTTATATACCTATAAATGATATGAATTAAAATCTGGCTATCCAATACAACTCGACAGAAGAAAAAAATCAATATTTGGCATGTACAAAAAAAACGTATTTGTCGAGTACCGTTAAACACCGAGTCCTTTTTTGTGTATTGACGTTCGGGTTTTTTCGGAAAATTGGTTATTTCTTAATCATTTAAAAGAATTTTCTTAATGTTATGTCATGTCCTAAAAGGTATATAATAAAAGGAATATTACAACAGTGTGTTTTTCTATTTGTTGTTATTGTGTTCTCGAATCATGTGTATGTATTTTTATTGGATTCGACCTTCGGCCTCATCCAATACAAAAAATACAAAAAATACCTACCTACGATTCTCGAACACGATAACAACGCATAGAAAAAGACACTGTTGTAATATTCCCTATATACCATAATTCTCTTAACCCATTACCAGATGGTAAAGTTTTAGACTAGTCCAAATTGAAAGGAGTTGCAGACAACAATTGAAAGTTCATGAAATTTTAGATTTTCTTCATTTTTTCACAATGTTTTCACCCAGAAAGTTGAAAAAATAAAAAATTTCATAAACTTTAAATTGTGGTCTGCATCACCTTTCCTTTTGGAACAAGGATCTTACCTTATCTTTGTCATCTAATATAAATCTTGAACTTCTCCATTTCAGTGTGTTATTTAAAACATTGAAATCTTTCTTCACTTTCAACTTTCCCTGTTGACATAAAAGCAAATTTTAACCCATTTCCACACAATATTACTTTTTGAAGATCCCCCCCCCCAAAAAAACTTTTGAAAACATTATTGACAGTGAAGAAATTGCTTCATTTTCCACACTGTTTTCAACCTCAAAGACATAAGATTAAGATTTCATCACCAAAAAATATTGTCTGGAAGTTGTAACATCTTTGAATTAGGACCAGTCTAAAATTTCGTTATCTTGGAATTGGTTTACCCTTGTTATTCCTTGTTATTTCTGATTTGGCTGGAGGTATAGACAAATATTAACCTGCACATACATGCAGTGTGATCTTGGTCTTCACCACCTGTTGGTCCCCTTTAAGCCTAATCCTTTTATAAAAATCAATTTTCAAAGGCAATATTAACCCATACCCCCATAATCCCGCCTTTTAAGCCCCTTGAAAAAGAAGTTCGGGAAAATAATGTGGAAAATAAAGCAATTGCTTGCAGCAAGCAACTGCTTCATTTTTCCTATTTATTTTCATACAAGAATGTCAAGAGATAATTGAACTACTGTCAACATGTAATTCTCATCAGCAAATTCTTTGAATTTGGATCAGTCTAAAATTTTGTCATCAGGCAATAGCTTTTATGATTTTTTCCCATTCTAAAACTGCACAGGAATCTTGCTAACATGCATGCCAAGGCAATGTAATTAAAGCTTAAACCTATATGCTCTAGGCTTTCAAATTACAGAGAAGAATATTTATAAGATTTTTTCTTTGTTTCAATTTAAAAAAGAATGTGCCCAGGTGGGTCTCATATATGAGCAAAGGACAACTATGATGATGATGATGACGACTCATGACAACAACACCAGAATGCTGACTACGGAAATGTTGTAACTACAGCATGAGTAAGCTGTAGTTACGACATTTTACCCACTCCCACACAATGACGCCTTAGACACCCCTCTAGATAAGAAGCCTTAGAAAACATTGTGGAAAATGAAGAAATTGCTTGTCACAAGCAATTTCTTCATTATCCACAATGTTTTCTACCCTAAAAGATAAAGATTTTTATAATTTCATAAATTTTAAATTGTCGTCTGCAACTCCTTTCAATTTGGACCACTCTAAAAATTTGTCGTCTGGTAATGGGTTATGATGCAAAACCAACAAAACTGCTTCTCATTAAAGTCAGCAAACATTTAATTTACGCCTGGTTTAAATGAATGATTTGATTAGTAGATTGACTTTTTGCCCGATGATCCAGCTTTGCATGATGGGACAAAATTGTAGGAGTTCATTATCAACAACATGATTGGTTTAACCCATT
Source organism: Fragum fragum (assembly GCA_946902895.1). Classification (NCBI taxonomy): domain Eukaryota; kingdom Metazoa; phylum Mollusca; class Bivalvia; order Cardiida; family Cardiidae; genus Fragum; species Fragum fragum. The sequence continues at coordinate 673,948 of OX336365.1, forward strand.
ACAAGGCGACAAAAGTTTAGACTAGTCAAAATTGAAAGGAGTTGCAGACAATAATTTAAAGTTGATGAAATTTTTATTTTTTTCGAATTTCTGGTTAGAAAACATTGTGGATAATGAAGAACTTGCTTGTGGCTAGCAATTTCTTCCTTGTCCACCATGTTATCCCAATTGTTTTTCTTGAAGGGGGCTTCACAGCGACATTGTGTTGGAATGGGTCAAACCTATTTATTTTCCATCGATTTGGAAACAAGTTCTTCCAAATTAGATTGATCCCTCTTGATTCTGCTTCCTAGAAAATACACCACTACTCGAGCTGGATATGTGGGCCAATGACAGAACAAAGATCCATAGCTACTCCCAGGAATCAAACTCAAGACAGCTTGATCAGGAAGCCAACACTCTACCTCTTGATCAGACACCACATGAATCTTCATGTTAGTATCTGTTATCTGAATCTTTTGAAAGTACATTTGTCACGTCTTTCAGGTAAGCTGTGATAGCTAAAAGTATCACAAAGCAAACTAGCTCCTCCTAATAGCATTTTGTCACTTAACCCATTTCCACACAATGACGCTTTTTGAGGCCCCTCCAGAAAAACAGTTTCAAAAACATTGTGGAAAATGAAGAACTTGCTTGTAACAAGCAATTTCTTCATTTTACACAATGTTTTATATCAAGAAAGTTGAATCAATCTAAAATTTCATGAACTTTAAATTGTCGTCTGCAACTCCTTTAAATTTGGGAAAGTCCGAAATATTGCCGTCTGGTAATGGGTTAAGGAGCATGGTTGACCTTTGACCTACATCACCAAAATACAATAGGGAACTTCCTTGGATCATTGGCAACATTTGTTTGATGGATGCAAGTCAATTAGTTTTACAGCAAGAGCATTCAAAGGAAAAGGTCTATGGATGAACAGATTTATTGATTTATTGATTGATTGGAGTTTAACGCCGCTTTCAACAGTATTTCAGTCATATCGCGGCGGCTGGACCACCTTACAATGGATTCCTGGTATTTCTCATACCAGTAATACCATTACATCCTTTCCAAGCCTCCAGCTGCTGTCCTACTTAGGTTTAAGATTATCCACCTATTGGTGAGAGACAAATATCGGAAAGGATATGTGCCACCGCCACTATGGATGAACAGACACACAGACAAACAAACATAGTGAAACCAATATACCCCCCTCTAATTAGTAAGGCTGGGGTATAAAAAAGTGGAGTGATACCTTTTCTGCTGAATAAATTTGCTGGAGTGTATAATAGACAGCATGGTCAAGGTTTTTCATGGTGGTTCCTGACAGTCTCCATGCAGGCTGGTCTGGGTCCATATAGTAGAAAGAATCATCAGGAAGTGGGTCTCTGTGGTGTGGGAGTTTGTATGCAATAAACCTAAGGAAATAATGTAATAAGTTTCTTTATTACATGACCTACGGCAACAGAGTGAAATAAACCTGTTGAATAATTTCTATAATTACAAAGACAATATTCCAAGCCTATGATATAGCCTTTGCTTTACCACCAAAATGAGATCATAACGAATATAATGATACTCATTTACAAATGGTGTTTTATGTTTTGCAGAATATCATTTGACAATGAATTATATTAGATCTTTTTGCAAAATTTACAGTCTAATAAATAGAATATCAAATTTGTGTTCATTAGATCACAAAAGAGCCTCATTCTTATCCGTTTATAGATTACTTTCCCCGGCAGCGGCACATATCTTTTCCAACATTTGTCTCTCACAAATGGGTGGATAATCGTAAACCTAAGTGGGATAGCAGATGGAGGCTAAGAAAGGATGTAGTGGTAGTACTGTTGTGAAAAAAACCAGGAATCCATGGTTAGGTGCCCCAGCTGCCAGATATGACTTAAATGCTGTTAAAGTGGTATTTTCCCAAATCAATCAATCAATTTTGGTTTACTTGTTTAATAAATTTCGAATTCCATGACCACTCTTTCAATATCCATTTTTTATAGACTTGACTCAGAGGTCTAAATAAGAAGGGGTAACAATATTCTTAACCCTTGTCATGCTGAACCCGAAATATTCCGGTTTTGGCACGAGGTGTAGACTAAGATCAGACTGCACTTATGTGCAGGCTGATCTTAGTTTATACCTCCTGCTTGTACTTTTCCTGCCATAGTTGTGTATGAAGTTGATTTCTAAAAGAAATGTTGATTTTTTAACAACAAGTTCTATTAGTGCTTTCAGCCCTTTGATTTGACAGCAATTCAGTAAGATGATTTATACAGCATGACAAGGGTTAAATTCTCTAGGAAACCCTGTGTTGTTGGTTTTGATAGCTTTTCAAATCAACTAGTCAATCAAATAATCAGTCGACCAATGAAATAATCTATTTAGACTGGAAATTAACTTTGAACTCTGACATTGGTCGCCATTTATGTTCATCATTTTTGTTGGTTTGGCAATTTAAATGTAATGACTACAACTTAATCAACCTGTAGGTGCGCCGTATAGGTTGCCAACCAACCATTCTACTTTTTAGCGTTTTTTTTTTAAGGAAAAACAGGTATTTCATATCGATCAACCGGAAACAAGCTCTCACACATTTCCGCTCATTTCCACGCATGCTCATAAACGTGAAGTGAAAATCTGTGTGATCGCCTCCATCTTGTTTCATGGCTGATGAAGAAAATAACTTACTTGCTGAATGCCTACAGCCTCCTTTTAGTCGTGAATATCCAGGAAAATGGTTTAAAACTTAATATATCCTTGGCAAATTGTCTAATGAATTGTCAAAATGAGAGAAATAATTTCCTCGCGTTTCAAGATAGAATCTAGGCCAGTGGTTAGTGGAGTTAGCGAATACATGTAAACTGTCTGCTGGTGTATTGACCTGGCAGGGCTGGGCAAATTTACACCCCGCATACACAGTATATGTAACACGTTACAACCCTGTTGTAGATTGAAGCGCCTATTAGCCCCATCGAATAAAACACCTCTTACCTCTTGTGATAATAATATGCTCAACGAAAAAAGAATTGAATGTTAGCTTTGATTTCTTGACCTTTTATCATTTAACCCACAAATTTTCATGCACTTAAGAAGAAAACGTTGCGATTGATTCAAAATAGCAATTTCGGTAAACATTAATGGGTCATTGTTGATTGAATAGGCTTTAACACAATTTTTACTAGTATTTCAGTTATATCGGGGCGGCTGGAGCTCCTAACCATGGATTCCTGGTAGTTCACACACCAGTACTACCACTACACCCTTATCGAGCCTCCAGCTGCCCCTCCTACTTAGTTGTACAATTTACTCACTCATATTGATGAAATATGCTCGCATTATTGAGCGCGGTTACTGATAAACCAGCAAAACCGCTCTCAGGACTTTCAGTCCTTTGATTTCTTACATGCTACTGGTCATAATTTTTGCAAAATAGCGCCGTTAAAAATCTAAGTGGAAGTTCCTGTTATAGTCAATGGAAGGGGCCAAGGGAATGAGTGAGCGGGGCAAGTGATTGGTCAAATATTGAATCAAGATGTGCACTTTTTCTCATGAGTCATGTATTATGCTTCACAACCTTACATAATTATGTTTTCAGCCAGTAGAGCTAAATATCAAAACTTATAGGTACAAAAAAAGAAGAGATAAATTTTGAGAAAACATTGTTGTGGGTTCTAGTTATACTATTTTCTTCATTAATCACAATATTTTCTATCCTTTGATATAGATATAAAGGTAATTCTCTAAAATAAAATGATTTTAACTTTAAGATCTAGTTTGAACCATTCCAATATTTGCCCCATCGGTTATACAAACTAGTCTCCAAACTTTAGTGGCCTTGAAAAATAAACTTGTCCACAAGTAAAAAGCTCATATTGGACAAGATGAGCATGTGAATTTCAAATCTGATGACGAGTTTGATAAATTCGATATTTCATGAGAATTTATCTCATTCAGTTTGCTCTATATATAGGCCATGTGCAATATTCTGGGTGGTGTAGATTCATCCAAAACTACGGTAACACAAGCCAAACAGAACAGAATACAAAATAAGTTCTCAAAGGTCAAGTTATACACGAGGATATCCTTTTCTATTTTGTATGTAATGATTTACTTCCTTTAAACCAATTACCAGATAAAACAATGTTAGACCGGTCAAATTGAAAGAAGCTGCAGACAACAATTTTGGGAGCTGAATTTTTAAAAATATTTGTCATTTTGGGTAAAAAACATTGTGGATAATGAAAAAATTACTTGCAACAAGGAATTTCTTCATTTTCCATAATGTTTTCGAAGGCAATTTTGTGAGGGATGTAAAAAGTGGGATCCTCTTAATAGCAACCCTGATAATAGCAATTCACTGCTTAACTCTTTCCTGTATAATCACTGGTTTTTACGTCCATGTAATTTTATGATTAGTATATATTGTGATAAAAGAAGAAATTGCTTGATACAAGCAATTTCTTCTTTTATCACAATATTTTCTACTACACAGAATGGTTTTGTTTCAAATTGCACTCACTTTTGATTGTCGTCTGCAACATGTTTCAAATTGGGCCAGTCTAAAATTTCAAGAAACAGGAAAGGGTTAATTGCAACTAACAGTTTGCGCAAACATTTATAGAATAAATAGCTCCTTTTCATAGCAACTTCTGGTTAATTCCAACAAAAGATTTGAAAAAATGGTGTTGCAATTTACAGGGATTCCACTGTACCTGAGGGCAACATTTTTTGCTTATAACATTTCAAAGTGCAGTTAAATTGGAAAGTGGGATATAAATAGGGTGCGAATTTCCCATTGCGAGAAAAAGAAAAATTGTCTGTAACGAGCAATTTCTCCTATTCCCATAAAGTTTTCTGCAGTGCATTTCTCAAAGGAGTCACAAAGCCAAAGAGTGTGGTTATTGGTTAATTAAGGTTTACCCTAAAATATTCCTGTTCTGGTAGGAGGTCTAGATAAAGATCAGCATGCAGATACATGTTGTATTGTCTTAACCCTTGTCATGCTGAACCCAGAATATTCCTGCTTTGGCAGTAGGTGTGGACAAAGATCAGACTGTGCTGTCTGGTCTTAGTTTATACCACCTGCTTGTCCCTTTTAAGGCAGAGTTGTTAATAAGATAAATTTTCAAAATAATTATTTACACTTTTTTCATCCAGTATTGTCAGCTCTTGGATTTTAATGCAATTCTGTAAAGGATTTTATTCAGCATGACAAGGGTTAATCTAAACCATGTGCTTGTTCCCTTCAAGCCTGGGTTATCAAGGGGAACAACTTACGTCAAAGCCTATGTCACCTGACATATTTTCACTTGCCTGTTTTTATCTTAGAAGTCAAGTTTTTAAGTTCTTATATAACTAGATGGTTGTCCCAGGACAACTGCTGTCGAGCCCGCAAAGTTTTGTAGGCATCATGCTCTGGACAAGCAAAACTTTAGTGTTTGACCTTGAGATTTGACCTTGAACTTGAAGCTATCCAAAAAATTATTTCAAATGGCACATCTACTCATGATGGAGAATAATTGTGCCAAGTTATTTTGAAATCCATCCATAATTGTAGGGGAAATGCTCCGGACAAGCAGAATTTTAGTGTTTGACCTTGAGCTGTGACATTGACATTAAAACTATCCCAAAAATTCTTTCAAATGGCACATTTACTCATGATGAATAATAATCCATAATCCATCCATAAATGTAGGAGTAACTGTTTGGACAAATTCAGACAGACAGACAGACTAAACAACACACTAATGCACATACACAGACTTGTCAAAGTGACAACTATGTCTCGCTTACCAAAAGGGGGCTCGACAAAAATTTCTGAAAACATATCTGAGAAACAAATCTAGTCCATCTGGTAGCTAAAACCATTCTTCATCAGTGTGTGACAGTTTCAGGGGAGCTAATTTGTGAAGATATGCAAATTAAGAAACCTCCAGAGAGTTATTATTGATGGTCATTTAAATAAGACAGAGTCAACCCAATTAGCTAAGTTTGTAGAGCACTTGACTTCAAACCTCAAGATCACGGGTTCGAGCCCTGGGCTAACCATATCAACTTACACAACTAATTATCTTTCGGATGAGAAGTTAAACTGAAGCCCTGTGTGAGGACACTATCTATCTAGCACATTAAAGAACCAGGCGGAGTTCTCAGCAGTTTAGTTCTGTATCCTTGCACTATCCCCCGTAATTACTAACTGCCTTCTGGGGCCGACATCCATTGGCATTGGCTAAGGTAGCAAGTATAAATTAACCGAAATATACACACACTTCGGGTAAGGATCCTTTATTCTGAATGGATTTACTTTGTCTATGAGGCCAGAAAGTTACATTTGGTGGCAGAGGTGGAATGATGACAACGGCCAGACTGGAGTTTACATACCTATGGATCTCCAAGGCCAAGACTCGAAATGAGTCTTTTTGGAGCGGAGAGTAAAATAACAGTTTCGGGGATGGGGGTGGGGTTATTTAAGATGATATGCAAATTAGGACACCTCTAAAGAGTTATTATTGATTACTGCTCGTTTATATAAGACAGAGTCAACCCATTTAAAGTTGAGGATCTTTACTCTGAATGGATTAGCTTTTTCTATGAGGACGGAAAGTTAAAAGTGTAGATTTTGCTTTACAGGGTTCCCACAAACTTTATTAACCCATTCCCACTCAGTGACGCTTTAAAACACCCCCAAGAAAAAAAGCTTTGAAAAACATTGTGGAAATTGAAGAAATTGCTTGTTACAAGCAATTTCTTCATTATTCACAATGTTTTCTACCCCAAATGCAAAAAAAAAAAAATCCTAAATTTCATAAGCTTTAAATTATCGTCTGCAACTCCTTTGAATGTGGACCAGTCTAAAATTTTGCCTTGTGGGAATGGGTTAAGTAAAATTCCCTAACTTTTTCCTGACTTTCCCTGACTCAATTTCAAAATTACCTGACCAAAAGCGTCGGCATTTACTGAACATAAAACAGCTGAGAAGGCAAGAGGCCATTTAAAACCCTTTCAGTTTCTTCCAATTTGTGTTTGCACTTTGCAAACAAAACTGACTCAGAGGCATTTTTTCTCTCTTAAACAGAGACTCAAATTAGAGACAAGTTCACAAATACATCAACAAAATATGATTTCTAATGAGATACAATGACAAACACATCCATGCCTTTTTTAGAAAAAACTACCAGAGCCACCTGTTGTTTTTCCTTTACTTTCTTAAAAATTTCTACATCTGATGCTGAAATTCCCTGACTTTTCCCTGACATTTGCCATATTTTTAAATTTCCCTGACTAATTTTGAAATTCCCTGACTTTTCCCTGACCTTGATTTTTTCCATTTTTCTCTGACTTTTCCCTGACTGTGTGAACCTTACTTTAGATTAACCCTTGTCAATCTGAATTGAATCCTTGACAGAATTTCATTAAGGGCTCTCAGTTCTAGATGCCCTTATTGTGGGTCAATACATTTGTAATTCTCTTGAAAACTTATCTAATAAACAACTCTCGCTTAAAAAGGGACAAGCAGGAGGTGTAGAATAAGATAAGACTACACATAATATTATGTGCAGGCTGATCTTAGTCTATACCTCCTGTCCAAACAGGAATTTTCCGGGTTCTGAGCATGACCAGAGTTAATAGTTCCATTGCCTTTGCAACTACCCTCCACACAGTTTTCAAAGTATTTTCTTCTTTTTTTCACAATATTTTCTTTCGAATGATTATTTTTCAAACAAAATTAACATTTAATTGCCATCTTGAACCTTTGAATTAGGACAAATCTTAAATTCTACAATTCAGTGAAGGGTAAAGTATGGTAAGGGTTATGATAGCTATTGTAATAAAACAAGGAAGTTTAAAAAAATCATTTTACCAAAAATTACCTAAATGTTTTTTGGGTGGAATTTCAAATTAAATTAATAAGTCTGTTGAAGTAATATTCCCCTTCGAAGTCACAGGGCCATTTTATCAATGACAAGACTGGTATAGGAGAAGACAATGTTTTTTAACCCATTACCAAACTGCAACAATTTAGACTGGTCTAAATTGACAGGAGTTGCAGACGCCAATTAAAAAGTTATGAAAAATTGGATTTCTTTAAAAATGTGGATAATGGAAAAATTGCTTGTAACAAGCAATTTCTTCATTTTACACAATGGTTTTGACTTATGAAGTTGAAAAAACTAAAATCTTATAAAGTTTAAACTTTCATTTGCATCTCCTTTCAATTTGATTCAGGCTAAATTTTGTCGTTTGGCAAAGGATTAAAAGTCTTACAAGAACAACAAGTTCTATCAGTACTTTATTAGCCCTTTGATTTTACTGCAATTTTTCCCATTTTGTTTTTTTGAGGGGTGTCCAAAAGTGTCATTGTGTGAAATGGGTTAACCCATTCCCACTCAGTGACGCCTTTAAACGCCTTGAAGGAAAAATGCTTTGGAAAACATAGTGGAAAATGAAGAAATTGCTTGTCACAAGCAATTTCTTCATTTTCCACAATATTTTCTACCCAAGAAGACAAAAAAAATTCCATCAGCTTGAAGTTGTCGTCTACAGCTTCTTTCAATTTGGACCAGTCTAAAATTTTATTGTGAGAAATGGGTTAAGGATAAATTCACTCAGGAAATTGAGTTCTTCACAAAACAGGATAGAGCCCCTTATCTAAATGACAATAGACAATATAACTGAAAATTATACAAACAGTTACTGGCAAAACTCATCTAAAATTGTATGACTAGTAATTTTTGAAGTAATAAAATAATTTGCAGAATATGAGTTTAAAGAAGGACAGCAACTTTAAACCCTTGTCATGCTATATAAGTTACCTTACTGAATTGCTGTCAAATCAAAGGGCTGAAAGCACTGATATAACTTGTTAAAAAATCTATATATTTTTTAGAAATCAGCTACATAAACAACTCTGGCAGGAAAAGTACATGCAGAAGGTATAGACTAAGATCAGCCTGCACATAAATGCAGTCTGATCTTAGTCTACACCTCCTGCCAAAACCCTAATATTCCGGGTTCAGCATGACAAGGGTTAATATTGCAAAATACTTTGTTGTTACGCAAGAATTGACACATTGCTGGCCCCGCCCACTAACTCCGCTTGCAATGCTCACTCAACTCCGACAGAAAGTTCCTCTTCATTGTAAACCCTTTCCTGCTATTTTATTGGTCTTAACCCTTGTCATGCTGAATAGTTTTTTCATAATTTCATTAATATCAAAGGGCTGAGAGCACTGGTAGTAGTGCAATCACCAATAAATCCTTTGGAAATTAATTTCGTGAACAACTCTGGTTTGAAAAGAAAACGCAGGAGGTGTAGACTAAGATCAGACTGCACTTATGTGCAGGCTGATCTTGTCTTCACCTCCTGCCAAAACCGGAATATTCCGGGCTCAGCATGACAAGGGTTGATTCAAAGGTTATGCAGATGACAATTTAAAGCTTATTATTTTAGGACGTGCGATAGTCAATGTAGAACAGGTAACTTTTTAACGTTACTTGCCCTGAAGGACAAGTGCCATTTTTGGAATTCTTTGGACCCTGAGTAGTTACAACATTTTAGATGTCAAACCAAAAAAAAAAATTGCCTCACATAAATGTCACCCAATGTCAGATTTCAAATTTCACTTCCAGTCTTAGCAAAACATTAGGACACTTCCTTGGATCATTGACAACAATTGTATTAAAATTCACAATTGTTAGGTCACTTGGTTCTAGAGTTAAAGGATGGAAATAATGAGTCCATGGATAGACAAGTAGACTGGATGGATGCACAGACAGACAGACAGACAGACAAACAGACTTGGTGAAACCAATATATCCCCCTCCAGTTCATAGGCGGGGAAACTTCTGTGACCTATACCACACAATCCCACATTTTTATGTGCCACAGAAATAATTATAGAAAACATTGTGAGAAGAGAAGAATGCATGTTGCAAGCAATATCTTTTATGTTGCCTACCTCAATTGATACTTATTTAATAGTTGTGTATCCATGGAAAAATTTGAAATGAGATGTATGAATAATTCAACCCATTACCACAGAAACCAACTATTTAAAAAAACAGCTTTAGTAAGCGCACTAATGTAGGAAAACAAGAAAGTTGATGGTTCAGTCAAAACAGTTGTAACTGCCTGTATGTTTAACACCCAGGGGAATTATAATGTTGAAAACATAGTGAAAAAGGACAAAATACTTGGATCAAGCAATTTCTCCCTTTCTCACAATGTTTTCTAATTCTGTAGGACACATATTTTTCATTTAAATTACGTTTTGAAATATTGTCTGCAATTTATTTGAATTTGGATCATTCTAAAAGTTTGTAATGAGGTAATGGGTTCACAGTCGTGATCTAAAGTGATAAGACCTTTTTAGGCTAAGGGTTGGGGAAATTTCACAGAATTAGAATCTATATAGGAAAATTTATTTTCACAAGAATTAGGCTATACTTACCAATCAACTGGCTTCCCTGAATGAGACATACATTGAAGACAATCACAAAATCGCACAAAACATATCAACAGCGTGGAAAAAACTAGTGACATTATTCCCTGAGAACGAAATGACGCGACCCTTCCCGCCATGTTGTCAAACTGGAAGGTCATGTGTCATGACCTCTGTCATGTGACTGTCTTGTGACATTTGTCTACACGGTGATGATCCGACTGGAAATCCCCGACTTGAAGAAAGGTAACATTGTATTTTCTAACCATTTCTTGACATCATAAAGTAGAAATAAACAGACTCGCTCTTTATCCCATTGCCATAATTTTGGACTGGCCCAAACTGGAGAAGTTGAAGACATCAATTTTGATGTGGTCATACCCCTAATATCCGTGTTGACCAGACAGAGTAGAAAATATCAATGATTTCCATGACTATCTTTCTTCGGCGCCTAGATATTTGGTTTTAAGTTGCCAAAGGTTAAGTCATAAAGTCAAGTCAAGTAAATTTTATAGATGACTTAGGTCACAGAAATAAACAAATCTACATGTACATGTGTACACATGATCACAAGCTCAATAAAGCTTTTCACATCGACTTATTGGTTGCTCGAAATATGTAACTTTCGGTTTAAGACATTTGAATAAAAGAGATAGTTTTGTAATTTGATTTTAAGTACGAAAAGAAAAACTTGAAATGCATTGGTAATTCAGGTACCTGTTGATATTTGTCACCATGTGCCAGACTATCTATCTATATACTGCCTAACTCCCCTTTTGGGCATTACTGGCAGGTCTGGCAGATGACATGTTAAAATTGTCCAAATTGAAAGAAAGAATACTTTCACAATAAGCTCAGTACCAGATGAAAAAATTTTAGACAACAAATTTCAAACTAGGCTAAACTTGGAAAATGACGTAGAAATAGGATGGAAAGCATTGTGAGAAACAGAGAAGTTTATACTTGTTACAAGTTATTTCTTCTCTTCTAACAATAATTATTTTCTCAAGTATAAATCACAGGGATGTAAAAGACAGGGGTTATACAGGAAGGGTTAATGCCTTGGACCCTTTGTTGCTCAATCCCAGAAAGCCTTGATGGCCAAGTGGTATAGGTACTTGACTTGTGATCTGAAGGTCATGGGTTTGAGCCCCACCGTCACTGAGGTGTGTTCATGAGCAAGACACTTAATAGCAGCCTCGGTCTACCCAGCTGTAGAAGTGGGTTACAGCGGGGATAAGCCACTGTCTCTCTTTCAGGGACGTGAAAACATCTGGTTTGTGTGTTCGAAAGCAACTCTATAAGCTTAAAGCTTTCGTCGCAATCCAACTAAAATAAATTAATATAAATTTCAAATTAGGCTAAAAATGGAAAATGACTAGAAATAGGATGGAAAGCATTGTGAGAAACAGAGAAGTTTATACTTGTTACAAGTTATTTCTTCCTTTCTAACAATAATCATTTTCTCAAGTATAAATCACAGGGATGTAAAAAACAGGGGTTGTACAGGAAGGGTTAATGCCATGGACCCTTTGATGCTCAATCCCAGAAAGGAGTCATTGCTGTCAATTAACCCTTGTCATGCTGAACCTGGAATATTCCGGTTTTGGCAGGACGTGTAGACTAAGATCAGACTGCACTTATGTGTAGGCTGATCTTAGTCTACACCTCCTGCTTGTACTTTGCCTGCCAGAGTTGTTTATGAAGTTGATTTCTAAAAGAAATATTGATTTTTTAACAACAAGTTCTATCAGTGCTTTGAGCCCTTTGATTTGACAGCATTTCAGTAAGGCATTTTATACAGTATGAGAAGGGTTAAAATACTTTGTTTATAATTTTTTTATAAGATTTATGAATTCATAATTAATGTTCGAGTTTAGAAAAAAAAAGAAGTAAGTTCAATATTTATAATTATTATAAAAATCATGATGGCAATTAAAGATTATGTTTGTTAACTTTAACCCCTTCCCTAACAATCCCTAATTTTTACACCTCAGTGAAATTATACTTGAGAAAACATAGTATAAAAAGAAAAAATTGCTTGTGGTGAGCCATTTCTTCTTTTTCCACAATATTTTCTATCATATAGGATGGCTACTCTTTGAAGTTTACCCACTTTGTAATTTTTTTCTGCTACCCCTTTAGACTGGTGGCACTATCAATTGTAACAAAATTTGGACATGTCTAAATTTCTGAAAAACACTAGAATGTTAAGTCAGGGACTCCCAAACCTTTAGCAAGGATATATATATTATCTGATCACAGCTTTTATCGACCCTTGGACCTAATTTTGTTGATATCGGACTCAAACCCTGTGAATTGTTTTGCTTATATTGCAGATTCATAAAAACAGCTCCAACATTATATGAGAATTTATACTTACAGAGGAGTAGAATGAGCATTGGTGTGTCAAACCGAACATAAGATCATCTGCCATATTAAAGCAAAAACAAGGTAAATAAATTGCAGATGATCTTTCAGTAAACATCCTGAATTACTAAGGTTGTAACTAGAGAAAAAAGGCTTATGATTTGTCTCATTTGTAAGTTTTGACTAATGAGAATCACTTTAGAGCAGCATTCAAATCATTTATATATTATCCTATGTTGACAGAATGAAGCTGAAGAATGCTGGAGACGAAAAGGAGGGATTTGCTTGTAATAAGCATTTTCTCTTTCCCACAATGTTTTCCACCCTTTCCATCAATTTCAACATACAGTGAGTTGATGTCCACAAGCTCTTTTGATTTGGATCTGTTTTTAAAAAACACAATATGTAACAATAAGTAAACTTTTAGAATCAGGGCTCACATGACGAATTAAGATTTTCTGGATTTTTTACAGTGACTTTCAGTGGATGGGCAGATTTTTTAAGATTTCTTTGAGTTTGAACAGTCTTAAATTTGATGTCTAGTAGTGTACTAAGTGTTCAAATTTTTCAGTGTTTTCCTCATAAATCGAGGGTTAAATAGTGTAGACACTTATACCAGTCTCATACTAAACAGATTGCCAATGTTTATATAAACAAGAGCACCGCCTATGGGTGCCTACGCTCGGCTATTGAGTGCTGGATAGTGGACAAAATGCATCTATAGTTACCCCCCTTGATAGTATAGGTTGCTCTTTTGATAGTGAACAAGTGTGCCAATTTTCAAGTTAATGCCTCTAGTAGAACCAGAGATATCACAAAATGTCAAAGTTTTTGCATGACGACGACTACAACAATGACAAGGACGACGACACATAGGCTATTTTTCTCCAAAAACAGCCGAGCTAAAATTGATAGACCAATCAAATTAGACATTTAGACTGGAAGTTGACTTTGAACTCTGCTATTGGTTTGATATTTATGTGAAGTATATTCGTTGGTTTTGTGACTAAACTTTGTTTAGGTCACAAACCAATCATCTTACTTTGTATGCCCCCAGATCAATAAGATATTGTTTGACCGATGTCAGTCTATGAATCTGTCCATCTGTTTATCGGTCCATCTGTGTGCAAGCTGTAAACTAGTAGCCCTAAAACTTTACAATTTACTGTTATTCAAACACCGGTCCAGATACATTGCTCATGTTTGGGACATATTTCCTTGCATTTATGAACATCAATTGGTTGTAAGGTCAAGGTCATCCATCAAGGTCACTTATCAAGGTCAACTTAACACAATTACTGAATATTTTGCTGTTGTTCAAACGTAGTTCAGGATACTTGGCTTATATTAGGGACATAGGTTCTTTACATTGTTTGACATCAGTTGGTTGTAAGGTACAGGTCATCTATCAAAGTCAAGGTCACTTATGAAGGTCAAGTTAATGCTAAATCTTGCTATTATTCAATTACTGTTGAAGATGCATGGCTCATATTTTGGACATAGGTTCCTTGCATCAGTTTGTCAGTTGGTGGTGAGGTTAAGGTCAACAATTAAGGTCAAGGTCACTCATTTATTTCACTTTACTAAAAATAAGCTATTCCTGGGGCATGGTTTTTCACAAATATAATAGATTGTGCAAAATAAGGCTGTTCATCTTTTTTCCACACAAATTCAAAGATGTTGCAGACGACAATTTTAGGTTGATGAAATTTAAATTTTTTGAGGTAGAAAACAGTGTGGATTATGAAGAAATTGCTTGTAACAGCCAATTTCTTCATATTCCACAATGTTTTCCAAATTTTTTTTTTCTTTGGGGCATCAAAAAGGGTAATTGTGTGTGAATGGTTTATTATCTAAGTCAAACGTTCTGTTGGAGTCATAGGACTGGGCTAGCAATCCATCAAATAACCCTCAATTTGTTTTCAGATGGAGAACAATAAACAAGCAAGACAGGCACAGTTGCCTGTAATACTTATTTCTGTGGGTTCTGGTATACTTGGTACAACCATTCAAGCTCCGATAGACAGAGTGAAACTACTTCTACAATGACAGAATGAAATGGTCCTCAGTCGGCGACTTGATCAGCGCTATAGAGGCATTATCGGCTGCGTAAGACAAACTTATAAAACAGAAGGGTTCATTAATTTCTGGCGAGGTAATGTTGCTGGTATTTGCCAAGTGCTTATTTCCAATGCTTCAAGTTTTGCAATCAAAGATATGGTAAAGAAAACCAACATTTTCAAGAATAAAGTTGGAGATTCCTATGGGGTAATTGTATCAAAAAATATTATACAAGGTTCTGTTGCTGGCTTCTTATCATTAATCCTGGTATATTCCTTTGATTATTGTCGAAATCGTCTTGCTTGTGATGTTCTTGGTGGTGAAAAAAGCGCAACACGTCAGTTTGGTGGGATGAGTGATGTTTACCGAAAGACGTTGGCATCTGACGGCATGGTTGGCTTATACCGGGGCTTTTGGACAGCCATTGCTGGTATTTGTGTATACCGAGGCTTGTATTTTGGATTGTATGACACTATCCGGCCAATGGTGGCAGGAAGAGAGGGTTCAACACAGGTATTAAACTCCTTCTTGCTTGGATATTGTGTTACTCTCACTGCGGGAATGGCAGTGTACCCTATTGATACAATTCATCGTAGAATGTTGATGAGATCATGTGAACCATTCAAGTATAGAGGAGCAATAGACTGTGCCCGCCTTATAGTGAAGAATGAAGGGTTCAGGCCTTTTATGAATGGGTTTGGTGTACAACTGATAAAATCAGTTGGTGGTGCAGTCCTTTTAGTGGGATATGACATGTTCAGACATGTTCACATTAGAGAGAGACCTTTATCTTACATTTGAATATATGTGTCCTGTCAAGTGAATACCAAGATGCCTGGGGCTCGCCTAAGTAAAAATCTTGACCCTTTAACACACAACAAAAATTTTAGACTGACCCAAAGTCAGAGACATTTTAAGTTGATGAAACCTTTAAAATCTTTTTCTATTGGGGTAGAAAATATGTGAATAATGATGAAATTGCTTGTGACATGCAGTTAATTAATAAAGCTGATGAGGAACATGATTTTAAAAACTTTTGTAGACAGTAATGCCACATGCATGATAGAAACCCTTTAACCTGTTGATGTGTATAGAAAATATATCGAACCCAATTTCAGGCGGAACAATTTTAGACTGGGCCAAATTGACAGGAGTTGCAGATGACAATTTAAACTTTAGGAAGTTTCGGATTTTATCAACTTTCTGGGTAGAAAACATTTTGGAAAATAAGCAACAAGCAATTTCTTTATTTTCACAATATTTCACAATTGTTGTTTTTTTCAGTGTGTCAAAAAGCTTCATTGACTGGGAATGGATTAATGGGACCCAAGGTGTATTCTTTTAACAAGTTTGTTGGGCGCCGGGTGATGCAAGATGCAAAATATCAAAACTCTATTGTTTGTCAGGACATAAGTTATACGGATTTCCTTCATTTTTAGCTCCACTGGCTGAAAGCCAGCGAGCTATTGTCATGGTGTTGTGTGTCTGTCTGTCCGTAAACCTTTACTTTAAAAATCTTCTCCTCAGAAAGTATTAACCAAAATTCAACCAAATTTCACAGAAATGATCCTTGGGTGACCCTTTATTAGATTCCTTCAATTAATTTTGATCAGATGAAAAAGATGGCTTTAATGGTCAGTGCATAATATTATTTCCATATATGGTGAAACCTTTAAAAATCTTCTTCTCAGAAACCAATCAATGGATTTCAACTAAATTTTACTTGAATGATCATTGGGTGACCCTTTATCAGATTCCTTCAAGGAATTTTGGTCAGATGAAAAGCATGGCTTAAATGGAAGTGGCTCATTTCGGTACATGTATGGTAAAACCTTTAAAAAATCTTCTCAGAAACCAATCAATGGATTTTAACCAAATTTTATTGGAATGATCATTGGGTGACCCTTTATCAGGTTCCTTCAAAGAATTTTGATCGTATGAAAAACATGGCTTAAATGGGCAAGGCTAATTTCCATATATGGTAAGACCTTTAAGAATCTTCTTCTCAGAAACCAATTGATGGATACCTACCAAATTTTACAGGAAAGCTCATTGGGTAACCCTTTGTCAGATTCCTTCAAAGAATTTTGATCGGATAAAAAACATTGCTTTAATAGGAGGGGCTAATTCCCATATTTGGTGAAACCTTTACAAATCTACTTCTCAGAAACCAATGGATGGATTTGAACCAAATTTCACTGGATTGATCCTTGTGTGACCCTTTATCAGATTCCTTAAAAAAATGTTGATCGGGTGAAAAACATTGCTTTAATGGGCAGGGCTAATTTCCATATTTGGTGAAACCTTTACAAATCTACTTCTCAGAAACCAATGGATGGATTTAAACCAAATTTCACTGGATTGATCTTTGTGTGAACCTTTATCAGATTCCTTAAAAAAATGTTGATCGGATGAAAAACATTGCCTTAATGGGCGGGGCTAATTTCCATATTTGGTGAAACCTTTACAAATCTTCTTCTCTGAAACCATTGGATGGATTTCTACCAAATTTTTCTTGAATGGTCCTTTGATGATCTCTTATTAGATTGCTAAAAAAGAAAAGAATTGAAAGGCTGAAAAAAATACTTAAGGAATTGGGCTATTTTCCATATTTGGTAAACAGTGAAAACCTACAATCTTTTCAGATAACAAACAATTATAAGTTTTCAAACAAATATCACAAAATGATCCTTTTTGTGACTCTTTGTCAGATTCCTTCATAAAATATGGCTCAGATGAAAATTAAGGCTTTCATTGGGGAACTTGTCTCCATATATGGTATATACTGAAATTTTGAAAATATTATTCTTGCAGACTTAAGGATGGTTTTCAAGTGAATTTCTCAGGAATGATAAGTAATTCAGGCCGGTTGAGCGGATCAATTGCTAAAGCGCCTCTAGTTGTCTATGTAAAATAGGTTATGCTCATGCCTAGCCCAAAGGGACATCTGGAGCATTCTTTGATTAATTTTGGGAAAGGGTCATTGGATGATTCTAAATTCAAAATATGAAACCTCAATGTCTTATTGTTGTTTAGGGGAAGATCTTGAAATGTTTCCTTTAACCCTTGTCATGCTGAACCTGTAATATTCCTGTTTTGGCAGGAGGTGTAGACTAAGATCAGACTGCACGTTTGTGCAGGCTGATCTTAGTCTACACCTCCTGCTCATACTTTTCCTTCCCGAGTTGTTTATGAGGTTGATTTCTAAAAGAAATACTGTATTGATTTTTGAACAACAAGTTCTATCAGTGATTTCAGACCTTTGATTTGACAGCATTTCAGTAAGGTAATTTATACAGCATGACAAGGGTTAATGTATCATTGTAAAAGAGCAATTATAGCTGGGCAGAGCCTAAATGGGAACACAATGGAATTGTTTTCATATTTATGTAGAGGGTCATCAGGTGATCTTATTTGCAAAAGAATATCTTTGAATATTACCATGAGAATTGAAATCCATCAAACTCTGGTTACTATAGCGACAAAAATGACACTTGAAAATAAAATCTTTAAAAGTTGTCTCCTCCTGACATAGATAGTTTAGACCCTTGATATTTTGCATGAAATATCAGTACATTAACCTCTTTTACAATTGCTAAAATCATTATCCTTGGGTTCCCAAGGGTCGGTTGTGTGTGTCTATATTAAAAATTGAGAAGGATTTTTAAACAGCATCTGCTCCCAAACCATTTGGCCAATTTCACCCAAATTTGGAAGAAATCGGATGGAAACTCTGGTTGTCATAACAATAAAAGTGAATTTTTAAAAAAACTTTAATAGTCTTTTCCTCCTGATCCAGAAGGTGTAGAGCATGAAACATTAGTATATTGACCTCTTTCAAAAATGCTAAATTTATTACTCTTAGGTCCACAGAGGCGGGTTCCTAGGGGTAAGGAGGCCTATAGAAAAAATAAAGAAGGATTTTTAAATGACATCTCCCAAACTAATTGGCTAATTTCAACCAAATTTGGCAGAAATGTTCCTTAGGTTGTCCCCTTTCACAATAAATAATATAGAAAACTTTTAAAAACTCTGGTTGCCATGCCAACAAAAATGAAATTAAAAAAAGTCAAATAGGACATCTGATTTTCCAACGTCATAAAATAACATCATTTTGGCAGGTTTTCCCTGTGAATTGATCAATCATATCGTAATGGAGATTTCCAGTTCTAAATTAGTGAAATACGCAAAGCTAGGAAATGTTCAATCCTGGTCAGCCTGTCCTCTAATCAGGGTCGATACTTTTCACACCTCCAATCTGTTTTATTTGTCACATTTTCTAAAATCTTGTTGTTTCATATCATTTTGTTGATTACTAGTCCAGTTAATTTGATTGTTAAATGCCACAGGCTTATATTTCTTTGGCAATGCATCTCAGAAACCGTTCTAGTTTATATATTGTACCCCTACAAACAAATGAAGATGGGGCTATATTGGTTTCATCATGTCTGCCTGTCTGTCTGTCAATCCATCCATAGAATATTGGTTCTCCTTGTTTTTGGGCCCAGGTCAAAGGTCAAGGTCATAAATGAACTTTGATTGAAAACTGTTAAAAAATGCTGGTGGGGGGATATCAGTATCCTTTGCAACAATTCTAGTTAACTCATTTACAGATGTCAACATTTAAGACTGATCATAATTGAAACAAGTGGCAGACCACAATTAAAAGTTTATGAAATTTCTGATTATTTCAACTTTCTAGGAAGAAAACATGAGGAAAATGAAGAAATTGCTTGTTGCAAGCAATTTCTCATATTCCTCAATGTTTTTCCAATGATTTTCTTGAGGGGCATCCAAAAGCTTCATTGTGAGGGAATGGGTTAAGAGGAGATTGCTGGCAAAAAATAATTTCTCTTTTTACCAGGAATTTTTCTCCAGAGATCTAGTCTACAACCCTGACATAATTTCAACAGCATGATATTATATATATAATTATATTTTTTCCATTTAATTTTTCACTATAACATGACACTCTTTTTGCATTATATAGGCCCACAGGGAAGACTTAACCCATTCCCACACGACACAATTTTAGACTGGTCCAAATTGAAAGAAGTTTCAGACAACAATTTCAAGTTGATGGAATTGGAAATTGTTTCGTCTTTTTGGGTAGAAAACATTTTTGATAATTAAGAAATTGCTTGATCCAAGCAATTTCTTCATATTTCACAATGTTTTCCAAAGCTTCTTTTGAGGGGCGTAAAAAGGAGGGATTGTGTGGGAATGGGTTAACCCAATTGGCAGACTGCAAAATATGAGACTGGTCCAATTTGAAAAGTGTTGCAATGACAATCATAAGTTGATAAATATTTTGGAGGGGAAAACATTGCAAGCAATTCCTTCATTTGCAAAAATCGTTTTTCTAGAGGGATTTCAAAAGGTGTCATTTTGTGTGGATAACAGAATATGTATTGTCTTGTTAATCAATACATTGGATGAAGACAAATTTTAAGATTGGTTCAAAGATAGAGAAGTCACAAAAGGCAATTATATTTGTTTGTCTTTTATAGCAGAAACTATTGCAGATAATGAAATAATTGCAGAAAAGCATTTTCTTCATTTTCCACAATTTCATCCAGAGATTTTTTGAAGGTTGTAGGAGGTTTTACCCATTACCAGACTGCAAAATTTTAGACTGGTCCAAATTGAAAGGAGATCCAGACAACAATTTGAAGTTTATGAATTTTAATGGACTTTATGGACAAAAAACATAGTGAAAGATGAAGAAATTGACAGTTGAAATTGCTTCATTTTTCACAATGTTTTCTCAGATTTATTTTGTTGAGATGTGTCAAAAAGTGGGATTCAGTGTGGGAAGTGTTAAAGTTTATAATATTTGTTATTATTGGCATATTTGATAAAGACTTTTTTATTTTCATAAATTTATATTGCCATTTTTTCTAAGTTGTATGATTATACTGAACACATTACCAGACGGCAAAATTTTAGACTGGTCCAAATTGATATGAGTTGCAAACATCATTTAACCCTTTCCTATTTTGCAAACCTTTGGACCTGTCCAATTTCAAAGGTTTTGCAGACGACCATTTTAATATATGAATTTATAAGAAAATATTGTGGAAAAAGAAGAAATTGCTTGTTACAAGTAATTTCTTCTTTTTCTACAATGTTTTCTCAAGTATAAAACCACATGGATTTAAAAACCAGGGATTGAATAGGAAAGGGTTAAAGTGTATGAATTTTAGATTTTTTCAACTTTTTGGGTAGTAAGCATTGTGTAAAATGAAGGAAATTGCTTGTTACAATTTTCAATTGATTTTCTTGAGGGGAGTCAGAAAAGCATCATTGTTTTGGAATGGTTAACACATTCCCACACTACAAAATTTTAGACTGGTCCAAGTTAAAAGAAGAAGATGTGACAGACGATAATATCAAGTTGATGGAATTTTATGGATAATGATGAAATTGCTTAATACAAGTAATTTCTTCATTTTACACAATGTTTTCCAAATCTTTTTTCTTGAGGGGAGTAAAAACCAGGGATGGTGTGGGAATGGGTTAATTTGTTTGTTTGTTTGAATGGGGTTTTACGCCACTTTCAACAATCTTTCATTTATATCGCGGCGGCTGGAGCACCTAACAATGGAATCCTGGTATTTCTCACACCAGTACTACCCTTACATCCTTTCCTAGCCTCCAGCTGCTATCCCTCATAGGTCTATGATTATTCACCCATTGGTGAGAGACGAATAGTCGGAAAGGATGAGTGCCGCCGTCGGGAATCGAACCCAGGACCTCTAGATCGACAGTCCTACGCGCTACCAACTGCGCTATGACAGCGGCTGGGAATGGGTTAGATAATAGTTATTTGAAAAGTTTCGTCAACAATATTTGACAGATCACCGTCCCAACCCACTGACTCGGCTAGCCACGCCCACTAACCTCAGCTAGCCACGCCCACTAACTGCGACAGGAAGTTCCACTTCTATTTCAAGATAGCTTCATCTTGCAAAACTTATGGCAAGTAACAGGTTGGCAACCTAGAGAACATAATTACAGAGCAAATAAACTGTAGTCATGACAATAAGTCTCCAAATCAACAACATCAGATTGTCAGGTTTCTTAAAAAAATTTTATTTGTTGTCTGCAATTCTTTCTGAATTGAACCTGTCTAAATTTTTGTCGACTGGTAATGGGCCAACCCTTTTAACCAGACAACAAAATTTACACTTGTCCAAATTAAAAGTGGTTGAAGACGACAATTTAAAGCTTATGAAATTTTCCAACTTTCTGGATGGAAAACATTTCAGAAAATGAAGCAATTGCTTGCTGCAAGCAA
The DNA here is from genome assembly GCA_946902895.1 of Fragum fragum. Lineage (NCBI taxonomy): Eukaryota > Metazoa > Mollusca > Bivalvia > Cardiida > Cardiidae > Fragum > Fragum fragum. The sequence goes on from OX336365.1 coordinate 696,112, forward strand.
TTTCTTCATTTTCAACGATGTCTTTCCAATTTTGTTTTTCTTGAGGTGCGTCAAAAAGCTTCAGTGTGTTGGGATGGGTAAAAGTAGAGGTTTGGGATTCTTTTATAAAATGTTATATTTAATTTAGATGTAGTCACATGGTTGTTATATTTAATTTAGATATAGTCACATGGTTTAAAAAAAACCCTGATGGTATTAACATGATTTTTCAAATATATTGTTTTTACCCATTACCACACAATGTCACTTTTAATGCCCCAAGGAAATATGTTTGTGGAAAGCTTTGTGGGATAAGGAGAAATTGCTTGTAACATGAATTTTCTCCTTTTCTCACAATGTTTACTATCTGATTTTGCACCTTTCTTCCAATCTTAATGCACTATGAAATGTTGTTTGCAACTTCTTTCAAAATGGACTTGTGCACTTATTTTGGAATCATTTAAAATATTACATTTAAACCCTTTACCACATGACACAAGTTTAGACTGGTCCAAATTCATTAAATATGCAGATGACAATTCAAATCTGTTTTTACTTGGTTTAAAAGTGTCATATTGGGTAGGAAACATGGTGAGAAATGGAGAAATTGCTTATTATAAGCAAATTCTCCTTTTCTCACTATATTTTCTAAGGCTTTCATTATTCAGTGCACTTAGGTAGGATTTTGTTTTCATGGGCGAAGTCAGGGACCGTTAGATGTACAATTTTGAATAAGGATTTTTTTCTTTTTCATATACTTTATTACTTTGTTGTGTTATTAATACTGTGATATTTATTTTTAAATCACCATTTGTTTTGAAAACAAACAAACATGTACATGTACTTTCATTATCTTAACCCATTACGAGACGGCAAAATTTTAGACTAGTCCAAACTGAAAGGAGTTGCTGATGATAACTTGAGCCTATGATATTTTGGAATTTTTTTACCTTTTGGGCAGAAAACATTGTGAAAATGAAAAAATTGCTTGTGACAAGCAATTTCTTCATTTTTCACAATGTTTTCCCAACTTTTTTTCCTGGAGGAGTCTAAAAGTATCATTGAGTGGGAATGGGTTTATGCTTTCATGTGAAAGAAAGGGGGCCATATTATATCAAAGTTATATATTCAGAATTCAAGGAAAAATGTGTAGACTTTTGTGTCATTTTTTAACCCTTCCCCGTTTTCAAAATTTTAGACTGGTCTAATATGAAAGAAGTTACAGATGACATTTAAAAGTGGGTGCAAGTTGATAAATAAGAAACTGATAGGTAAGAAAATATTGTGGGAATAGAAGAAATTGCCTTTAAAACCACAGGGTTATGCAGGAAAGGGTTACCCCTTTCCATGCCTGGATGACTGAGTCAGTGGGTGTTTAAACCATTACCAAAAAAATTGACGCTTTTTGTGTTAAATGAATTTCTTCATTTTTCAATGGATTTTAATAGAATGTTAAAAAACACTAAAATTTCATAAACTTTAAATTGTGGTCTGCAAAGGACTTATTTTGGACCAGTCTAAAATAAAAATTTGCAATCTGTTAATGGATTAAATCCAATCTGAAGGTTATGGGTTCATCCCCCACCATCAGGGGGGTGTCCATGGGCAAGGCACTAAATAGCCAGTCCCAGTGAGTTGACCCAGCTGTAAAATTGAGACTGCCTTTCTTACAAGAACATGAAAACATCTAGATTGTGAGCATTCATGAGTGACTTTATAAGCTTAAAGATTTTGTTGTGAATGAACTTACTTAAAATTGTTTTCTGCAGCTTCTTTGACTTTTGATTAACCCTTGTAATGCTGAACCTGGAATATTCCAGTTTTTGGCAGGAGGTGTAGACTAAGATCAGACTGCACTAATGTGCAGACTGATCTTAGTCTTTACCTCCTGCTTGCACTTTTCCTGCCAGAGTTGCTTATGAAGTTGATTTCTAAAAAAAATATTGAATTTTGAACATTTTCTAAAATCTTGTTGTTTCATATCATTTTGTTGATTACTAGTCCAGTTAATTTGATTGTTAAATGCCACAGGCTTATATTTCTTTGGCAATGCATCTCAGAAACCGTTCTAGTTTATATATTGTACCCCCTACATACAAATGAAGATGGGGCTATATTGGTTTCATCATGTCTGCCTGTCTTTCTGTCAATCCATCCATAGAATATTGGTTCTCCTTGTTTTTGGGCCCAGGACAAAGGTCAAGGTCATAATTTAACTTTGATTGAAAACTGTTACAAAATGCTGGTGGGGGGATATCAGTATCCTTTGCAACAATTCTAGTTAACTCATTTACAGATGTCAACATTTAAGACTGATCATAATTGAAACAAGTGGCAGACCACAATTAAAAGTTTATGAAATTTCTGATTATTTCAACTTTCTAGGAAGGAAACATTGAGGAAAATGAAGAAATTGCTTGTTGCAAGCAATTTCTCATATTCCTCAATGTTTTTCCAATGATTTTCTTGAGGGGCATCCAAAAGCTTCATTGTGAGGGAATGGGTTAAGAGGAGATTGCTGGCAAAAAATAATTTCTCTTTTTACCAGGAATTTTTCTCCAGAGATCTAGTCTACAACCCTGACATAATTTCAACAGCATAATATTATATATATAATTATATTTTTTCCATTTAATTTTTCACTATTACATTACACTCTTATTGCATCATATAGGCCCACTGGGAAGACTTAACCCATTCCCACACGACACAATTTTAGACTGGTCCAAATTGAAAGAAGTTTCAGACAACAATTTCAAGTTGATGGAATTGGAAATTGTTTCGTCTTTTTGGGTAGAAAACATTGTGGATAATGAAGAAATTGCTCGATCCAAGCAATTTCTTCATTTTTCACAATGTTTTCCAAAGCTTTTTTTGAGGGGCGTAAAAAGGAGGGATTGTGTGGGAATGGGTTAACCCAATTGGCAGACTGCAAAATATGAGACTGGTCCAATTTGAAAAGTGTTGAAATGACAATCATAAGTTGATAAATATTTTGGAGGGGAAAACATTGCAAGCAATTCCTTCATTTGCAAAAATCGTTTTTTCTAGAGGGATTTCAAAAGGTGTCATTTTGTGTGGGTAACAGAATATGTATTGTCTTGTTAATTAATACATTGGATGAAGACAAATTTTAAGATTGGTTCAAAGATAGAGAAGTCACAAAAGGCAATTATATTTGTTTGTCTTTTATAGCAGAAACTATTGCAGATAATGAAATAATTGCAGAAAAGCATTTCCTTCATTTTCCACAATTTCATCCAGAGATTTTTTGAAGGTTGTAGGAGGTTTTACCCATTACCAGACTGCAAAATTTTAGACTGGTCCAAATTGAAAGGAGATCCAGACAACAATTTGAAGTTTATGAATTTAAATGGACTTTATGGACAAAAAACATAGTGAAAGATGAAGAAATTGACATTTGAAATTGCTTCATTTTTCACAATGTTTTCTCAGATTTATTTTGTTGAGATGTGTCAAAAAGTGGGATTCAGTGTGGGAAGTGTTAAAGTTTATAATATTTGTTATTATTGGCATATTTGATAAAGACTTTTTTATTTTCATATATTTATTTTGCCATTTTTTCTAAGTTGTATGATTATACTGAACACATTACCAGACGGCAAAATTTTGGACTGGTCATAATTGATAAGAGTTGCAAACATCATTTAAACCTTTCCTATTTTGCAAACCTTTGGACCTGTCCAATTTCAAAGGTTTTGCAGACGACCATTTTAATATATGAATTTATAAGAAAATATTGTGGAAAAAGAAGAAATTGCTTGTTACAAGTAATTTCTTCTTTTTCTACAATGTTTTCTCAAGTATAAAACCACATGGATTTAAAAACCAGAGATTGAATAGGAAAGGGTTAAAGTGTATGAATTTTAGATTTTTTCAACTTTTTGGGTAGTAAGCATTGTGTAAAATGAAGGAAATTGCTTGTTACAATTTTCAATTGTTTTTCTTGAGGGGAGTCAGAAAAGCATCATTGTGTTGGAATGGTTAACACATTCCCACACTACAAAATTTTAGACTGGTCAAAGTTAAAAGAAGAAAATGTGACAGACATAATTTCAAGTTGATGGAATTTTATGGATAATGAAGAAATTGCTTAATACAAGTAATTTCTTCATTTTACACAATGTTTTCCAAAGCTTTTTTCTTGAGGGGAGTAAAAACCAGGGATGGTGTGGGAATGGGTTAATTTGTTTGTTTGTTTGAATGGGGTTTTACGCCACTTTCTACAATCTTTCAGTTATATCGCGGCGGCTGGAGCACCTAACAATGGAATCCTGGTATTTCTCACACCAGTACTACCCTTACATCCTTTCCTAGCCTCCAGCTGCTATCCCACATAGGTCTATGATTATTCACCCATTGGTGAGAGACGAATAGTCGGAAAGGATGAGTGCCGCCGTCGGGAATCGAACCCGGGACCTCTAGATTGACAGTCCTACGCGCTACCAACTGCGCTATGACAGCGGCTGGGAATGGGTTAGATAATAGTTATTTGAAAAGTTTCGTCAACAATATTTGACAGATCACCGTCCCAACCCACTGACTCAGCTAGCCACGCCCACTAACCTCAGCTAGCCACGCCCACTAACTGCGACAGGAAGTTCCACTTCTATTTCAAGATAGCTTCATCTTGCAAAACTTATGGCAAGTAACAGGTTGGTGACCTAGAGAACATAATTACAGAGCAAATAAACTGTAGTCATGACAATAAGTCTCCAAATCAACAACATCAGATTGTCAGGTTTCTTAAAAAAATTTTATTTGTTGTCTGCAATTCTTTCCGAATTGAACCTGTCTAAATTTTTGTCGACTGGTAATGGGCCAACCCTTTTAACCAGACAACAAAATTCACACTTGTCCAAATTAAAAGTGGTTGAAGACGACAATTTAAAGCTTATGAAATTTTCCAACTTTCTGGATGGAAAACATTTCGGAAAATGAAGCAATTGCTTGCTGCAAGCAATTTCTTCATTTTCCACGATGTCTTTCCAATTTTGTTTTTCTTGAGGTGCGTCAAAAAGCTTCAGTGTGTTGGGATGGGTAAAAGTAGAGGTTTGGGATTCTTTTATAAAATGTTATATTTAATTTAGATGTAGTCACATGGTTGTTATATCTAATTTAGATAAAGTCACATGGTTTCAAAAAAACCCTGATGGTATTAACATGATTTTTCAAATATATTGTTTTTACCCATTACCACACAATGTCACTTTTAATGCCCCAAGAAAATATGTTTGTGGAAAGCTTTGTGGGATAAGGAGAAATTGCTTGTAACATGAATTTTCTCCTTTTCTCACAATGTTTACTATCTGATTTTGCACCTTTCTTCCAATCTTAATGCACTATGAAATGTTGTTTGCAACTTCTTTCAAAATGGACTTGTGTACTTATTTTGGAATCATTTAAAATATTACATTTAAACACTTTACCACATGACACAAGTTTAGACTGGTCCAAATTCATTAAATATGCAGATGACAATTCAAATCTGTTTTTACTTGGTTTAAAAGTATCATATTGGGTAGGAAACATGGTGAGAAATGGAGAAATTGCTTATTATAAGCAACTTCTCCTTTTCTCACTATATTTTCTAAGGCTTTCATTATTCAGTGCACTTAGGTGGGATTTTGTTTTGATGGGTGAAGTCAGCGACAGTTGGATGTACAATTTTGAATAAGGATTTTTTTCTTTTTCATATACTTTATTACTTTGTTGTGATATTAATACTGTGATATTTATTTTTAAATCACCATTTGTTTTGAAAACAAACAAACATGTACACGTACTTTCATTATCTTAACCCATTCCGAGACGGCAAAATTTTAGACTAGTCCAAACTGAAAGGAGTTGCTGATGATAATTTGAGCCTATGATATTTTGGAATTTTTTTACCTTTTGGGCAGAAAACATTGTGAAAATGAAAAAATTGCTTGTGACAAGCAATTTCTTCATTTTTCACAATGTTTTCCCAACTTTTTTTCCTGGAGGAGTCTAAAAGTATCATTGAGTGGGAATGGGTTTATGCTTTCATGTGAAAGAAAGGAGGCCATATTATATCAAAGTTATATATTCAGAATTCAAGGAAAAATGTGTAGACTTTTGTGTCATTTTTTAACCCTTCCCTGTTTTCAAAATTTTAGACTGGTCTAATATGAAAGAAGTTACAGATGACATTTAAAAGTGGGTGCAAGTTGATAAATAAGAAACTGATAGGTAAGAAAATATTGTGGGAATAGAAGAAATTGCCTTTAAAACCACAGGGTTATGCAGGAAAGGGTTACCCCTTTCCATTGCTGGATGACTGAGTCAGTGGGTGTTTAAACCATTACCAAAAAAATTGACGTTTTTTGTGTAAAATGAATTTCTTCATTTTTCAATGGATTTCAATAGAATGTTAAAAAACACTAAAATTTCATAAACTTTAAATTGTGGTCTGCAAAGGACTTATTTTGGACCAGTCTAAAATAAAAATTTGCAATCTGTTAATGGATTAAATCCAATCTGAAGGCTATGGGTTCATCCCCCACCATCAGGGGGGTGTCCATGGGCAAGGCACTAAATAGTCAGTCCCATTGAGTTGACCCAGCTGTAAAATTGAGACTGCCTTTCTTACAAGAACATGAAAACATCTGGATTGCGAGCATTCATGAGTGACTTTATAAGCTTAAAGATTTTGTTGTGAATGAAATGACTTAAAATTGTTTTCTGCAGCTTCTTTGACTATTGATTAACCCTTGTCATGCTGAACCTGGAATATTTCGGTTTTTGGCAGGAGGTGTAGACTAAGATCAGACTGAACTTATGTGCAGGCTGATCTTAGTCTATACCTCCTGCTTGCACTTTTCCGGCCAGAGTTGCTTATGAAGTTGATTTCTAAAAGAAATATTGCATTTTGAATAAGTTCTATCAGTGCTTTCAGCCCTTTAATTTGACAGCATTTCAGTAAGGTAATTTAGACAGCATGACAAGGGTAAATCTAAATTTTTGAAGTCTGATGATAGGTTAACCCATTCCCAAATACCAAAATTTTGGACTAGTCCAAAGTGAGAGGAGTTGCAGAAGACAGATTAAAGTTGATGGAATTTTAGATAACTCAGAAGACAGATTTAAGTTGATGGAAATATGAATAACTCTATCTTGTAGGGTAGAAAACAGTGTGAAAAATAAAGAAATTGCTTGTAGCTAGCAACTCCCTCATTGTTTTCTCAACCTCTTTTCTTGAGGGGTGTCTAAAAGTGTCGATATTTGGGAATCGGTTAAGCAGTACATGCTGGCCCTTTCAACTACAAAGCAGTATCACCTTGGGGACTCAAAATGTTTTAACCCATTACCAGACAACAAAATTTTAGCCCCGTCCAAATTCAAAGGAGTTGCAGAAGACAATTCGAAGTTTATGAAATTTAGATTTTTTTTTTTAACTTTCTGGGTTGAAAACATTGTGTAGAATGAAGAAATTGCTTGTTACAAGCAATTTCTTATTTTTACACAATGTTTTCCTAATTGTTTTCCTTGGGGGGCATCCAAAAGCCTCACTGTTTAGGAATGGGTTTAATAGTGTCTGAGGGTTCATAGGAGTCTCACAATTTGGCATGTCTGCTATATTGCATGTGGTATACTGCCATGGTGAATGTTAACCCTTGTCATGCACATATCTGCAGGCTGATCTTTGTCTATACCACCTTCCAAAACAGAAATCTTCAGCATGACAGAGGTTCAGCATGTTCAGCATGACAAGGGTTAATCTATTTCCAAACAATGACACTTTTAGACGTCTAAGAAAAAGAACCTGGGAAAACATTGTGTAAAATGAAGAAATGTCTTGTAACCAGCAATTTCATCATTTTAACCCATTCCCACACAAGACAATTTTAGACTGTTCCAAATTGTAAGAAGCTGCAGACGAGAATTTAAAGCGGATTGAATTTTAAAACTTTTCTTCTTCTTGGGGAGAAAACATTGTGAAAAATGAAGAAATTGCTTGATACAAGCAATTTCGTCATTTTCCACAATGTTTTCCAAAGCTCTTTTCCTGAGAGGCGTAGAAAGGAGGGCTTGTGTGGGAATGGGTTTCCTACACAGAAAGGTGAACAAATCTAACATATAGTTAACTTTAAAATGTTGTCTGCAACTCCTCTCAATTTGGACTAAAATTTTGTCTTGCGGTAATGGTTTAATAAAATGATATAAGATCAACTCTAAATCTGGACAATAGTCGGTCTCGTGTTATAGAAATTGACAGGTCAAAGCTGTCAATCAAAAACTTTGATAGACCGGTCATAGATTTAGAACTTAAACCCATTCCAACACAAGAAAATTTTAGACTGGTCCAAATTGAAAGAAGCTGCAGACGACAATTTCAAGTTGATGGAATTTTAATTTTTTTCGTCTTTTGGGATAGAAAACATTGTGGATAATGAAGAAATTGCTTGTTATAAGCAATTTCTTCATTGTCCACAATGTTTTCCAAAGCTTTTTTCTTGTGGGGCATAAAAAGGAGGGCTTGAGTTGGAATGGGTTAATTCATTACCAGATTGTAAGATTTTACACTGATTTAAATAGAAAGGGGTTGCAGACAACAATTTTAAGCTTATGAAATGATTTATTTTTTCTGAACCTTTTAGGTAGGAAACATAATGGATAATGAAGAAATTCCTTGCTATAAGCAATCCATTCCTTTTCCACAATGTTTTCCAAAGCTATTTATCCTAGGGCAGGCTTAACCCATTCCCACACAATCCCTCCTTTTTACGCCCCTAAAGAAAAAGGCTTTAAAAAACATGGTAGAAAAAGAAGAAATTGCTTGTATCAAGCAATTTCTTCATTTTTCACCATGTTTTCTATTCCAAAGGAGGAAAAAATTTAAAATTCTATCAACTTTAAATTATCGTCTGCAGCCTATTTCGATTTGGACCGGTCTAAAATTCTACTGTGTTGGAATGGGTTAAAGGTCATTGCATGGATATGGATTAAACTCCGCCATTGGTCTACATTATGTGAAGCATTTATGTTGGTTTTGTGACGTAACTGCAGATTATTCAAGCTGTGATAATCTGTTCTTGCCACAGATCCACCTTTCTATATTTTTATACGCCTGTTGAAAACGCGAAGTATTATGGGATCACCCGTGCCGTCAGGCTGGCGTGTGGCATGCACTGGATCTTGTCCAGAGTATATCTCTAACAGTAAAAAGGCTATGATCATGACACTTCATGGGTAGATAGATCTCATCAAGGGGAAGTGCAGTGCACAAGAAACATAACTCTACCTGGCTTATTTTTTGAGTTTTTGATCTTTTTTTTTTCTCATAATGGATCTTGTCCGGAGCATTTCTCTAAAAGTATTCAAGCTTTGATCATGAAACTTCAAGGGTAGAAAGATCTCATCAAGGGGAAGTGCAGTGTACAAGAACCATATCTCTACCTGGCTTATTTTTGAGTTTTTGCCCTTTGTTGTTTTTCTTACTTGGATCTTGTCCGGAGCATATCTCAAAAAGTAAAAAGGCTATGATCATGAAACTTCATGGGTAGACAGGTCTCATCAAGGGAAAGTGCAGTGCACAGGAACCATAACTCTACCTGGCTTATTTTTTGAGTTATTGCCCTTTGATGTTTTTCATACTTGGATCTTGTCCGGAGCATATCTCTAAAAGTATATAAGCTATGATCATGAAACTTTATGGGTAGATAGATCTCATGAAGGGGAAGTGCAATGCACAAGAACAATAAACATACCTGGCTTATTTTTTGAGTTATTGCCCTTTGCTGTTTTTTCATACTTGGATCTTGTTTGGAGCAGATCGCTAAAAATATTCAAGCTATGATCATGAAACTTCATGGGTAGATAGATCTCATCAAGGGGAAGTGCAGTAAAACTATAACTCTGCTTGGCTTACTTTTTGAGTTATTTCCCTCTGTTGTTTTTAGCTCACCTTGAGCTCGTTTCACAAAACTCAATGAAGTCAACTCATTGTTGATTTGTCAACATGTTTGGACAAAGGACGACAATAATGACATATATTTTTTAGCATCCTTATTGTAAGTTTTTAATCCATTCTGATATACAACTTATCTTATCAAACCCAGCACGGGTTTATTTATTCTTATATATAAAAAAGAAACCTTTCAAAACATCATGGCAATTGGGGAAATATTTCATTTACCCATTTCCAGGGTGTGGGTGGAGGGGGTGGGTGAAACTGTATTCAGTGCTCCCTTTACTAATTTCCAATGGTAAGGGTTTTCCTTACTGACTCGGTGACAAGAGCATTACAACAATGTTGGATTAAGTTGTTGCTATGAAACTGGCTAGGTGGTTATGTCCATAAACAAGGCATTCTAAGCTCAAGCTTAGTACAAGTAAGTGATACCCAGGAGGCTCATGAATAAGTGAACTTTACTGTGATATAACCAAAAGATGGTTTAAAACTGCATAAATCCTAAATTAAACATTCACAAGTAAAAGGCTATCATGATTTTTCTCTCAATAAGATTCTGGCACAGAAAATTGCACATCAAAACCAAAATGCTAGGATTACATGATAAAAGTTAGACCATGAGATGGCAGTGTCCAATCAAAGACTTTATCATTATGAAGGGTGTTGTCTTCACAAATGGTACATGCCTATATTTTTTAAATAATTATAAAACATCATTCAAGTTGAATCAATGATTTTAACTTGCCATAGGTTAATGAGTAAAATTTTATTTTTGAAAAGATCATGACTGTCCAAAATCATTGAGTTGTTACTTTAAAAGTCATTTGTTGTACAGTCTACATTTGACTTTATCATAATCTATAAATTTTGTACTTTAGAATTGATCTTTATTTATTTAAGTTCAATGTGACTTTTCAAGTTCAATATTCAAATTTTTGTGACTTTCTTTATTTATGCTTTTCATAAAAAAATGTTGAATCTCAGATGTTTTCATTTGGATGCCTTCAATCTTAACATAATTTGAAACAAAATGACTATGGAAAAGGATATATTTCTTGCCTTACAGCAATTAATTTCTCACTTTCTCACACTGCCCTTTTTTGAGTTAAACCATCTCTAAATTTTCTTCTTTAGCCTCTTTCAATTTGTCAAGTTTATAAACTTGTTGTCTTGTAAAAGGTAATTAAAGAAATAGACTGGTTCTTTTCCAGGTACAACTACTCAACAGTTCATGGTTTGTAAGACTAATACATTCTGTTAAAGCTGGTTAAAGGATAATCTTCTAGTGGGATCATAACAAACAACACCATTTTAGTGGACAGATTGGCATCAAAAGTGATGCTTATCAACAATAATACTGCCTGAATGGACAAAGTTAAACAAAGTTAAAACAGAACTGAAGAATAGATTGTGTGATTCAGTTTTGAAGTTTATTCATGGATCTATTACCAATTAACCCTTTCCTGTTTTGCAGAATTTTAGACCTGTCAAAATTCAAAGGTTTTGCAGACGAACATAAAAAGTGGATCAAATTTGAAAATAGCCATTCAGTAGGTAGAAAGTATTGTGAACAAAGAAGAAATTGCTTGTTACAAGCAATTTCTTCTTTTTCCACAATGTTTTCTCAAGTATAACATCACAGGGACGTAAAAACCAGGGATTAAACAGGAAAGGGTTAAACCAAAGATTTACAGACTGTGATATAGACAACCAGATTATTTTAAATCAGGATTCAAAGAATGATAATTTTAGTAGACTTTTCTAGTGTAATCGGATCTTTATTATCTAATAAAGATGAGACTAAAACATGCATCCACAGTTATTAACCCTTTCCTGTTTTACGCCCGTGATTTTATACATTGGAAAACATAGTGGGAAAGGAAGAAATTGCTTGTAACAAGCTATTTCTTCTTTTCCAACAATATTTTCTTCCTTGTAGGTTGGTTACTTTCCAAATTGCATTTACTTTTTGTTCTCGTCTACAGCTTCTTTCAAATTAGACAAGTCTAAAATTTTGAAAAACAGGAAAGGCACATGGCATTTGTCTTGTCAAATGATTTTAAAGGCTAAACATATAGTTTTCACTCTTACAAGCTGTATGCAATCTCATTCCATACACAGAAAAGAAATGTTGAATGAATAGATTGACAGAAGAATCAATGTTTTGTTTATTGTACAAATATGAGTTTTGAAGTAAATAACCTTTGCTGAATATGAAGGCAAAAAGAACAAAGAGTTTTGATCTTGGCCAGAATGTGCAGATTGACCAGAATCAAAACTGCCATTGGAAAACTTTTGAATCTAGAAATTTTATTAACTACTTAGTTAATTTTGGAATGCAACCTATAGTTGATCTCTTCTTGATCAATTCTCTTTTTTGTTTATAGCGTTACCTTTGCACGACGGTTTATAAATCCTACTTGCGTCTGGACCCATCAAAGTTATCTCCTGTTAATCTCCAACACTTCATTTCGTCAACGGGTTACGTAATTTCGCATTTTTTACACCTTTAAGCTGAATTTACGACTTCCAGTTTGCACATCCATTATTTACTTCATGTGTTGTCCCTTAGAAACTTATTGTCGGCGGGTGACCAAATTTTGTAACTACAGCTTATTGAAGCTGTACTTACGAGGATTGGGTCGTCCTTTTACCTTATGTTGTTTTATATCTCAGGATGACTGCTAGGTAGTGATCTTGTTTGAAATGGGAGTAGCCTGCAAACCATCAATTACTGGAACTTATGTATTCCAGTTTAGTATAAAGCATACTGGTATACGTCAAACCTTTTCTTCTATACCAACGTTATTTTTTTTTAAATAGTTAGACCGGTTCAAATTGAAATGATTGCAAATGACAATGAATATGGACATATGGAATACAAATTGAAATGAAATTATCCTATGTGGTAGAAAGTATTGTGTGAAAATAGAAATTGCTTGTTACCTGCAATTTCTTTTTTTTTTTAACAATATTTTCCCGAGTATAAAACTACATCCACACAAAATCCCAGGTTGATACAGGAAAGGGGTAAGCCCCTATTTGAAATAGTATGAGAAAAAGTTGCCATAGCCATGGCGGCGATTCTGTTTTCATTAGTCTTTTAGTATACAAGAGGAGCATCGGACCAATTCCGCAGTTACATGCAAAACTTATATTTTGCAGTCATATTGAACCCACATCTAGAGGACGTCTTAATTCTTGACCAGCGCTGCAGCAGCACTTATATGATTAAACATCCGATGATTAATTCTAGCATGTTGTCGCTACACCGGCGATATGTTGACGACTAGTCGCCGATTTGCTCAGGAGGTATCGACAGGTCAAATATCTAATGGAAGTGCATGTATAAAAATTGAAAAGGTTCAAAATACATCTGTGATTTGAGCAAAATCAGAGGGAGCCCACCAGATGGTGGGATGTAGTCAGCTGACTTCGGGCGATTCGTTGCCGATTCTATACAAAATCAAAAGATGCGACCAACTGGTCGGTAGATTTTAACTTGGACGTAAAGTTCGTCGACGGAAGATTGATGACGCCTTTACAGTTGCACCTCTCATTGTAACATAGTTCCGCTGTTGAATTGTGCTTGCAAAATGCAATCATTTCTAACTATTTAATACTGCCCTCTACAGATATCAAATATACAATACTGTATTGAATGACAATATAACTATGTTCCGCCTTGTCAGTTTGGTTTTGTCTATGTACTTGTCATGGTGGACGAAAGGTTCAGTATGTGAAATATTACTCGGATATAAAGTTTGACCTTACGCATTTCAATGGGATTGTACCTAGTATAATGTCTAGTGAAATATTGGGATTTTAAAACCCATTACAAGGTAACAAAATTAAGACTTGTCTGATTTGAAAGAAGTTGCAGACGACAATAATTGCAAGTTCTTGAATTTAAGAAAAAAAAAAAGATATATATTTGTCTTTCTGGGTAGAAAGAATTGTGGAAAATGAAGACATTGCTTGTCACAAGCAATTTCTTCTTTCTTCTCAATCTTTTCTAAAGTAATGAAATAAAACAAGAGCCATGTCGGACATGGCCATCCCGCCTTAGAAAATTGATAGTAAACTGAAGTCAGTTAGACTTAGGCTTCTTGTGCACTGCATTTCTTCTCAATGACTTCGATAATAGCTATTATACTTTCAAAGATATGCTCTGGACAAAACCTAAGTCTTAAAAGCAACAAAGGGCATTACCTCGAAAATTATGCAAGCAAGAGTTGTAGGTCTTGTGCACTGCACTTCACCTTAACGAGATCTATTCAACAATGAAGTTTCAAGTTAATAGGTATTATACTTTCAGAGATATGCTCTGGACAAAATCTTAGTCTTTAAAACAAGGGGCAAGCAAGAGTTGTGGTTCTTGATCACTGCACTTCTCCCTAATGGGATCTATCCACCTATGAAGTTTCAAGTTGATAGCATTTATACTTTAGAGGATATGCCTCGGACTAAATCTGAGTCGTTAGAATAGCAAAGGACAATAACTCAAAAATTATGCAAGCAAGAGTTGTGGGTCTTGTGCACTGCACTTCTCCTTAACGAGATGTATTTACCTATGAAGTTTCAAGTTAATAGGTATTATACTTTCAGAGATATGCTATTGACAAAATCTTAGTCTTTAAAACAAGGGGCAAGCAAGAGTTGTGGTTCTTGTGCACTGCACTTCTCCCTAATGGGATCTATCCACCTATGAAGTTTCAAGTTGATAGCATTTATACTTTAGAGGATATGCCTCGGACTAAATCTGAGTCGTTAGAATAGCAAAGGACAATAACTCAAAAATTATGCAAGCAAGAGTTGTGGGTCTTGTGCACTGCACTTCTCCTTAACAAGATGTATTTACCTATGAAGTTTCAAGTTAATAGGTATTATACTTTCAGAGATATGCTATTGACAAAATCTTAGTCTTTAAAACAAGGGGCAGGCAAGAGTTCTCCCTAATGAGATCTATCCGCCTATGAAGTTTCAAGTTGATAGCATTTATACTTTAGGAGACAAGCTTAGTGGCGGAAGGACGGTATGACAGACGTAGACCATTACTATTTCCCCTTTGCCACTTTGTTAAAGTGTGTATAATTCCACATCTGAAAATTTAAAATCAGTGTTATCTCTTCAAGTGCAATCCGAAATCCATTGAAAACTCTGGTTGCCATAGCAACAAAGTTGAAATTAAAAAGAAAAAAAAAAAACCTTATAAAAAACATATCCTCATGATCAGATAATTTGCTTTTAAAATGTATATGAAGCATCAGTACAATAACCTTTGTCAAATCAATATGTAGGAGCAGAGCCCTCGGGGTAGTGGGGCCTATATATAAGTAAAGAAGACAATTTCTCCCAAACTCCTTTGCAAATTTAAATCAAATTTGGCAGGAATAACCCTCAGGTTGCCCCTTTTAGAATTACTAAAAATCTGAAATCTGAAATCTGTTCATGGCAACATAAGTTGAATTTTCAGTTATATTTAACAGAAAGTCTTTAGTTTTTAGCTCTACTGGGCTTTCCCTCCGTTAAACTTTTCCTTGTAAACACTCTAGAGTCCACAGTTTTCATCAGATTCCCTTCAAACTTTCACTGAATGATTGTACCATCATTAGAATCGTTCTTTTCGAAATTGGGTCAGATCCATCATGAAACATTGGAAAAGGGGCCTAATTGAAATTTAATTAAAAAATCCTTGTTAACACTCTAGAGTCCAAGGTTTTCATCGGATTTTCTTCAAACTTTCATAGAATGATTGAACCATCATAAGGATTGTACCTTTCGAAATTAGGTATGATCTGTTAAGAAACATGGGGAAAAGGGCCTTATAAAATCTTCATTAACACTCTAGAGTCCACAGTCTTCATCGGATTCCCTTCAAACTTTCTGAGAATGATTGTACCATCACAAGGATTGTTCCTTTCGAAATTTGGTCAGATCCACCAAAGAAACACGGGAAAAGGGGCTTAATTGAAATTTTATTAAAAAATCTATGTTAACACTCTAGAGACCACAGTTTTATCAGATTTAATTCAAACTTTCACAGAATGATTGTACCATCATAAGGATTGTTCCTTCTGGACTCGGATATGATCCTTCAAGAAACACGGGAAAAGGGGCCTTATTGAAAATTTAATTTAAAATTCCATTAAAATTCCATTAAAAATCCTCATTAACACAGTTTTCAACGGATTCTCTTCAAACTATCTGAGAATGATTGTTCCATCATATGGATTGTTCCTTTTGAAATTGATTCAGACCCGTCAAGAAACATGGGAAAAAGGGCCTTATGAAAATTTAATTGCAAAATCCTTGTTAACACTCTAGAGACCACAGTTTTCATCAGATTCTATTTAAACCTTCACAGAATGATTGTACCATCATAAGGATTGCTCCTTTCAGAATCAGATATGATCCATCAAAAAACACGGGAAAAGGGGCCTTTTTAAATTTAATAGAAAAATCTATTAAGAAATCCTCATTTACACTCTAGACTCCACAGTCTTCATTAACACAATAAATTCCACAGATTACACAGATTGATTGTACCATCCTTACAATTGTTGATGTTGACAGTGGATCTGATTAAGGCAAGTGTCACATAAAAAGGGACCTTATGAAAAACTTTCTTAAATATTCTGGTTAACATAATGATGTTCCTTGATTTCACCGGATTCTCTTCAAAATTTCACAGAATGATTGTACAATCAATTAAATGGTTCTTTTTAGAACTGGGTACAATCCATTAATTATCATGTAAAAAGGGGCCATATGACTTTTTTTTAAATATTCTAGTAAACATAATGAAGTCCCCATATTTCATTGGATTCACTTTTAACTTTCACAGAACGATAAAACCAACAGTAAAATATCACAGGAAAAGGGGCCTTATGAGAACTTGATTTTAATATCTTTGTTCGCACAATAAAGTCTACAGTTTTATCGGATTCTCTCCAAAGATGCTTGGACTAATTGTGGCATTCGAAACACAGGAAAAGGGGCCTTACAGATTATCATTCAAAACATTCTTGTGTATGTGATGAAGATCACAATCATTATCAAATTGTCTTTTAAATTTCACAGGACAATTGTAGAGTTGTAAGGAAAGTTCCTTTTGGAAATTGATCCATCAGAAAAAACAGGAAAAGGGGCCTTATTGATTTTCATTCAAAAAATCCTGTTTATGTGATAAAGTCCACAATTATTGTCAGATTCTGATGAAAATTTCACAGGATGATTGTTGGGTCATAAGGTAACTTTCTTTTGGAAATGGAGTGGATCCGTCATGAAACACTGGAAAAGGGGCCTTGAGGATTGTTGCTCAAAATAATTAAGGGGATAAAGTCCTGTTTTTTTTCTTTGTGCATTCTTCTTTGAGTAATTACTTTCTTAAATATCAGGTTTCTTTAACGGAAAACTTGATAACCAGTAGAGCGTCTCAGGCCATCATGGGCCTCTTGTTTTTAGCATAAAAGAATGTGATCTTTAATCTCTTTAGATGGGGAGGGGGGTCCTTGCCACCTATGATTCTCCTACAATTACAAGCCAAACTATTCTGTGAAAGAAATTAGATTACATATTAAGATTAAACATTTTTAAAACGCAGCATCATAAATGAATAAATGAACACACTTTTGAAACAAGTAATATTCTTTCTAAGATTATTTGTCAGTTATTCTTGCCACTAGAAATGTTGTTTGATACCTTTTTTTTTTTAAAAAAAATGAGAGGATCATTGGCCCTAGTGCCATGCTCACCCGAGATAACGCTCTTTCTCTTTGGGGATCAAGGCCAACTGGGTCTGGAGAAGACTTTTTTTCAAAATGCACTTATGTTGCTATGACAACTGGAGTTTAAAGATCTCAAATCTTTTAGAAATGTTTAAAAGGGACCACCTACGGATTCTTCTTGCTAAATTTGGTTGAAATTGGCCCTGTAATTTAAAAAGAGTTGTCGTTTTAATAAATCTATCTTTATTTCTATTTAGGCCCCACCCCCTGGGGCTCTGCCCTTAGAGATCAGAGGGTAATGATTTCATCAATTTAGATAGAGGTCAAAGAACTTTTGATTCATGCAAAATATCGGGGCTCTATGCATTCTGGGTCAGAAGGAGATGATTTTTAAAGATTTTATTTCCCCCCCCCCCCCAAAAAAAAAAAAAAAAATTAATCCAGTTCAAATTGAAGGAGCTGTAGAATTCAAATAAATTGAATTTTAAATTTTTCGTCTTTAGGATAGAAAACAGTGTGGATAATGCAGAATTTGCTTTATATAAGAAATTTCTTCATTTTTCATGATGTTTTCCAAAGCCTTTTTCTTAAGCCACGTAAAAGAAAGGGATTTTGTGGGAATGAGTTTAATATCACTTTTGTTGGCACGGCAACCTCATTTTCAACAGATTTTAATTCTTTTAATATTCTGAAAGGGGGCACCTAAGGATCATGCCCATCAAATTTTGTTGTTAATGGCCCAGTAGTTTGGGAAAAGTTGTCATCTTAAAACTCCTTCCTTATTTCTTTATAGGACCATCCCGCCAGGGTCTCCGCCCCTTTGGACCTGAGGATAATAATTATAGCAATTTTGAAGGTCAATATACTGATGCTTCATGAAATATCAAGGCTTTGTTGCAAACAATTTCTTCTTTTCCCACAATGTTTTCTCAAGTATAATATCAATGTTAAGTAGAATCAGGGATTGTACAGGAAAGGGTTAAGTCAATTCTCATCTTCTCAAATTGTTATCTATCCCCATTGATGCTTATTTTCAGGTTACAATCATGGAAATGAGGTCTACATCACCTAGCAATATGAACAAGGCTTAATTCTGTCACCTGGTTTTTGGGTAAATGATTCCATAACCATATCCGGCAGCGGGTTGAGAGAGGTCGAACAGTATAGAATTTCCATTACACTTGTTTGAAAAAATTTCATTATACCCCTTCAAAACGAATGTTTTCGGGGGTACACTGGAAACAGCCTGTCTGTCTGTGTGTCAGTCTGTCTGTGTACAAAATACTACCAATTTTGTGCCGCGAACTCCTCCATCAGTTTTGCTTCAATACCGTTGAAACTTTATCCAAAGATTAATGGCATGTTTAAGTTTTGCAAGACACAATTTTGAAATCTTAATTTCCCCTGGTTCAAGAATTATCTCCCTTGAACTTAGACATTATTTATGTTTTGTAGGCGCTCTCATGATATTGAAAGCGCTGGCGGGCGTATCAAGTCACATACTGTGACAAGTTCTAGTTGACCCAGCAAGAGTGATGATCTGGTCAGAGTTGGTTGGAGGCGGGCCTGTAAGAGGCTTTCCTTATTCAGGGAACTAAAAAGTTTAGCGCATTATCAGATGACATGACTAGACTAGACTGCCCCTATGACTTTGAGCAAAGATGTAGTTTGAAGCAAACATCCTATCCAAGATATGAGCAATGTTAACCAATTACTGAGCACTGAATAGAATTAGAGATTGGTGTAAATTAAAACAAATTGCAATTTAAAGTAGGTTAAAATTAAGCATATGATAAATTTTAATCAAAAATATTGTGCCAAAAGCAGAACGGCTGTAAAAAGCAATTCATCCTTGTGAAATAATATTTGTATGAATATAATGAATACTGTATTTATTCTAGGCAGGAGGATTGGGCGATTCTCCCACTTTTTCCAAAAATCCCCCATATTCTTTACTTTGGTGAGGGATTATTAAACAAAGAGAATAAAATGCCAAACATTTCTCAATCATGTGGATTCTGCGCTGAAATCCCCAATATTTTTCAAATCCTAGAATAGACTGGTTGTAAAAAGGATGAAGTCTGATATTAACCATAAATGGGATTCTAAGGACTAGACAGTTCATGTCATTAGTCTTTAGGGGTCCCAGATTGAGCTTTTTAACACATTACCAGACGACAAAATTCTAGACTAGTCCAAATTCAAAGTAGTTGCAGACAACAATTTATAGTTCATGAAATTCTGAGAATCGTCTTTTATAGTAGAAAACTTTGTGGATGATGAATAAATTGCTTTTGACAAAAAATTCTTCGTTATCCACAATGTTTTCTACAGCTATTTTTTTGAGGATGCTGGATTGTGTGGGAATGGGTCATGTTTTTATATATATTTTTAAATTAGAGCATGGTTATAGGTACATGTAAATTCATAGCATTGGACATCTATCAAGTTCTAGGGTTAAACAACAGAAACAAAATGAAAATTGTTCAAAAAGTCTTCAATGATGAGCCCCAGAGGGTTCACAGGACTCGCATCAGATAGGTTTGAGAGAACTTCTTTCAAATTTGGCCGTGGTGAAATTTTGATGTCTGGTAGCGGGTAAATTAATCAAACAACAGTGATAGACAAGAAAGACATCATATATATTAACTGTTTTAATCAATTCCCACAAGAAAATAGCTTTTGGAAATATTGTGGAAAATGAATAAATTGCTAGTAACAAACAATCGCTTTATCGTCCACAATGTTTACTTCCCAAAGAAACAAAAGTATTTTCATATTCATTAACTTGAATTCTTTGATTTTGGATCAGTCTAAAATTGTGTCTTTCGTTAATTGTCTAATTGAATTCGTGCACTGTTAATTGAATTTCAGTTCCTTTAGAGATGAAGTTCTCTTTTTAACCCTTTACCAGACTATGAAATCAGTCCAAATTGGAAGCAATTATGGACCACAGTTTAAAGTAAAAAGCATATGAAAGATATTGAAACTTAGAACTAGAGGCTCTTAAGTACCTTTATCACCCAACAGGCCTGAATGTACTGATTAACCCTTCCCCGCTTTTTTTAATCTTAGACTGGTCCAAATTGAAAGAGGTTTTGGACAACAATGAACAAGGTGGCAAATTGTCACAAGATACGCCCGTCACACTGCTGAATGTTGACTGGGAAGGGGATTAAAATTCAAGTCTAAAGAAAGGGTAACAATTCACAATGATAACTTATGGTTCTGGTGTTTTTAGCTCACCTCAGAACAAAGTGCTCTGGGTGAGCTATCGTGATTGGTCATCGTCGATCGTCCATCTGTCAGTCTGTCTGTTCACAATTACAAAAAAATCTTCTCCTCCTAAACTAACCATGGAATTTCAACAAAACTTCACAGAAATGATCCTTAGGTCATGCTTATTCAAAATACTTCAAGGAATTAAAATCCATGAAGAACTCTGGTTGCCATGGCAACCGAGTGAAAAAACTTAAAAATTAGGCCATTAGGCCTAGAGCTTTGATATTTGGTACAAATCATCATCTATTGACCCTCTACCAAAATACCTCAAAAAATAACACTATTCTGAAAGATAGCCCTATTCTGGGCAATCCCTGATTTTACATAGAAATAAAAGGAAAACTTTAAAAATCTTCTTCTCCCAAACAATAAGGCCTAGAGCTTTGACATTTGGTACAAATTATCATCTATTGACCCTCTACCAAAGTTCTTCAAAGAATTACCGTATTCTGAAAATTAGCCCTTTTCTGGGCGATCCCTGATTTTACATAGAATTAAAGAATGAAATCTTAAAAAATCTTCTTCTCCCAAACCATAAGGCCTTGCATAGCTTTGATATTTTGTACAAATTATCATCTATTGACCCTGTACTAAAAAACTTCATAGAATTGCCGTATTTTAAAAATTAGCCCTTTTCTGGGCAATCCCTGATTTTACATAGAAATAAAGAAGGAAAACTTTAAAAATCTTCTTCTTGCAAACAATAAGGCCTTAGGAGCTTTGATATTTGGTACAAATCATTATCCAATGACCCTCTACCAAAATATATCAAAGAATTAGCCCTTTTCTGTGCGATCCCTGACTTTACATGTTAATAAGAAGGAAAACTTTTAAAATCTTCTTCTCCCAAACCATAAGCCTTGATATTTTGTATAAATCATCATCTATTGACCATCTACCAAAATAATTTCAAAAAAATACTGTATTCTAAAAATTAGCCCTTTTCTTTATGATCCCTGATCAAAATCAGGAGGGATTGAGTGGGAAGGGAATGGTTGACCTATTATCAATGACGCTTTGAAATATCTTCTTCAATGTCATTCAATTTCGACCAGTCTAAAGTTTTCCCGTCTGATAATGGGTTAAGGAATATTTCTGTTAGCTTTATTAATTTCTAATGTCAATAGAACTGGGGAGTCAAAAGGCTCCATATATCCTTCAATTGACAGATTGCCACTGTAAATAAACAAGAGCACCATCTACGGGTGCCTACGCTCGGCTGTTGAGTGCTGGATAGTGGACAAAATACATCTAGAGTTATAGAGTTTTAATTCAGCATGACAGCATGACAAAAGTTAAATTTGAATTAGTATGTTACAAGAAAGATATAAAAGACATGGAATATATCATGTGGTTTGTGTTCTGCATGTATAGCTTTAAACGCAATGTCTATGCCTTTCAAAATCTAATAAATGTCTACTAACACTAAGTGTTAAGTAATCTTCAAAAATGTCCTTTTAAATCTTTAAGAAAGTTTTCGACTTCCTCTGTATCAAAATTTGTGATGTCTCTAATCCAGTTGTAGAATACTCCAACGTTAATGTACATCCCATATTTGCCAGCGTCACATCCCTTCCCATGAGACGATCCCTGTCTGATATTATCGTTTGTCCTGTCATAATCATTGCACCACTACTGTCACCGCTGCAGGTGTCTCCGGATAACTTTTGCTGGAAAAAACAGAGAAAATAAAATACATTGGTTAACCAATTCCCACATAGTGATGCTTTTAGACACCCCCAAGAAAAAAAGCTTGGTAAACATTGTTGAAAATGTAGAAATTGCTTTTTACAAGCAATTTATTCATTATCCGCAATGTTTTCTTTCAACAGTCTAATTTTATGTTAAGGTTGGGATTATGATACAAGTGGGCCACACTAACATATAAGGACTATGTACCTGGGGATCTAAAAGTCTAAATTGCAAATTCCAAGGCTTTAGGGCAAATTTGAAAGAAGGAAAAACTTTTCCTCCCTCTGGATCCATGGGTTTATAATTTCAGCAATAAGAAAGAAGTCTGTGAACTGACACTTCATGCCTATAACCCCCTCCCCTGCTCTGCCCCTGGGTACCTGAGGATCATGATTTTAGCTATTTTGTAAGATATCAATGTACTGATGCTTCATGCAAAATATCAAGGCTCTATTGCCTTTTGGGTCAGTAGTGGGTCAGTAGGAGAAGATTTTTAAAGATTATCTTAAAATTTCACTTTTGTTACCATGGCAACCAGAGTTTTTAACGAATTTCAATTCTTTTAGCTATTTTTAAAGGGGACCACCAAAGGAAGATTTCTTCCAAATTTGGTTCAAATTGGCACTGTGGTTTTGGAGGAGATGTCATTTAAGAATCGTTCTTTTCTTTATTTCTATATAAACCCAAACCCCCTGGAGCTCTGCCCCTGGGGACCCGAGATCATGATTTTAGTTTTTTTGAAAGAGGTCAATATACTGATGCTTCATGCAAGATATCAAGGCTCTATGCCTTTTGGGTCAGTAGAAGAAGATTTTTAAAGATTACTTTAAAATTTCACTTTTGTTGCCATGGCAACCAGAGATTTTAACGAATTTCAATTCTTTTAGCTATATTTAAAGGGGACCACCTAAGGAACATTTCTGCCAAATTTGGTTCAAATTGGCCCAGTGGTTTGGGAGGAGATGTAATTTAAAGAAATTGTTGACAGAGGCATGACTGACGCCGGAAAGGTAATCACAATAGCTCACTTGAGCACTTCCTGCCCAGGTGAGCTAAAAAGTCCAAAATTTCAAAAGCTTTAATTTGTTGTCTAAAACTCCTTTCAATTTAAATCAGTCTAAAATTAGGACGTCTGGTAATGGGTTAACCATTACTGCACAAAACATTCCACAGTTTCTATTTTCACTGAAGAAAAACAATACTAAGGAAAATAATGTGAAAAGTTTGTTTGTTTGAATGGGGTTTTACGCCGCTTTCAACAATCTTTCAGTTATATCGCGGCGGCTGGAGCACCTAACAATGGAATCCTGGTATTTCTCACACCAGTACTACCATTACATCCTTTCCTAGCCTCCAGCTGCTATCCCACATAGGTCTACGATTATCGACCCATTGGTGAGAGACAAATAGTCGGAAAGGATGAGTGCCGCCGTCGGGAATCGAACCCGGGACCTCCAGATTGAAAGTCTGACGCACTACCAACTGAGCTATGACGGCAGCTAATGTGAAAAGAAAAGAATATGCTGGTAACCATTATTTTCTTATTTCTCTGCGATATTTTTTACCCTATATGTTACAAAAGGTTTGCCCATGTTTAAAATGTTGTGTACAACTTCTCTCACTTGACCAATCGCTGATTCAGACAGAAAGTGCCTCTTCGATTTTAAACAGCTTTATTTTGCAAAATTATAGCAAGTAGCATGTAACAAAAATGTCTTTACTACAGCTTTTTCATGATTTGATTGGTTTCTTGAATGACAACTGCAATTGGTCAATTTGGACCTGTCTTAACCCATCACAACATGAAGAAATTTTACACTGAATGAGAGAAGCTGCAGACAAAAATTCAAAGTTTATGAAATTTTAGATTTATAAACTTCTGAGTAGAAAACATTGTGTAAAATGAAGAAATTCCTTGATGCATGCAATTTCTTCATTCTTCCCTGTTTTCTCAACTGTTTTCTCTTGAGAGGCCTCAAAAAAAATCAATTTATGGCAACTTTTTTTGTTTAGTTATGGGTTAACTGTAACATCTCCTTTAACAGTCAGCTTAGGTATGACTTTAACAGATGATATTTACTATTTTTAGGTAAACCCAACGATCTTTCAAGTTCAAGTGGAATATATGCTACATCTTGTCAGCTTTTTCCATTTTTATCTTTTAGACTATCTCTATCAAGAACATATCACCTTAATTACTAGAATTGTTGCAAAGCTGTCTTAAAACACACCCCACACCCCTCACCAGCATTTTGTCACATGACTTTTGACCTGTAGTAAAAAAAAAAAGGGCACTTCATTGATAACATCTGTATAAAGTTTCAAAGTCCTAGGTCAAATGGTTATCAAGATAGAGTAAGGAGATGGTTTTCAAAGTTTAATTGTGATTGATTGAACGGGGTTTAACACTACTTTTAATTGTGACCTTGACCTTTGACCTATGTGACCCAAAAACAATAGGGCAATAGGGTAAATTTGCTCAGCCCTGCCAGGTCAAAACACTAACAGACAGGATTAGGAGTTTGTGTACATGTACTAGCTAACAGCAATAACCACTGACCTAGATTCCATCTTGAAACATGAGTAAATTATTTCTCTCATTTAGACAATTTACCATAGATATATTAAGTCAAAGTTTTAAACCATTTTCCTTGATATTCATGACTAAAAGGAGGCTTTTGGCATTCAGTGAGTAAGTTTTTTTCTTCACCAGGGATGAACCAAGATGGAGGCCATCACATAGATTTTCATTTCAAGTTTATGTGCTTGCGTGGAAATTAGCGGAAATGTATGAAAACTTGTTTCTGATTGATCGATTTGAAATACTGGTTTTGTCCTACAAAATTGCTAAAAGTTGGAAAAACATTGTGTAAAATGAAGATTGCTTGCAACAAGCAATTTCTTCATTTTCTACAATGTTTTCTACCCAGAAAGTTGAAAGAAACCAACCACTTCACTTATTTTGTAATATGGTACTGGCTTTAAATTTTGTAAAACAAGAGCCATGTGGGACATGGCCATCCCCCCCCTAAAAGCTTGATAGTAAACTGTAGCCAGTTAGATTTAGGCTTGTTGTGCACTGCAATTCTTCTCAATGACTTCGACAATCGCTATTATACTTTCAGAGATATGCTCAGGACAAAATCTAAGTCTTTAAAACAACAAATGGCAATAACTCCAAAATTATGCAAGCAAGAGTTGTGGTTATTGTGCACTGCACTTCTCCTCAATGAGATCTATCGACCTATGAAGTTTCAAGTTGATAGCTCTGGACAAGTTTAGTGACGGAAGGACGGAATGACGGTCGGAGATCATTACTATATCCCCTTCGCCAAAATGGCAGGGGATAATAACACCATTTAATATCAAATATTTAACATCAAAATAGAACTTATAGTCTCAGTCAGATTTCAATCAGCATGAAAAGATTTGAAACTTATAAAAAATGCCTTAAATAGTAAATTTGTACATTATATGTTAAATTAAAATTTGAACACTGGTTACCTTAAAAACAAATGTGGAAAATAAAAATTGGCATGGAATTTTTTTTTTTCCAAATGCAGACTAGAATTGTTGCAAAATGGACTTATACCCCCTAGGGCTTTGCCACTGAAGTAGCACAGTTGACTTTATTCTACAAAGTTCAATTGTGAACTTGACCTTTGATCTACATAACCAAAAAACAATAGGGCACA
Organism: Fragum fragum; assembly: GCA_946902895.1. NCBI lineage: Eukaryota > Metazoa > Mollusca > Bivalvia > Cardiida > Cardiidae > Fragum > Fragum fragum. Next base: position 722,445 of record OX336365.1, read on the forward strand.
TCCTTGTGTCATGGACAACATCTGTTCAAAGTTTCTGGGGGCTAGGTCTAAGTTGTTCATGAGTTAGAGCAGGGAGATGGTTTTCAACCAAAGTTCAATAATTTTGAGATTAACCTTTGACCTACCTGACCTCCAAAACAATAAGGCAATTTCTTTGGTCATTGGCAAACATTGTATGAAGTTTCAAGATGGAAGGTCAATTGATTCTTGAGTTAGAGCACGAAAAGTGTTTTTAAGCAAAATTTAATTATTTTGACCTTGACCTTTAACATATATGACCCATAAAAGAATAGGGTACTTCCATAGTCCATGGGCAATAATTGTATGAAGTTTTAAGACAGACAGATATGGTAGGGGTATTACAATTCAAATCATAAATTTGGTTCAAGCATTATTATAGGCTGATTTATTTTGCATACTTCCATGAACAAAATTTATAGCAAGCCACTACATGTACATGTATTTTGTTCATTTGTTTCTTTTAATGGGGTTTAATACCCTTTTTAAAAAATTTTCAGCAATATTGTGGCAGCTGGAGCAACTTACAATAGATTCCTGGTATATCTCGCACCAGTGATGCCATTACATCCTTTCCTAGCCTTCAGCTGTCATTCCACGTAGGTTAATGATTATACACCCATTGGTGAGAGAAAAATAATAGAAAAGGATATAGGCCACCGACTGGGATCAAACCCATGATACCCTATGATTGAAGATTTGGAGTCTGATGCGCTACCAACCATGCTATGACGATTTGTTTGCTTTAATGGGGTTTTACCCAGCTTTCACCTGTCTTTCAGTTATATCGCGGCGGCGCCTAACAATGGAATCCTGGTATTTCTCATACCAGTAGTACCATTACATCCTTTCCTAGCCTCCAGCTGCTATCCCACATAGGTCTACGATTATCGACCCATTGGTGGTGCTATGACGAGGGCCATGTATTTTGTATACCTAGGTACAAAGTAGATGCTTAAACTCAAAACTTGTAAAATATTTGCTTGATGGCATTTCAATGAGGTCTGAGCCTAAAAGCATTATCACACTTATGTATAAATCTGCTTTGCTACAAGTAATTTCTACATTTCCTACAATCATTTCTTCTCAAACAAGAGGCCCATGAGGGCCTGAGAAGCTCTACTAGTTATCAAGTTTTCCGATAAAGAAATCTGATATTTGAAGAAGTTAATTGCTCAAAGAAGAATGCATACAGAAAAAAAAGGGCTTTATCCCCTTTATCATTTTAAGCAACAATCCTTAAGGCCCTAATTTTCCCATGTTTCATGACGGATCCACTCCATTTCCAAAAGAAACTTACCTTATGACCCTACAATCATTCTGTGAATATTTCATCAGAATCTGACAATAATTGTGGACTTTATAACATAAACAGGATTGTTTTGAATGAAAATCCATAAGGCCCCTTCAGGGTTTTCCCTTGACTTTCAAAACAGGGGGTCATTTTGCCACATTATGACCCCTATCAAATAAGATAAAGAAGGCTGTCTAGCTATTTTGGGGGTCATTTTTGAAAAATGGGGGTCCAAATTCAAAGAAGGAGAGGGTCATGGAAAACCCTGCCCCTTTTCCTGTGTTTTCTGATGGATCAATTTCATTCCAAAAGGAACTTTCCTTACAACCCGACAATTGTCCTGTGAAATTTAAAAGACAATTTGATAATGATTGTGATCTTCATCACATACACAAGAATGTTTTGAATGATAATCAGTAATGCCATTTTTGCTGTGTTTCAAATGCCACAATTATTCCATGCATCTTTGAAGAAAATCCAATAAAACTGTTGACTTTATTGTGTTAACAAAGATATTAAATTCAAGTTCTCATAAGGCCCCTTTTCCCGTGATATTTTACTGTTGGTTTTATCATTCTGTGAAAATTAAAAGTGAATCCGGTGAAATCAAGGGACATCATTGTGTTAACAAGAATATTTAAGTGAGTCCGATGAAATATTGGGAATTCATTATGTTTACTAGAATATTTAAAAAAAAATCATATGGCCCCTTTTTACATGATACTTGATGGATTGTGCCCAGTTCTGAAAAGAACCATTTAAGTGATTGTACAATCATTCTGTGAAATTTTGAAGTGAATCCGGTGAAATCAAGGGACATCATTGTGTTAACAAGAATATTTAAGAAAGTTTTTCATAAGGCCCCTTTTTATGTGACACTTGCCATAATCAGATCCATTGTCAAAATCAACAATTGGAATGATGGTACAATCAATCTGTGTAATCTGTGGAATTTATTGTGTTAATGAGTTTATAGTGAAATCTTCATAGGGCCTCTTTTCTCATGATACTTTACAGAACAAACCAAATTTCAAAAGGAACAATTCTAATGAAGGTAGAATAATTCTTTGAAAGTTAAAGAGAATCAATGAAAACTGTGGACTGAATTGTGTCAAGAATTTTTGTAACAAAATTTTCATAAGGCCCCTTTTTCCGTGAAACTTAACAAATTAGACCCAATGTGCAAAGGAACAATCCTAATGATAGTTTGAAGAAAATGATAAAGACTGAGGACTTTATTGTAATAATGATGATTTGTAATAAAATTTTTATAAGGTCCCTTTTCTTGTGTCACTTAACCAATCAGACCTAATTTACAAAGAAACAATCCAAATGATGGTACAATCATTCTATTAAAGTTTGAAGAGATTCTGATAAAGACTGAGGACATTGTTGTGTTTATGAGGATTTGGTAATAATTTTTCATACAGCCCCTTTTCCTATTATACTAGACAGATCAGGCCCAATTTGGAAAGAAACAATCCTTATGATGGTACAAACATTCTGTGAAAGTTTGAACAGAATCTGATGAAAACTGCAGACTTTATCTTGGTGTAAATTTTAAAAATAAAAAATTCATAAGGCTCCTTTTCCTGTGATACTTGAAGGATCAGGTCTCATGTCAGCATCAACAATTGTGATTACTGTACAATGAATCTGTGAAGGTTTTAATAAAATAAAATGAAAGCTCTGGACTTGGTTTCAAGGATTATAGATAAAATTCTCAAAAGGCCCCTTTTCCCATGATACTAGACAAATCATGCTTAATTTGAAAAGAAAGAAAGAATTCCTCATGATGGAATAATCATTCTGTGAAAGTTTTAACAGAATCTGATGAAAACTGTTGACTTTATTGTGGTACAATGATTTTGAATTAAATTTAATAATGCTCCTTTTCCTGTGATACTTGACGGATCAGGTCTCATCAACATCAACAATCATTATTATTATACAATTACCCCCCACTGCCGCCTCTTTTTTAGTATGCCGAATTGTAACCATTGAAACGTTGGCCCATTCATGATTTATCAAGTCGACAATTCTTTTTTATTTTACACATTTTAAGTCAATGAGGGGCAATGACTGTGTAAAAAAATTGGGATTTTGTTCAACATTGAAGATGGAAAATATGGATTTTGTGCAATGTCGAACATGGCGTTTATTTTCTGGAATAAACATGTGAACCACATTTATTTTTTTAATCTGTCAACCTGTGCAGGAGTTATGATTTATTCTCTACATATTGTATAGAAGAAAATAAATCAAAGGGGCATATCTTTTAATATAGTTAATAATATTGGAAAATGCAGCTGCAGACTCCATTAGAGTTTCAGCAAAATTGGTGAAGAACTGTAGAAGAAGAAGTCACAATATATTCTATAAAGGAAAATAATTAAAAGGAGCAGAACTCCTGAAATAATGAAAATTGCAGGTGCAAAAGTTCCCATAATAGAAAGGATTCTAGGAAATTGGTGAAGAACTGAAGGAGAAGAAGCGGTAACAAAATTGTTTAACAAATGGACCGATATCAACTTGTTTTAGAAAAATGGATTATTTTTCCTTACAAGAGTGGAAAGCATTGTGGCAAATGAAGCAATTGCTTGTTACAACTGATGATTTCTTTTGTTATAATATTTTCCTGTAGGCATTTCTGTTTTGGAGAAGAATTTAAAAAGTTTTCACTTATATGCACCTATGTAAAACTTCAATTACTTACGATCCCAAGGGACGGGCAAATTTGATAGAGATCCACCAGATGATGCTACATACCAAATATGGAAGCTGTAAGTCTTGTGGTTTTGGAGAAGAAGATTTTTTGAGTTGTCACTATAATTATAAGCCTATGTAAAATTTGTGACCCCCGGGGATAGGCCAATTTTGACCTGGGCGGCAATAATTTGAAATATCTTGTCCATAGGATGATGCTCTATACCAAATATTAACCCTTGTAATGCTGAACCCGGAATATTCCGGTTTTGGCAGGAGGTGTAGACTAGGATCAGACTGCACTAATGTGCAGGCTGATCTTAGTCTACACCTCCTGCTTGTACTTTCCCCGTCAGAGTTGTTTATGAAGTTGATTTCTAAAAGAAATATTGATTTTTGATCAACTTGTTCTATCAGTGCTCTCAGCCCTTTGATTTCAAAGCATTTCAGTTAGGTAATTTATACAGCATGACAAGGGTTAACTCTGTGGGCATTTCTAATTATTTCTGTTTCAGAGACGAAGATGTTCAATAGTTTTCACTATATGAACTATAAGTTCAAACTTGTGACCCCGAGGACGGGCCAATTTTGACCCAGAAGGCCTAATTTGAAATTCTTTGTAGAGGTCCACTAGATGATGCCACATACCAAATATCAAAGCTCTTTGCCTTTCTGTTTCACCAAAAAAAAATATTAAAGTTTTCACTATATACACCTATGTAAAACTTGTGCCCCATAGGTACGGGCCAATTTTGACCCTTGGGCCATAATCTTGATAGAGGTCCACTAGATGATACTACATACCAAATATCAAAGCTGTAGGTCTTATGGTTTCAGAGAAGAAAATTGTTTAAGATTTTCTGAAATTCGTCCTTTTTATTGTCATGGCAACCAGAGTTCTGCATGGAATTAAATTCTTTTGAAAAACTTTGGAAGAGTTTGACCAAAGGAACATTCCTGCTAAGTTTGATCAATATCTGTCCAGTAGTTTTAGCTGCAGAGAAAACATCATTTTTTATATTCTATTTAGCATAATAATTCAAAGGGGCATAACTCCTGAAACAGTTGATTAATCATTATGAAAATTGCAGGTGCACAAGTTCCCATCGCAAGGAAGATTTCGGTAAAGTTTCAGCAAAATTGGTCCGTAAATTATGTCCACGGATGGATGAACAGACAGACAGACAGACAACCTGATTCCAGTATACCCCCTATAACTTTATTGTTGATGGTATAAAAATCTAGAATTTAATAGTCTACAACTCCTTTCAATTTGGACCAGTCTAAAATTTTACCATCTTGTAATGGGTTAGCAGTCAAAAAATACTTACATAGACTCTGCTTTTCCATTTTGTCACTGACAGTACAGAATCGCTTTTTGTTGAATGGTCAATGTCTTCGACAACTTCTTCAAGTTTATGTGCCAGCGTCGTCCTCCTCCACTTGAAAAAATGAAGAAAAAATAATTGAGATTAAAGAGATGAAGATGCTAAAATTTTGTTTATGGAGGTATGAATAATCTTTTCCGGCCAATCAGAATGCTTGTTTTTAAAAATGAAACTTACAATAAAATCATACCATTGTGATAATGAGTGATATTGCTTGTCACAAGCTTGCTTGTATTATCTTCATCTCCTGAATAAATATCTTCAACCAGAGGAAGTCGAAATTATATCTTAAAAAACTTCAACATGTGATCAATGTATTCATAAACTTCCAGTACAAGTGAAGCAAAGCTAAAGAAGAAATTCACAATATGTACTAAAGTGAATGTGTAGAAAGAGAGGAATTCATGAAATTCCAAAAGGAGAAAATTATTTTACATGCGAGATTTGGCACTCCATTATTGTGTATTGCAAAACTCAACATGCAATCAAAGCATTTTTTACAGTTTCCTTACAACTGATGCAATTCTGAAGACAAAATTACTAATAAATGCGTGCATAGGGTAAAAATGTCTAAGTTCAAGGTAGGATAAGTCTTTAAACAGGGGAAGTTAACACTTCAAAATTGCATCTTGGAAACTTCAACATGACATGTGATCGATGTACTTTCAAGTTTCAGCATGCTTGATGCAAAACTGAGTTTGCGACAGACAGTTAACAGTATTTTGAACACAGAAAAATGGGTGGATAGATAGGCAATAGTAACCCATGAAAACACCCGGATGCTTTGCTATCTAAAAACAAGAAGGCAAGTGGCCCTGGCTCTTACCTGAGATAAGACTCTTTTTCATTAAGGCCTAATACTAACTGGGTTGGAAGACCTCCTTTAAAATTTAACTAAAATCAACTTATGTTGCCATGCCAACCAATGCTTTCAACAGATTTCATATCCTTTAGTAATAATTAAATGGGGGCAACCTAGGGAAAATTTCTGCCAAATTTGGTTAAAACTGGCCACATAATTTTAGACGAGTTGCCTTCCTAATTTCTACTTAGGCCCAAACACCCTGTGGCTCTGAAATTTTAGCAATTTTGAAAGAGATCAATGTACTGATGCTTCATGCAAAAATTCATGATTCTGAAACAGGAGGAGGTAATTGTTTTTTGCTGTCATGGCAACCAGAGCTTTCAACTGATTTCATTTCTTTGGTTGATATTTGTCCAGTGGTTTGGAATGAGATGCCTCTTTAAAAATCCTCTTTATCTCAAAATAAGACAAATTCCTCCGGGGCTCCACCCCTGGGGCAACGATGGAAATGATTTTAGCAATTCCTAAAGAGGACAATGTACTGAATCTTCATGCAAAATATCGAGGTTCTAGGACTTCTGGGTCAAAGGAGAAGATTTTTAAAGATTGTTTAAAAATGTCACTTTTGTTGCCATAGTAACCAGAGTTTTTAATGGATTTAAATTTTTTATGCAATTTTTACAAGGCACCATGGCACCTAAGAAACACCTCTGCAAAATTTGTTTGAAATTGGCCAAGTGGTTTTGGAAGAGATGTTGATTTAAAGGTAGGTATCAATGTTTTTTTCATGTCACAGATTTTAATGATTTTTATTTCCTCTCATATACTATTTGAATACAATATGCTGCAAAGGAGTTTTGCAAAAACCTGAGGTCGTTTATCAGAAAAAAGCAGGGTATTTCCCTAATAGCCTACGTAGGCTATTAATCTATTTTTAGATTAATCCGAGACAGTTGCGAAGATTATAGGGCATTCAGGTGGCGCGAATAACCGTTAGAACCTTGCATGTAGTTTAAATTACATCAAACCAACGTCATCGTTATGTCATCAGGAGGAATGTTCGCTAGCTGGTCTGTAAAGATCAGTTCAAAACTATCGCAAGCGTTATTACGAATATAAACGCGTACCGTAGTTTTGCGCTTAGCCTTTCACGTGAAATGATTGAGGACGTTGGCTGTTTCGCTAGTAAATTTGTTACCTTCTTTTGACTTTGGGTCATATGCAAATGAGGCCATGGGGTGTCTACAACCAAATTCTGTGATATCTAAAAATAACCTGGAATTCCACTGAGCCTTTCCGATATAACCACAAAAACCACTTTATGTCTTTTAGATTACCACCAAGACAATACCTGACCTAACTGAAAGTATTAAATGTTCGTTTGAGTCTATTTTTTGGCACTTTGTAATTTTTTCTTATCTAGGTTTCAGAAACATCGATACCTCCCTTTAAGACTTCTTTATTTCTATATGAGCCCCAACCCCCCTGGGGCCCGGCCTCTGAAGGCCTGAGGTGATGATTTGAACAATTCTGAAAGAGGTCAATGTACTGATGCTGCATGCAAAATATCATGGTTCTATGCATTCTGGGCCAGCAGGAGATAATTCTTAAAGATTTTTTTTAAATTTCAGTTTTGTTGCCAAAGCAACTAGAGTTTTGAATGGTTTCAATTCTTTCAGCAATTTTCAAAGGGCACCACCTAAGGAACATTTTATGCCAAATTTGGGTGAAATTGACCCGCTGGTTTGGCAAGAGGTGTTTTTTTCAAAAATTCTTTATATCAATATAATATAAACCCCCCCCCTCTCCGGCTCCGCCCCTGAGGACCTGAAGGTGATGATTTTAGTAATTCTAAAAGAGGTCAATGTACTGATGCTACATTCAAAATATCATGGCTGCAATTTTCAAGGGGCACCACCTAAAGAGCATTTCTGCCAATTTTGGTTGAAATAGGCCCAGTGGTTTTGGAGATGTTGTTTTAAAAATCTATCTTTATGTATAAAGACACCCCAGGGTCCACCCCAGTAGAAACCCAAGCGTGATGATTTTAGCAATTTAAAAGGTCAATGTAATAATGCTTCATGCAAAATATCAAGGTTCCAGGACTTCTTGGTCAGGAGGAGATTTTTTTTTCTTCATTATTGGGACAGAAAACTTGCTCAAATACATTTTTAATGGATATTCATAAAATTTCTTGACCTAAGTGAAGGAATTACCAATTTATACAAAGACACAAAAAATATACAATTCATATTTACCCAGAGGCTTGGTTTCATATTTCAGTTTAAATCCTCTTCCTTCATACTACTGTTATCAATGTAGAAGTAGACATCCAGCTTGGCTGTTCTGGATATGTATGCAAACTGCCCCCACCCACAAAATTTGGTATCATCGTCCTGATCAACAATTCTCACAAAATCAAACCTGAAATGACCTAAAACACCCATCACCTATCTCAGCCCTATAATGAGATAATCGAACAAGGTAGAAGGCCTTTCAAAGTTTTTCAATTACAAATTGGTCAATTGGTCCCCTAGACACATTGCAGACACCAAACTTAATGTTCCTTTTCATTTAAACAAAGTAGAAGACCTTTCAAATTTTTTAAATACAAATTGGTCCCACACACACACTGCAGTCACACCTTTGACCGCATTAAAGTCCTGAAATTTTATATCAAATAATTGAAGATGTGCAAGAACTTACCAGCTCCGAAAGTCTCAAAACATCCCCATTACGTATCAATTTGTTTATTCACATCCATCTTGGCCCACTTATGAAAAAATTGAATATGATAGAATGGTTTGTAAGATTATCAAATACTAATTGGTCCCCCAGCTGTATCCCGGTCTGCTATTTTAACTTTTGTCATTCAACCAAAACAAACCCTTGAAAAAATAAAATGAATTGAAAGATTTAATGCTAAAGCCCGAATCTTAACCAAGCCCAGAAAAACGCATGTCATTTAGCTTTTTTCATTACTGACACCATTGAAGATGCCTAATAACTTATTCTTATCCTTATCTTGCCTGCCACTAAAGTCTCAAAACTCACTTGTCACTTACCAATTTCTTTATTTTTACCCATCTTAACCTAGTCATGAGTGAATTAATTGATTGAATGGGGTTTTACGCCGCTTTCAGCAATCTTTCAGTTACATCGCGGCGGCTAGAGCACCTAACAATGGATTCCTGGTATTTCTCACACCAGTACAGCAATCACATCCTTTCCTAGCCTCATGAGTGCCGCCGTCGGGGATCAAACCCGGGACCCCTAGATTGACAGTCCGACGCGCTACCAACTGCGCTATGACGGCGGCTCATAAGTGAATTAAATAAGGTAAAATGGTTTGAAAAGATCATGAAATACAAATTGGTCAACTTGCCTTGATCTGATTCCTATTTAAACATTATCAATTTTACCAAAACAAAGCCTTGAAAATATAAATTGAAATCAAAGAAGATGCATGAGAGTCTTTCGTAATTTGAACGCTCAAACCTCACATTTTAACCAAATCTTGGAAAAAGCCTCTCATTTAGCTGAATTCTTGACATAAAACTATCTCTGACCTGTGATGAGAAATTATAATAAGGTAGAAAAATAGATAGATAACTTTATTTCCTCCATGACAGGAGAGTGAAAACACATTACATACATACATAAATAATACAAACATATTTAGAACGACTAAAAGGACAAAAACATAACAAACAAAAATGTTAAGACAGAAGAACAAACATTAAGAATGACAGGATAAATACACATCAGAGGACAATTTACAAAACCTGTTAATAAATAGAAAAAAAAGAGAGAAAGACCCTTAATATCTGTCCTCGCAGAAAACCTCTTATCTGTTGGACAAGAGGTTCCCCGGACAGGCAGATAAAGTTACTTCAAACTTGATCCCTGCCAAAGCAACCACAACAGTTACAAGCTGAGACCGCCCTGACATGATTCAAGTGTTATTGTTAACCACTCTGTGTCCAAAACTTATCCGAAATGAAATAACAAGTGCTGAACGAATGGTTTTGTAAAATTATATTAATAGTTTCTAACAATTGATAGGAATATAAGCATTTTAAGTAGGCTGCCATCATAGTGCAGTTGGCAGGGCTTGGGACTGTCAATCTAGAGGTCCCGGGTTCGATCCCAGACGATGGCACTCATCTTTTCTGACTATTTGTCTCTCACCAATGGGTAGATAATCGTAGACCTATGTGGAATGGCAGTTGGAGGCTAGGAAAGGATTTAATGGTAGTACTGGTGTGAAAAATACCAGGATTCCATCGTAAGGTGCTCCAGCCGCCGCGATATAACTGAAAGATTGTTGAAAGCGGCGTGAAACCCCATTCAAACAAATAAAGCATTTTAAGTTTACTTTTATATAAGCGTGTCACACGTGATTACATGGCATCGGTATGACGTAAATGTTAGATAAAATGTGTCCTGCAAAATTAAAGTTAAATATCGCTAAATGAAAGAAATCAGAGATAATTTTTTGAGACAGAGAATTTATCATTCTAATAATTTCATTGGTTTGATTGTAAAATTACGTGACAATCCTGTGAAAGATTTCGATATTTCAATGAAAATCATTTTAAAATGTATTAAAATTGTAGAAGTCATTAGGAACAAGTTAAGAATCTACATACATAATTGTCTGATCCTAGTCCTCACCATATGTGTAGAATCAAATATAGAGAAAGACCCTTAATATCTGTCCTCGCAGAAAACCTCTTATCTGTTGGACAAGAGGTTCCCTGGATAGGCAGATAAAGTTACTTCAAACTTGATCCCTGCCAAAGCAACCACAACAGTTACAAGCTGAGACTGCCCTGACATGATTCAAGTGTTATTGTTAACCACTCTGTGTCCAAAACTTATCCGAAACGAAATAACAAGTGCTGAACGAATGGTTTTGTAAAATTATATTAATAGTTTCTAACAATTGATAGGAATATAAGCATTTTAAGTAGGCCGCCGTCATAGTGCAGTTGTTAGGGCTTGGGACTGTCAATCTAGAGGTCCCGGGTTCGATCCCAGATGGTGGCACTCATCTTTTCCAACTATTTGTCTCTCACCAATGGGTAGATAATCGTAGACCTATGTGGAATGGCAGTTGGAGGCTAGGAAAGGATTTAATGGTAGTACTGGTGTGAAAAATACCAGGATTCCATTGTTAGGTGCTCCAGCCGCCGCAATATCACTGAAAGATTGTTGAAAGCGGCGTAAAACCCCATTCAAACAAATAAAGCATTTTAAGTTTACTTTTGTATAAGCGTGTCACACGTGATTACATGGCATCGGTATGACGTAAATGTTAGATAAAATGTGTCCTGCAAAGTTAAAGTTAAATATCACTAAATGAAAGAAATCAGAGATAATTTTTTGAGACAGAGAATTTATCATTCTAATAATTTCATTGGTTTGATTGTAAAATTACGTGACAATCCTTTGAAAGATTTCGATATTTCAATGAAAATCATTTTAAAATATATTAAAATTGTAGAAGTCATTAGGAACAAGTTAAGAATCTACATACATTATTGTCTGATCCTAGTCCTCACCATATGTGTAGAATCAAATATAGAGAAAGACCCATAATATCTGTCCTCGCAGAAAACCTCTAATCCGTTGAACAAGAGATTCCCTGGACAGGCAGATAAAGTTTCTTCAAACTTGATCCCTGCCAAAGCAACCACAACAGTTACAAGCTGAGACCGCCCTGACATGATTCAAGTGTTATTGTTAACCACTCTGTGTCCAAAACTTATCCGAAATGAAATAACAAGTGCTGAACGAATGGTTTTGTAAAATTATATTGATAGTTTCTAACAATTGATAGGAATATAAGCATTTTAAGTAGGCCGCCGTCATAGTGCAGTTGGTAGGGCTTGGGACTGTCAATCTAGAGGTCCCGGGTTCGATCCCAGACGGTGGCACTCATCTTTTCTGACTATTTGTCTCTCACCAATGGGTCGATAATCGTAGACCTATGTGGGATAGCAGTTGGAGGCTAGGAAAGGATGTAATGGTAGTACTGGTGTGAAAAATACCAGGATTCCATCGTTAGGTGCTCCAGCAGCCGCCGTGATATAACTGAAAGATTGTTGAAAGCGGCGTAAAACCCCATTCAAACAAATAAAGCATTTTAAGTTTACTTTTATATAAGCGTGTCACACGTGATTACATGGCATTGGTATGACGTAAATGTTAGATAAAATGTGTCCTGCAAAGTTAAAGTTAAATATCGCTAAATGAAAGAAATCAGAGATAATTTTTTGAGACAGAGAATTTATCATTCTAATAATTTCATTGGTTTGATTGTAAAATTACGTGACAATCCTTTGAAAGATTTCGATATTTCAATGAAAATCATTTTAAAATGTATTAAAATTGTAGAAGTCATTAGGAACAAGTTAAGAATCTACATACATTATTGTCTGATCCTAGTCCTCACCATATGTGTAGAATCAAATATAGAGAAAGACCCTTAATATCTGTCCTCGCAGAAAACCTCTAATCCGTTGAACAAGAGGTTCTCGGACAGGCAGATAAAGTTACTTCAAACTTGATCCCTGCCAAAGCAACCACAACAGTTACAAGCTGAGACCGCCCTGACATGATTCAAGTGTTATTGTTAACCACTCTGTGTCCAAAACTTATCCGAAATGAAATAACAAGTGCTGAACGAATGGTTTTGTAAAATTATATTAATAGTTTCTAACAATTGATAGGAATATAAGCATTTTAAGTAGGCCGCCATCATAGTGCAGTTGGCAGGGCTTGGGACTGTCAATCTAGAGGTCCCGGGTTCGATCCCAGACGGTGGCACTCATCTTTTCCGACTATTTGTCTCTCACCAATGGGTCGATAATCGTAGACCTATGTGGGATAGCAGTTGGAGGCTAGGAAAGGATGTAATGGTAGTACTGGTGTGAAAAATACCAGGATTCCATCGTTAGGTGCTCCAGCCGCCGCCGTGATATAACTGAAAGATCGTTGAAGGGGCGTAAAACCCCATTTAAACAAATAAAGCATTTTAAGTTTACTTTTATATAAGCGTGTCACACATGATAACATGGCATCAGTATGACGTAAATGTTAGATAAAATGTGTCCTGCAAAGTTAAAGTTAAATATCGCTAAATGAAAGAAATCAGAGATAATTTTTTGAGACAGAGAATTTATCATTCTAATAATTTCATTGGTTTGATTGTAAAATTACAACGTGACAATCCTTTGAAAGATTTCAATATTTCAATGAAAATCAATTTATAATGAATTAAAATTGTAGAAGTCATTAGGAACAAGTTAAGAATCTACATACATAATTGTCTGATCCTAGTCCTCACCATATGTGTAGAATCAAATATAGAGAAAGACCCTTAATATCTGTCCTCGCAGAAAACCTCTTATCTGTTGGACAAGAGGTTCCCTGGATAGGCAGATAAAGTTACTTCAAACTTGATCCCTGCCAAAGCAACCACAACAGTTACAAGCTGAGACTGCCCTGACATGATTCAAGTGTTATTGTTAACCACTCTGTGTCCAAAACTTATCCGAAACGAAATAACAAGTGCTGAACGAATGGTTTTGTAAAATTATATTAATAGTTTCTAACAATTGATAGGAATATAAGCATTTTAAGTAGGCCGCCGTCATAGTGCAGTTGTTAGGGCTTGGGACTGTCAATCTAGAGGTCCCGGGTTCGATCCCAGATGGTGGCACTCATCTTTTCCGACTATTTGTCTCTCACCAATGGGTAGATAATCGTAGACCTATGTGGAATGGCAGTTCGAGGCTAGGAAAGGATTTAATGGTAGTACTGGTGTGAAAAATACCAGGATTCCATTGTTAGGTGCTCCAGCAGCTGCCGCAATATCACTGAAAGATTGTTGAAAGCGGCGTAAAACCCCATTCAAACAAATAAAGCATTTTAAGTTTACTTTTATATAAGCGTGTCACACATGATTACATGGCATCGGTATGACGTAAATGTTAGATAAAATGTGTCCTGCAAAGTAAAAGTTAAATATCGCTAAATGAAAGAAATCAGAGATAATTTTTTGAGACAGAGAATTTATCATTCTAATAATTTCATTGGTTTGATTGTAAAATTACGTGACAATCCTTTGAAAGATTTCGATATTTCAATGAAAATCATTTTAAAATGTATTAAAATTGTAGAAGTCATAAGGAACAAGTTAAGAATCTACATACATTATTGTCTGATCCTAGTCCTCACCATATGTGAAGAGTCAAATATAGAGAAAGACCCTTAATATCTGTCCTCGCAGAAAACCTCTAATCTGTTGAACAAGAGGTTCCCCGGACAGGCAGATAAAGTTACTTCAAACTTGATCCCTGCCAAAGCAACCACAACAGTTACAAGCTGGGACCACCCTGACATGATTCAAGTGTTATTGTTAACCACTCTGTGTCCAAAACTTATCCGAAACGAAATAACAAGTGCTGAACGAATGGTTTTGTAAAATTATATTGATAGTTTCTAACAATTGATAGGAATATAAGCATTTCAAGTAGGCCGCCGTCATAGTTTAGTTGGTAGGGCTTGGGACTGTCAATCTAGAGGTCCTGGGTTCGATCCCAGACGGTGGCACTCATCTTTTCCGACTATTTGTCTCTCACCAATGGGTCGATAATCATAGACCTATGTGGGATAGCAGTTGGAGGCTAGGAAAGGATGTAATGGTAGTACTGGTGTAAAAAAAACCAGGATTCCATCGTTAGGTGCTCCAGCAGCCGCCGTGATATAACTGAAAGATTGTTGAAAGCGGCGTAAAACCCCATTCAAACAAATAAAGCATTTTAAGTTTACTTTTATATAAGCCTGTCACACGTGATTACATGGCATTGGTATGACGTAAATGTTAGATAAAATGTGTCCTGCAAAGTTAAAGTTAAATATCGCTAAATGAAAGAAATCAGAGATAATTTTTTGAGACAGAGAATTTATCATTCTAATAATTTCATTGGTTTGATTGTAAAATTACAACGTGACAATCCTTTGAAAGATTTCGATATTTCAATGAAAATCATTTTAAAATGTATTAAAATTGTAGAAGTCATTAAGAACAAGTTAAGAATCTACATACATTATTGTCTGATCCTAGTCCTCACCATATGTGTAGAATCAAATATAGAGAAAGACCCTTAATATCTGTCCTCGCAGAAAACCTCTAATCTGTTGAACAAGAGGTTCCCCGGACAGGCAGATAAAGTTACTTCAAACTTGATCCCTGCCAAAGCAACCACAACAGTTACAAGCTGAGACCGCCCTGACATGATTCAAGTGTTATTGTTAACCACTCTGTGTCCAAAACTTATACGAAACGAAATAACAAGTGCTGAACGAATGGTTTTGTAAAATTATATTAATAGTTTCTAACAATTGATAGGAATATTAGCATTTTAAGTAGGCCGCCGTCATAGTGCAGTTGTTAGGGCTTGGGACTGTCAATCTAGAGGTCCCGGGTTCGATCCCAGACGGTGGCACTCATCTTTTCCGACTATTTGTCTCTCACCAATGGGTCGATAATCGTAGACCTATGTGGGATAGCAGTGTGAGGCTAGGAAAGGATGTAATAGTAGTACTGGTGTGAAAAATACCAGGATTCCATCGTTAGGTGCTCCAGCAGCCACCGTGATATAACTGAAAGATTGTTGAAAGCGGCGTAAAACCCCATTCAAACAAATAAAGCATTTTAAGTTTACTTTTATATAAGCGTTTCACACGTGATTACATGGCATCAGTATGACATAAATGTTAGATAAAATGTGTCCTGCAAAGTTAAAGTTAAATATCGCTAAATGAAAGAAATCGGACATAATTTTTTGAGACAGAGAATTTATCATTCTAATAATTTCATTGGTTTGATTGTAAAATTACAACTTGACAATCCTTTGAAAGATTTCGATATTTCAATGAAAATCATTTTAAAATGTATTAAAATTGTAGAAGTCATTAGGAACAAGTTAAGATTTTACATACATTATTGTCTGATCCTAGTCCTCACTATATGTGTAGAATCAAATATAGAGAAAGACCCTTAATATCTGTCCTCGCAGAAAACCTCTAATCTGTTGAACAAGAGGTTCCCCGGACAGGCAGATAAAGTTACTTCAAACTTGATCCCTGCCAAAGCAACCACAACAGTTACAAGCTGAGACCGCCCTGACATGATTCAAGTGTTATTGTTAACCACTCTGTGTCCAAGACTTATCCGAAACGAAATAACAAGTGCTGAACGAATGGTTTTATAAAATTATATAAATAGTTTCTAACAATTGATAGGAATATAAGCATTTTAAGTAGGCCGCCGTCATAGTGCAGTTGGCAGGGCTTGGGACTGTCAATCTAGAGGTCCCGGGTTCGATCCCAGACGGTGGCACTCATCTTTTCCGACTATTTGTCTCTCACCAATGGGTCGATAATCATAGACCTATGCGGGATAGCAGTTGGAGGCTAGGAAAGGATGTAATGGTAGTACTGGTGTAAAAAAAACCAGGATTCCATCGTTAGGTGCTCCAGCAGCCGCCGTGATATAACTGAAAGATTGTTGAAAGCGGCGTAAAACCCCATTCAAACAAATAAAGCATTTTAAGTTTACTTTTATATAAGCCTGTCACACGTGATTACATGGCATTGGTATGACGTAAATGTTAGATAAAATGTGTCCTGCAAAGTTAAAGTTAAATATCGCTAAATGAAAGAAATCAGAGATAATTTTTTGAGACAGAGAATTTATCATTCTAATAATTTCATTGGTTTGATTGTAAAATTACAACGTGACAATCCTTTGAAAGATTTCGATATTTCAATGAAAATCATTTTAAAATGTATTAAAATTGTAGAAGTCATTAAGAACAAGTTAAGAATCTACATACATTATTGTCTGATCCTAGTCCTCACCATATGTGTAGAATCAAATATAGAGAAAGACCCTTAATATCTGTCCTCGCAGAAAACCTCTAATCTGTTGAACAAGAGGTTCCCCGGACAGGCAGATAAAGTTACTTCAAACTTGATCCCTGCCAAAGCAACCACAACAGTTACAAGCTGAGACCGCCCTGACATGATTCAAGTGTTATTGTTAACCACTCTGTGTCCAAAACTTATCCGAAACGAAATAACAAGTGCTGAACGAATGGTTTTGTAAAATTATATTAATAGTTTCTAACAATTGATAGGAATATTAGCATTTTAAGTAGGCCGCCGTCATAGTGCAGTTGTTAGGGCTTGGGACTGTCAATCTAGAGGTCCCGGGTTCGATCCCAGACGGTGGCACTCATCTTTTCCGACTATTTGTCTCTCACCAATGGGTCGATAATCGTAGACCTATGTGGGATAGCAGTGTGAGGCTAGGAAAGGATGTAATAGTAGTACTGGTGTGAAAAATACCAGGATTCCATCGTTAGGTGCTCCAGCAGCCACCGTGATATAACTGAAAGATTGTTGAAAGCGGCGTAAAACCCCATTCAAACAAATAAAGCATTTTAAGTTTACTTTTATATAAGCGTTTCACACGTGATTACATGGCATCAGTATGACATAAATGTTAGATAAAATGTGTCCTGCAAAGTTAAAGTTAAATATCGCTAAATGAAAGAAATCGGACATAATTTTTTGAGACAGAGAATTTATCATTCTAATAATTTCATTGGTTTGATTGTAAAATTACAACTTGACAATCCTTTGAAAGATTTCGATATTTCAATGAAAATCATTTTAAAATGTATTAAAATTGTAGAAGTCATTAGGAACAAGTTAAGATTTTACATACATTATTGTCTGATCCTAGTCCTCACTATATGTGTAGAATCAAATATAGAGAAAGACCCTTAATATCTGTCCTCGCAGAAAACCTCTAATCTGTTGAACAAGAGGTTCCCCGGACAGGCAGATAAAGTTACTTCAAACTTGATCCCTGCCAAAGCAACCACAACAGTTACAAGCTGAGACCGCCCTGACATGATTCAAGTGTTATTGTTAACCACTCTGTGTCCAAGACTTATCCGAAACGAAATAACAAGTGCTGAACGAATGGTTTTATAAAATTATATAAATAGTTTCTAACAATTGATAGTAATAAAAGCATTTTAAGTAGGCCGCCGTCATAGTGCAGTTGGTAGGGCTTGGGACTGTCAATCTAGAGGTCCCGGGTTCGATCCCAGACGGTGGCACTCATCTTTTCCGACTATTTGTCTCTCACCAATGGGTCAATAATCGTAGACCTATGTGGGATAGCAGTTGGAGGCTAGGAAAGGATTTAATGGTAGTACTGGTGTGAAAAATACCAGGATTCCATCGTAAGGTGCTCCAGCTGCCGCGATATAACTGAAAGATTGTTGAAAGCGGCGTAAAACCCCATTCAAACAAATAAAGCATTTTAAGTTTACTTTTATATAAGCGTGTCACACGTGATTACATGGCATCGGTATGACGTAAATGTTAGATAAAATGTGTCCTGCAAAGTTAAAGTTAAATATCGCTAAATGAAAGAAATCAGACATAATTTTTTGAGACAGTGACAATCCTTTGAAAGATTTCAAACTTGATCCCTGCCAAAGCAATCACAACAGTTACAAGCTGAGACCGCCCTGACATGATTTAAGGGTTTTGTAAAATTATATTAATAGTTTGTAACAACTGATAGACATGTAAGCATTTTAAGTTTACCTTTATATAAGTATGTCACACGTGATTACATGGCAACAGTATGACCTCAATAGTAAGATAAAATGTGTCCCACATAGTTAAAGTTAAATTTTTCTAAATGAAAGAAATCAGAGATCATATTTTAGAGACAGTGAATTTATCATTCTAATAATTTCATTGGTTTGATTGTAAAATTACAACATTACAATCCTTAGAAATCATGAAGAACAAGTTTAGACAAGTTTGGTCAACTTGCCTTGTCCAGATTTCTATATAAACATTTTTCAATTTTATAATAAAAATCAAAGAAGATATATTAGAATATTTACTAATTCTAACGCTCAAGCCTCAAATTTTAAAAAAACCTTGGAAAACCCATTCACATTTAGCTGAATTCTTGACTTACACGGATCTCTGACCAGTGATGAGAAATTCTAATTAGGTAGAAAGCCTTCGAAAGTTCATCAGTTATAAATTAATGCCTCAGACACACCCCAGTCACATAACTTCATTGTTCCATTTTTGACAAAAAAAGCCCTGAAATATTCTATAAAATGATTTATGATGCCTTATAACATATCCTTATCCTAATCTTGCCAGACACCAAAGTCTCAAAACTCACTGGCCACTTACCAATTTCTTTAATTTTACCCATCTTAACCAAGTCATGAGTGAATTAGATAAGGTAGAATGGTTTGAAAAGATTATTAAATTTAAATTGGTCAACTTGTTGTAGCCTGATTCCTTTTTTTAAATTTTTTCACTTTACTGAAAAGAAATGCCTTGAAAATTTAAATTGAAATGAAAGAAGATGCATGAGAATATTTCCTGATTTTAATGCTAAAGCCTGAATGTTTACCAAACTGGGAAAACACCTGTCATTTAGATTTATTCTTGAGTAACATCATTCTCATTATGAGAAAATTAAACAGGGTTGAATGTCTTTTAAAGATTTTCAATATCAAATTGGTCCCCCAAACACACCCCAGCCACCTTACTGCTTTGTTCCTTTTTTTGACAAAAAGCCCTGTAATATCACATAAAATGATTGAAGATGCCTTATAACATATCCTTATCCTAAACTTGCCAGACACCAAAGTCTCAAAACTCACTGGTCAATTACCAATTTCTTTATTTTTACCCATCTTAACCAAGTCATGAGTGATTTAAATAAGGTAGAATGGTTTGAAAAGATTATCAAATTTTAATTGGTCACTTTGTTGTATCCTTATTCCTATTTTAAAAATGTTTCACTTTACTGAAAACAAATGCCTTGAAAATTTAAATTGAAATGAAAGAAGATGCATAAGAATATTTCCTGAATTTAATGCTAAAGCCTGAATGTTTACCTAACTGGGAAAAGACCTGTCATTTAAATTTATTTTGAGTAACATCATTCTCATTATGCAAAAATTAAACAGGTTAGAATGCCTTTCAAAGATTTTCATTTACAAATTGGTCCCCAAAACACAGCCCAGTCACCTAACTGCTTTGTTCCTTTTTTTGAAAAAAAGCCCTGAAATATCATATGAAATGATTGAAGAAGCCTAATAACATATCCTTATCCTAATCTTGCCTGACACTGAAGTCTCAAAACTATTGGTCACTTACCAATTTCTTTATTTTTACCAATCTGAACCAAGTCATGAGTGAATTACATAAGGTAGAATGGTTTGAAAAGATTATCAAAATTAAATTGGTTAACTTGTTGTATCCTGATTCCTATTTTTAAATTTTTTCACTTTACTGTAAAATAATGCCTTGAAAACTTAAATTTAAATGAAAGAAGATGCATGAGAATATTTTCTGATTTTAATATAAAAGCCTGAATGTTTACCTAACTGGGAAAACACCTGTCATTTAGATTTATTCTTGAGTAACATCATTCTCATTATGAGAAAATTAAACAGGGTAGAATGCCTTTCAAAGATTTTCAATTACAAATTGGTCCCCCAAACACACCCCAGTCACCTAACTGCTTTGTTCCTTTTTTGACAAAAAGCCCTTTAATATCATATAAAATGATTGAAGATGCCTAATAACATATCCTAATCCTAATCTTGCCTGAAACTAAAGTCTCAAAACTCACTGGTCGTTTACCATTTTTTTTTTACCCATCTTAACCAAGTCATGAGTGATTTAAATAAGGTAGAATGGTTTGAAAAGATTATTAAATTTAAATTGATCAACTTGTTGTATCCTTATTCCTTTTTTTAAAAATGTTTCACTTTACTGAAAACAAATGCCTTGAAAATTTAAATTGAAATGAAAGATGCATGAGAATATTTCCTGATTTAAATGCTAAAGCCTGAATGTTTACCTAACTGGGAAAACACCTCTCATTTAGATTTATTTTGAGTAACATTATTCTCATTAAGAGAAATTAAACAGGGTAGAATGCCTTTCAAAGATTTTCAATTACAAATTGGTCCCCCAAACACAACCCAGTCACCTAACTGCTTTGTTCCTTTTTTTGACAAAAAGCCCTGAAATTTCATATAAAATGATTGAAGATGCCTAATAACATATCCTTATCCTAATCCTGCCTGACACTAAAGTCTCACAACTCACTGGTCACTTACCAATTTCTTTATTTTTACCCATCTTAACCAAGTCATGAGTGTTTTAAATAAGGTAGAATGGTTTGAAAAGATTATCAAATTTAAATTGTTTAACTTGTTGTATCCTTATTCCTATTTTAAAAATGTTTCACTTTACTGAAAACAAATGCCTTGAAAGTTTAAATTGAAATGAAAGAAGATGCATGAGATTATTTCCTGATTTTAATGCTAAAGCCTGAATGTTTACCTAACTGGGAAAACACCTGTCATTTAGATTTATTTTGACTAACATCATTCTCATTATGAGAAAATTAAACAGGGTAGAATGCCTTTCAAAGATTTTCAATTACAAATAAGTCCCCAAAACACACCCCAGTCCCCTAACTGCTTTGTTCTTTTTTTTGACAAAAATCCCTGAAATATCATATAAAATGATTGAAGATGCCTAATAACAAATCCTTATCCTAATCTTGCCTGACACTAAAGTCTCACAACTCACTGGTCACTTACCAATTTCTTTATTTTTACCCATCTTAACCACGTCATGAGTGATTTAAATAAGGTAGAATGGTTTGAAAAGATTATTAAATTTAAATTGTTTAACATGTTGTATCCTTATTCCTATTTTTAAAAAAAATTCTCTTTACTGAAAACAAATGCCTTGAAAATTCAAATTGAAATGTAAGAAGATGCATAAGAATATTTCCTGATTTTAATACTAAAGCCTGAATGTTTACCTAACTGGGAAAACACCTGTCATTTAGATTTATTCTTGAGTAATATCATTCTCATTATGAGAAAATTAAACAGGGTAGAATGCCTTTCAAAGATTTTCAATTACAAATTGGTCCCCCAAACACAACCCAGTCACCTAACTGCTTTGTTCCTTTTTTGACAAAAAGCCCTGAAATATCATATAAAATGATTGAAGATGCCTAATAACATATCCTTATCCTAATCTAGCCTGACACTTAAGTCTCAAAACTCACTGGTCACTTCCCAATTTCTTCATTTTAACCCATCTTAACCAAGTCATGAGTGATTTAAAAATGGCAGAATGGTTTGAAAAGATTATTAAATTTAAATTGTTTAACTTGTTGTATCCTTATTCCTTTTTTAAAAATGTTTCACTTTACTGAAAACAAATGCCTTGAAAATTTAAATTAAAATGAGAGAAGATGCAAGAGAATATTTCCTGATTTTAATGCTAAAGCCTGAATGTTTACCTAATTGGGAAAACACCTGTCATTTAGATTTATTCTTGAGTAACATCATTCGCATTATGAGAAAATTAAACAGGGTACAATGCCTTTCAAAGATTTTCATTTACAAATTGGTCCCCCAAACACAGCCCAGTCACCTAACTGCTTTGTTCCTTTTTTGACCAAAAGCCCTGAAATATCATATAAAATGATTGAAGGTGCCTAATAACATATTCTTATCCTAATCTTGCCTGACACTAAAGTCTCAAAACTCACTGGTCACTTACCAATTTCTTTATTTTCACCAATCTGAACTAGGTCATGAGTGAATTAAATAAGGCAGAATGGTTTGAAAAGATTATTAGAATTAAATTGGTCAACTTGTTGTATCCTGATTCCTTTTTTTAATTTTTTTCACTTTACTGTGAACAAATGCCTTGAAAATTTAATTTGAAATGAAAGAAGATGTATGAGAATATTTTCTGATTTTAATGCTAAAGCCTGAATGTTTACCTAACTGGGAAAACACCTGTCATTTAGATTTATTCTTGAGTAACATCATTCTCAATATGAGAAAATTAAACAGGGTAGAATTCCTTTCAAAGATTTTCATTTACAAATTGGTCCCCCAAACACACCCAGTCACTTAACTGCTTTGTTCCTTTTTTGACAAAAAGCCCTGAAATATCATATGAAATTATTGAAGATGCCTAATAACATATCCTTATCCTAATCTTGCCTGACACTAAAGTCTCAAAACTATTGGTCACTTACCAATTTCTTCATTTTTACCAATCTGAACCAAGTCAGGAGTGATTTAAATAAGGTAGAATGGTTTTAAAAGATAATTAAATTTAAATAGATCAACTTGTTGTATCCTTATTCCTATTTTTAAAAAAAATTCACTTTACTGAAAACAAATGCCTTGAAAATTTAAATTCAAATGAATGAAGATGCATGAGAATATTTCCTGATTTTAATGCTAAAGCCTGAATGTTTACCTAACTGGGAAAACACCTGTCATTTAGATTTATTCTTGAGTAACATAATTCTCATTATGAGAAAATTAAACAGGGTAGAATGCCTTTCAAAGATTTTCAATTACAAATTAGTCCCCCAAACACAACCCAGTCACCTAACTGCTTTGTTCCTTTTTAGACAAAAAGCCCTTTAATATCATATAAAATAATTGAAGACGCCAAATAACATATCCTTATCCTCATCTTTGTTCCTTTTTTTGACCAAAAGCCCTGAAATATCATATAAAATGATTGAGGATGCCTAATAACCTATCCTTATCCTATTCTTGCCTGACACTAAAGTCTCACAACTCACTGGTCTCTTACCAATTTCTTTATTTTTACCCATCTTAACCAAGTCATGAGTGTTTTAAATAAGGTAGAATGGTTTGAAATGATTATTCAATTTAAATTGGTCAACTTGTTGTATCTTGATTCCTATTTTAAATTTTTTTCACTTTACTGAAAACAAATGCCTTGAAAATTTAAATTGAAATGAAAGAAGATGCAATAGCATATTTCCTGATTTAAATGCTAAAGCCTGAAAGTTTACCTAAAAATTTCACTTACTGAAAACAAATGCCTTGAAAATTTAAATTGAAATGAAAGATGATGCATGAGAATATTTCCTGATTTTAATGCTAAAGCCTGAATGTTTACCTAACTGGGAAAACACCTGTCATTTAGATTTATTCTTGAGTAACATCATTCTCATTTTGAGAAAATTAAACAGGGTAGGATGCCTTTCAAATATTTTCATTTACAAATTGGTCCCCCAAACACAACCCAGTCACCTAACTGCTTTGTTCCTTTTTTGACAAAAAGCCCTGAAATATCATATAAAATGATTGAAGATGCCTAATAACATATCCTTATCCTAATCTAGCCTGACACTTAAGTCTCAAAACTCACTGGTCACTTCCCAATTTCTTCATTTTAACCCATCTTAACCAAGTCATGAGTGATTTAAAAATGGCAGAATGGTTTGAAAAGATTATTAAATTTAAATTGTTTAACTTGTTGTATCCTTATTCCTTTTTTAAAAATGTTTCACTTTACTGAAAACAAATGCCTTGAAAATTTAAATTAAAATGAGAGAAGATGCAAGAGAATATTTCCTGATTTTAATGCTAAAGCCTGAATGTTTACCTAATTGGGAAAACACCTGTCATTTAGATTTATTCTTGAGTAACATCATTCGCATTATGAGAAAATTAAACAGGGTACAATGCCTTTCAAAGATTTTCATTTACAAATTGGTCCCCCAAACACAGCCCAGTCACCTAACTGCTTTGTTCCTTTTTTGACCAAAAGCCCTGAAATATCATATAAAATGATTGAAGGTGCCTAATAACATATTCTTATCCTAATCTTGCCTGACACTAAAGTCTCAAAACTCACTGGTCACTTACCAATTTCTTTATTTTCACCAATCTGAACTAGGTCATGAGTGAATTAAATAAGGCAGAATGGTTTGAAAAGATTATTAGAATTAAATTGGTCAACTTGTTGTATCCTGATTCCTTTTTTTAATTTTTTTCACTTTACTGTGAACAAATGCCTTGAAAATTTAATTTGAAATGAAAGAAGATGTATGAGAATATTTTCTGATTTTAATGCTAAAGCCTGAATGTTTACCTAACTGGGAAAACACCTGTCATTTAGATTTATTCTTGAGTAACATCATTCTCAATATGAGAAAATTAAACAGGGTAGAATTCCTTTCAAAGATTTTCATTTACAAATTGGTCCCCCAAACACACCCAGTCACTTAACTGCTTTGTTCCTTTTTTGACAAAAAGCCCTGAAATATCATATGAAATTATTGAAGATGCCTAATAACATATCCTTATCCTAATCTTGCCTGACACTAAAGTCTCAAAACTATTGGTCACTTACCAATTTCTTCATTTTTACCAATCTGAACCAAGTCAGGAGTGATTTAAATAAGGTAGAATGGTTTTAAAAGATAATTAAATTTAAATAGATCAACTTGTTGTATCCTTATTCCTATTTTTAAAAAAAATTCACTTTACTGAAAACAAATGCCTTGAAAATTTAAATTCAAATGAATGAAGATGCATGAGAATATTTCCTGATTTTAATGCTAAAGCCTGAATGTTTACCTAACTGGGAAAACACCTGTCATTTAGATTTATTCTTGAGTAACATAATTCTCATTATGAGAAAATTAAACAGGGTAGAATGCCTTTCAAAGATTTTCAATTACAAATTAGTCCCCCAAACACAATCCAGTCACCTAACTGCTTTGTTCCTTTTTAGACAAAAAGCCCTTTAATATCATATAAAATAATTGAAGACGCCAAATAACATATCCTTATCCTCATCTTTGTTCCTTTTTTTGACCAAAAGCCCTGAAATATCATATAAAATGATTGAGGATGCCTAATAACCTATCCTTATCCTATTCTTGCCTGACACTAAAGTCTCACAACTCACTGGTCTCTTACCAATTTCTTTATTTTTACCCATCTTAACCAAGTCATGAGTGTTTTAAATAAGGTAGAATGGTTTGAAATGATTATTCAATTTAAATTGGTCAACTTGTTGTATCTTGATTCCTATTTTAAATTTTTTTCACTTTACTGAAAACAAATGCCTTGAAAATTTAAATTGAAATGAAAGAAGATGCAATAGCATATTTCCTGATTTAAATGCTAAAGCCTGAAAGTTTACCTAAAAATTTCACTTACTGAAAACAAATGCCTTGAAAATTTAAATTGAAATGAAAGATGATGCATGAGAATATTTCCTGATTTTAATGCTAAAGCCTGAATGTTTACCTAACTGGGAAAACACCTGTCATTTAGATTTATTCTTGAGTAACATCATTCTCATTTTGAGAAAATTAAACAGGGTAGGATGCCTTTCAAATATTTTCATTTACAAATTGGTCCCCTAAACACACCCAAGTCACCTAACTGCTTTGTTCCTTTTTTTACATGCCTGACACTAAAGTCTCAAAACTCACTGGTCACCTAGCAATTTCTTTATTTTTACCCATTTTAACCAAGTCATGAGTGATTTAAATAAGGTAGAATGGTTTGAAAAGATTATCAAATTTAAATTGGGTCAACTTGTTGTATCCTGATTCCTATTTTAATTTTTTTTCAATTTACTGAAAACAAATGCCTTGAAAATTTAAATTGAAATGAAAGAAGATGCATGAGAATATTTCCTGATTTTAATGCTAAAGCCTGAATGTTTACCTAACTTGGAAAACACCTGTCATTTAGATTTAATCTTGAGTAACATCATTCTCATTATGAGAAAATTAAACAGGGTAGAATGCCTTTCAAAGATTTGCAATTACAAATTGGTCCCCTAAACACAACCAAGTCACCTAACTGCTTTGTTCCTGTTTTTGATAAAGCGCCCCAAAATATCATATAAAATGATTGAAGGTGCCAAATAACATATCCTGATCCTAAACTTCCCTGACACCCAAGTCTAAAAAATCACTGGTCACTTGCCAATTTCTCTTTTTTCCCACCTTAACAAAGTCATTAGTGATTTAAATAGGTTAAAATGGTTTGAAATGATTATTGAATTTAAATTGGTCAATTTGTTGTATCCTGATTCCTATTTTAAAAATGTTTCACTTTACTGAAAACAAATGCCAATTGAAATGAAAGAAGATGCATGAGAATATTTCCTGATTTTAATGCTAAAGCCTGAATGTTTACCTAACTGGGAAAACACCTGTCATTTAGATTTATTCTTGAGTAACATCATTCTCATTATGAGAAAATTAAACAGGGTAGAATGCCTTTCAAAGATTTTCAATTACAAATTGGTCCCCCAAACACACCCAAGTCACCTAACTGCTTTGTTCCTTTTTTGACAAAAAGCCCTGAAATATCATATAAAATGATTGAAGATGCCTAATAACATATCCTTATCCTAATCTTGCCTGACACTTAAGTCTCAAAACTCACTGGTCACTTCCCAATTTCTTCATTTTAACCCATCTTAACCTAGTAATGAGTGGATTAAATAAGGGAGAATGGTTTGAAATGATTATTAAATTTAAATTGGTCAACTTGTTGTATCCTGATTCCTATTTCAAAAATGTTTCACTTTACTGAAAACAAATGCCTAAAAATTTAAATTAAAATGAAAGAAGATGCATGAGAATATTTCCTGATTTTAATGCTAAAGCCTGAATGTTTACCTAACTGGGAAAACACCTGTCATTTAGATTTATTCTTGAATAACATCATTCTCATTATGAGAAAATTAAACAGGGTAGAATGCCTTTCAAAGATTTTCAATTACAAATTGGTCCCCAAAACATACCCAAGTCACCAAACTCCTTTGTTCCTTTTTTTGACCAAAAGCCCTGAAATATCATATAAAATGATTGAAGATGCCTAATAACAAATCCTTATCCTAATCTTGCCCGACACTTAAGTCTCAAAACTCACTGGTCACTTACCAATTTCTTCATTTAAACCCATCTTAAACTAGCCATGAGTAAATTAAATAAGGTAGAATGGTTTGAAATGATTATTAAATTTAAATTGGTCAACTTGTTGTATCCTAATTCGTATTTCAAAAATGTTTCACTTTACTGAAAACAAATGCCTAAAAATTTAAATTAAAATGAAAGAAGATGCATGAGAATATTTCCTGATTTTAATGCTAAAGCCTGAATGTTTACCTAACTGGGAAAACACCTGTCATTTAGATTTATTCTTGAATAACATCATTCTCATTATGAGAAAATTAAACAGGGTAGAATGCCTTTCAAAGATTTTCAATTACAAATTGGTCCCCCAAACACACCCCAGTCACCAAACTCCTTTGTTCCTTTTTTGACAAAAAGCCATGAAATATCATATAAAATGATTGAAGATGCCTAATAACATATCCTTATCCTAATCTTCCCTGACACTAAAGTCTAAGAAATCACTGGCCACCTAGCAATTTCTTTATTTTTACCCATTTTTACCAAGTCATGAGTGATTTAAATAAGGTAGAATGGACAACACCTGTCATTTAGATGTATTCTTGAGTAACATCATTCTCATTATGAGAAAATTAAACAGGGTAGAATGCCTTTCAAAGATTTGCAATTACAAATTGGTCCCCTGAACACAGCCCAGTCACCTAACTGCTTTGTTCCTGTTTTTGATTAAGCGCCTCAAAATATCACATAAAATGATTGAAGGTGCCAAATAACATATCCTGATCCTAAACTTCCCTGACACTAAAGTCTAAAAAATCACTTGTCATTTGCCAATTTCTCTTTTTTCCCACCTTAACAAAGTCATGAGTGATTAAAATAAGGGAGAATGGTTTGAAATAATTATTAAATTTAAATTGGTCAACTTGTTGTATCCTGAATTACTGTTTCAAAATTTTTTCACTTTACTGAAAACAAATGCCTAAAAATTGAAATTGAAATGAAAGAAGATGCATGAGAATATTTCCTGATTTTAATGCTAAAGCCCGAATGTTTACCTAACTGGGAAAACACCTGTCATTTAGATTTATTCATGAGTAACATCATTCTCATTATGAGAAAATTAAACAGGGTAGAATGCCTTTCAAAGATTTTCAATTACAAATTGGTCCCCCAAACACACCCAAGTCACCTAACTGCTTTGTTCCTTTTTTTTACATGCCTGACACTGAAGTCTCAAAATTCACTGGTTACCCAGCAATTTCTTTATTTTTACCCATTTTAACCAAGTCATGAGTGATTTAAATAAGATATAATGGTTTGAAAAGATTATTAAATTCAAATTGGTCAACTTGTTGTATCTTGACTCCTATTTTAAAATCATTTCACTTTACTGAAAACAAATGCCTTGAAAATTTAAATTGAAATGAAAGAAGATGCATGAGAATATTTCCTGATTTTAATGCTAAAGCCTGAATGTTTACCTAACTGGGAAAACACTTGTCATTTCGATTTTATTTTGAGTAACATCATTCTCATTATGAGAAAATTAAACAGGGTTGAATGCCTTTCAAAGATTTTCAATTACAAATTGGTCCCCCAAACACACCCCAGTCACCTAACTGCTTTGTTCCTTTTTTGATCAAAAGCCCTGAAATATCATATAAAATGATTGAAGATGCCTAATAACAAATCCTTATCCTAATCTTACCTGACACTTAAGTCTCAAAACTCACTGGTCACTTCCCAATTTCTTCATTTTAACCCATCTTAAACTAGCCATGAGTGAATTTAATAAGGTAGAATGGTTTGAAAAGATCATTAAATATAAATTGGTCAACTTGTTGTATCCTGATTCCTATTTTAATTTTTTTTTTAATTTACTGAAAACAAATAGCTTGAAAATTCAAATTGAAATGAAAGAAGATGCATGAGAATATTTCCTGATTTTAATGCTAAAGCCTGAATGTTTACCTAACTGGGAAAACACTTGTCATTTAGATTTATGCATGAGTAACATCATTCTCATTATGAGAAAATTAAACAGGGTAGAATTCCTTTCAAAGATTTTCAATTACAAATTGGTCCCCTAAACACACCCAAGTCACCTAACTGCTTTGTTCCTTTTTTTTACATGCCTGACACTGCAGTCTCAAAATTCACTGGCCACATAGCAATATCTTTATTTTTACCCATTTTAACCAAGTCATGAGTGATTTAAATAAGGTAGAATGGTTTGAAAAGATTATTAAATTTAAATTGGTCAACTTGTTGTATCCTGACTCCTATTTTAAAATTATTTCACTTTACTGAAAACAAACGCCTTGAAAATTTAAATTGAAATGAAAGAGGATGCATGGGAATATTTCCTGATTTTAATGCTAAAGCCTGAATGTTTACCTGACTGGGAAAAAACCTGTCATTTAGATTTATTCATGAGTAACATCATTCTCATTATGAGAAAATTAAACAGGGTAGAATGCCTTTCAAAGATTTTCAATTACAAATTGGTCCCCCAAACAGTCCCAAGACACCTGACTGCTTTGTTCCTGTTTTTGATAAAACAGCCCGAAATATCATATAAAATGATTGAAGGTGCCAAATAACATATCCTGATCCTAAACTTCCCTGACACTAAAGTCTAAAAAATCACTGGTCACTTGCCAATTTCTCTTTTTTCCCACCTTAACAAAGTCATGAGTGATTTAAAAAAGGTAGAATGGTTTGAAATGATTATTTAATTTAAATTGGTCACTTTGTTGTATCCTGAATTACTGTTTCAAAATTTAAAAATGTTTCACTTTACTGAAAACAAATGCCTAAAAATTGAAATTGAAATGAAAGAAGATGCATGAGAATATTTCCTGATTTTAATGCTAAAGCCTGAATGCTTACCTAACTGGGAAAACACATGTCATTTAGATTTATTCTTGAGTAACATCATTCTCATTATGAGAAAATTAAACAGGGTAGAATGCCTTTCAAAGATTTTCCATTACTAATTGGTCCCCTAAACACACCCAAGTCACCTAACTGCTTTGTTCCTTTTTTTTACATGCCTGACACTGAAGTCTCAAAATTCACTGGTCACCTAGCAATTTCTTTATTTTTACCCATTTTAACTAAGTCATGAGTGATTTAAATAAGGTAGAATGGTTTGAAAAGATTATTAAATTTAAATTGGTCAACTTGTTGTATCCTGATTCCTATTTTAAAATCATTTCACTTCACTGAAAACAAATGCCTTGAAAATTTACATTGAAATAAATGAAGATGCATGAGAATATTTCCTGATTTTAATGCTAAAGCCTGAATGTTTACCTAACTGGGAAAACACTTGTCATTTAGATTTATTCATGAGTAACATCATTCTCATTATGAGAAAATTAAACAGGGTAGAATGCCTTTCAAAGATTTTCAATTACAAATTGGTCCCCCAAACACACCCCAGTCACCTAACTGCTTTGTTCCTTTTTTTGACCAAAAGCCCTGAAATATCATATAAAATGATTGAAGATGCCTAATAACATATCCTTATCCTAATCTTCCCTGACACTAAAGTCTAAAAAACCACTGGTCACTTACTAAATTCTCTTTTTTCCTCACCTTAACAAAGTCATGAGTGATTTAAATAAGGTAGAATGGTTTGAAATGATTATTAAATTTAAATTGGTCAACTTCTTGTATCCTGATTCCTATTTTAAATTTTTTTTCATTTTACTGAAAACAAATGCCTTGAAAATTTAAATTGAAATGAAAGAAGATGCATGAGAATATTTCCTGATTTTAATGCTAAAGCCTGAATGTTTACCTAACTGGGAAAACACTTGTCATTTCGATATATTCTTGAGTAACATCATTTTCATTATGAGAAAATTAAACAGGGTAGAATGCCTTTCAAAGACTTTCAATTACAAATTGGTCCCCCAAACACACCCCAGTCACCTAACTGCTTTGTTCCTTTTTTTGACCAAAAGCCCTGAAATATCATATAAAATGATTGAAGATGCCTAATAACAAATCCTTATCCTAATCTTGCCTGACACTTGTTTCAAAACTCACTGGTCACTTACCAATTTCTTCATTTTTACCCATCTTAAACTAGCCATGAGTGAATTTAATAAGGTAGAATGGTTTGAAAAGATAATTAAATTTAAATTGGTCAACTTGTTGTATCCTGATTCCTATTTTAAATTTTTTTTTTCAATTTACTGAAAACAAATGCCTTGAAAATTTAAATTGAAATGAAAGAAGATGCATGAGAATATTTCCTGATTTTAATGCTAAAGCCTGAATGTTTACCTAACTGGGAAAACACCTGTCATTTAGATGTATTCTTGAGTAACATCATTTTCATTATGAGAAAATTAAATAGGGTAGAATGCCTTTCAAAGATTTTCAATAACAAATTGGTCCCCCAAACACACCCAAGTCACCAAACTCCTTTGTTCCTTTTTTGACAAAAAGCCTTTTTTTTTACATGCCTGACACTGAAGTCTCAAAATTCACTGGTCACCTAGCAATTTCTTTATTTTTACCCGTTTTAACTAAGTCATGAGTGATTTAAATAAGGTAGAATGGTTTGAAAAGACTATTAAATCTAAATTGGTCAACTTGTTGTATCCTGACTCCTATTTTAAAATTATTTCACTTTACTGAAAACAAATGCCTTGAAAATTTAAATTGAAATGAAAGAAGATGCATGGGAATATTTCCTGATTTTAATGCTAAAGCCTGAATGTTTACCTAACTGGGAAAACACTTGTCATTTAGATTTATTCATGAGTAACATCATTCTCATTATGAGAAAATTAAACAGGGTAGAATGCCTTTCAAAGATTTTCAATTACAAATTGGTCCCCCAAACACACCCCAGTCACCTAACTGCTTTGTTCCTTTTTTTGACAAAAAGCCCTGAAATATCATATAAAATGATTGAAGATGCCTAATAACATATCCTTATCCTAATCTTCCCTGACACTAAAGTCTAAAAAACCACTGGTCACTTACTAATTTCTCTTTTTTCCCCACCTTAACAAAGTCATGAGTGATTTAAATAAGGTAGAATGGTTTGAAATGATTATTAAATTTAAATTGGTCAACTTCTTGTATCCTGATTCCTATTTTAATTTTTTTTTCATTTTACTGAAAACAAATGCCTTGAAAATTTAAGTTGAAATGAAAGAAGATGCATGAGAATATTTCCTGATTTTAATGCTAAAGCCTGAATGTTTACCTAACTGGGAAAACACTTGTCATTTCGATATATTCTTGAGTAATATCATTTTCATTATGAGAAAATTAAACAGGGTAGAATGCCTTTCAAAGATTTTCAATTACAAATTGGTCCCCAAACACACCCCAGTCACCTAACTGCTTTGTTCCTTTTTTTGACCAAAAGCCCTGAAATATTATATAAAATGATTGAAGATGCCTAATAACAAATCCTTATCCTAATCTTGCCTGACACTTAAGTCTCAAAACTCACTGGTCACTTACCAATTTCTTCATTTTTACCCATCTTAAACTAGCCATGAGTGAATTTAAAAGGTAGAATGGTTTGAAAAGATCATTAAATTTAAATTGGTCAACTTGTTGTATCCTGATTCCTTTTTTAATTTTTTTTTTCAATTTACTGAAAACAAATGCCTTGAAAATTTAAATTGAAATGAAAGAAGATGCATGAGAATATTTCCTGATTTTAATGCTTAAGCCTGATTGTTTACCTAACTGGGAAAACACCTGTCATTTAGATGTATTCTTGAGTAACATCATTCTCATTATGAGAAAATTAAACAGGGTAGAATGCCTTTCAAAGATTTTCAATAACAAATTGGTCCCCCAAACACACCCCAGTCACCTAACTCCTTTGTTCCTTTTTTGACGAAAAGCCTTTTTTTCTACATGCCTGACACTGAAGTCTACAAATTCACTGGTCACCTAGCAATTTCTTTATTTTTACCCATTT
Organism: Fragum fragum; assembly: GCA_946902895.1. NCBI lineage: Eukaryota > Metazoa > Mollusca > Bivalvia > Cardiida > Cardiidae > Fragum > Fragum fragum. The sequence goes on from OX336365.1 coordinate 756,516, forward strand.
TAACTAAGTCATGAGTGATTTAAATAAGGTAGAATGGTTTGAAAAGATTATTAAATCTAAATTGGTCAACTTGTTGTATCCTGATTCCTATTTTAAAATTATTTCACTTTACTGAAAACAAATGCCTTGAAAATTTAAATTGAAATGAAAGAAGATGCATGAGAATATTTCCTGATTTTAATGCTAAAGCCTGAATGTTTACCTAACTGGGAAAACACTTGTCATTTAGATTTATTCATGAGTAACATCATTCTCATTATGAGAAAATTAAACAGGGTAGAATGCCTTTCAAAGATTTTCAATTACAAATTGGTCCCCCAAACACACCCCAGTCACCTAACTGCTTTGTTCCTTATTTTGACAAAAAGCCCTGAAATATCATATAAAATGATTGAAGATGCCTAATAACATATCCTTATCCTAATCTTCCCTGACACTAAAGTCTAAAAAACCACTGGTCACTTACTAATTTCTCTTTTTTCCCCACCTTAACAAAGTCATGAGTGATTTAAATAAGGTAGAATGGTTTGAAACGATTATTAAATTTAAATTGGTCAACTTGTTGTATCCTGATTCCTATTTTATTTTTTTTTTTCATTTTACTGAAAACAAATGCCTTGAAAATTTAAATTGAAATGAAAGAAGATGCATGAGAATATTTCCTGATTTTAATGCTAAAGCCTGAATGTTTACCTAACTGGGAAAACACTTGTCATTTCGATATATTCTTGAGTAACATCATTCTCATTATGAGAAAATTAAACAGGGTTGAATGCCTTTCAAAGATTTTCAATTACAAATTGGTCCCCCAAACACACCCCAGTCACCTAACTGCTTTGTTCCTTTTTTTGACCAAAAGCCCTGAAATATCATATAAAATGATTGAAGATGCCTAATAACAAATCCTTATCCTAATCTTGCCTGACACTTAAGTCTCAAAACTCACTGGTCACTTACCAATTTCTTCATTTTTACCCATCTTAAACTAGCCATGAGTGAATTTAATAAGGTAGAATGGTTTGAAAAGATAATTAAATTTAAATTGGTCAACTTGTTGTATCCTGATTCCTATTTTAATTTTTTTTTCAATTTACTGAAAACAAATGCCTTGAAAATTTAAATTGAAATGAAAGAAGATGCATGAGAATATTTCCTGATTTTAATGCTAAAGCCTGAATGTTTACCTAACTGGGAAACCACCTGTCATTTAGATTTATTCTTGAGTAACATCATTCTCATTATGAGAAAATTAAATAGGGTAGAATGCCTTTCAAAAATTTTCAATAACAAATTGGTCCCCCAAACACACCCAAGTCACCTAACTCCTTTGTTCCTTTTTTTGACCAAAAGCCCTGAAATATCATATAAAATGATTGAAGATGCCTAATAACAAATCCTTATCCTAATCTTGCCTGACACTTAAGTCTCAAAACTCACTGGTCACTTACCAATTTCTTCATCTTTACCCATCTTAAACTAGCAATGAGTGAATTTAATTAGGAAGATTGGTTTGAAAAGATCATTAAATTTAAATTGGTCAACTTGTTGTATCCTGATTCCTATTTTAATTTTTTTTTTCAATTTACTGAAAACAAATGCCTTGAAAATTTAAATTGAAATGAAAGAAGATGCATGAGAATATTTCCTGATTTTAATGCTAAAGCCTGATTGTTTACCTAACTGGGAAAACACCTGTCATTTAGATGTATTCTTGAGTAACATCATTCTCATTATGAGAAAATTAAATAGGGTAGAATGCCTTTCAAAGATTTTCAATAACAAATTGGTCCCCCAAACACACCCAAGTCACCTAACTCCTTTGTTCCTTTTTTGACAAAAAGCCTTTTTTTTACATGCCTGACACTGAAGTCTCAAAATTCACTGGTCACCTAGCAATTTCTTTATTTTTACCCATTTTAACTAAGTCATGAGTTATTTAAATAAGGAGGAATGGTTTGAAAAGATTATTAAATCTAAATTGGTCAACTTGTTGTATCCTGACTCCTATTTTAAATTTTTTTTCATTTTACTGAAAACAAATGCCTTGAAAATTTAAATTGAAATGAAAGAAGATGCATGAGAATATTTCCTGATTTTAATGCTAAAGCCTGAATGTTTACCTAACTGGGAAAACACTTGTCATTTAGATTTATTCATGAGTAACATCATTCTCATTATGAGAAAATTAAATAGGGTAGAATGTCTTCCAAAGATTTTCAATTACAAATTGGTCCCCCAAACACACCCCAGTCACCTAACTGCTTTGTTCCTTTTTTTTACCAAAAGCCCTGAAATATCATATAAAATGATTGAAGATACCTAATAACATATCCTTATCCTAATCTTCCCTGACACTTAAGTCTAAAAAACCACTGGTCACTTACTAATTTCTCTTTTTTCCCCACCTTTACAAAGTCATGAGTGATTTAAATAAGGTAGAATGGTTTGAAATGATTATTAAATTTAAATTGGTCAACTTCTTGTATCCTGATTCCTATTTTAAATTTTTTTTCATTTTACTGAAAACAAATGCCTTGAAAATTTAAATTGAAATGAAAGAAGATGCATGAGAATATTTCCTGATTTTAATGCTAAAGCCTGAATGTTTACCTAACTGGGAAAACACTTGTCATTTCGATATATTCTTGAGTAACATCATTTTCATTATGAGAAAATTAAACAGGGTAGAATGCCTTTCAAAGATTTTCAATTACAAATTGGTCCCCCAAACACACCCCAGTCACCTAACTGCTTTGTTCCTTTTTTTGACCAAAAGCCCTGAAATATCATATAAAATGATTGAAGATGCCTAATAACAAATCCTTATCCTAATCTTGCCTGACACTTAAGTCTCAAAACTCACTGGTCACTTACCAATTTCTTCAATTTTACCCATCTTAAACTAGCCATGAGTGAATTTAATAAGGTAGAATGGTTTGAAAAGATCATTAAATTTAAATTGGTCAACTTCTTGTATCCTGATTCCTATTTTAAATTTTTTTTCATTTTACTGAAAACAAATGCCTTGAAAATTTAAATTGAAATGAAAGAAGATGCATGAGAATATTTCCTGATTTTAATGCTAAAGCCTGATTGTTTACCTAACTGGGAAAACACCTGTCATTTAGATGTATTCTTGAGTAACATCATTCTCATTATGAGAAAATTAAATAGGGTAGAATGCCTTTCAAAGATTTTCAATAACAAATTGGTCCCCCAAACACACCCAAGTCACCTAACTCCTTTGTTCCTTTTTTGACAAAAAGCCTTTTTTTTACATGCCTGACACTGAAGTCTCAAAATTCACTGGTCACCTAGCAATTTCTTTATTTTTACACATTTTAACTAAGTCATGAGTGATTTAAATAAGGTAAAATGGTTTGAAAAGATTATTAAATCTAAATTGGTCAACTTGTTGTATCCTGACTCCTATTTTAAAATTATTTCACTTTACTGAAAACAAATGCCTTGAAAATTTAAATTGAAATGAAAGAAGATGCATGAGAATATTTCCTGATTTTAATGCTAAAGCCTGAATGTTTACCTAACTGGGAAAACACTTGTCATTTAGATTTATTCATGAGTAACATCATTCTCATTATGAGAAAATTAAACAGGGTAGAATGCCTTTCAAAGATTTTCAATTACAAATTGGTCCCCCAAACACACCCACGTCGCCTAACTGCTTTGTTCCTTTTTTTTGACCAAAAGCCCTGAAATATCATATAAAATGATTGAAGATGCCTAATAACAAATCCTTATCCTAATCTTCCCTGACACTAAAGTCTAAAAAACCACTGGTCTCTTACTAATTTCTCTTTTTTCCCCACCTTAACAAAGTCATGAGTGATTTAAATAAGGTAGAATGGTTTGAAATGATTATTAAATTTAAATTGGTCAACTTCTTGTATCCTGATTCCTATTTTAAATTTTTTTTCATTTTACTGAAAACAAATGCCTTGAAAATTTAAATTGAAATGAAAGAAGATGCATGAGAATATTTCCTGATTTTAATGCTAAAGCCTGAATGTTTACCTAACTGGGAAAACACTTGTCATTTCGATATATTCTTGAGTAACATCATTTTCATTATGAGAAAATTAAACAGGGTAGAATGCCTTTCAAAGATTTTCAATTACAAATTGGTCCCCCTAACACACCCCAGTCACCTAACTGCTTTGTTCCTTTTTTTGACCAAAAGCCCTGAAATATCATATAAAATGATTGAAGATGCCTAATAACAAATCCTTATCCTAATCTTGCCTGACACTTAAGTCTCAAAACTCACTGGTCACTTACCAATTTCTTCATTTTTACCCATCTTAAACTAGCCATGGGTGAATTTAATAAGGTAGAATGGTTTGAAAAGATGATTAAATTTAAATTGGTCAACTTGTTGTATCCTGATTCCTATTTTAAAATTTTTTTCAATTTACTGAAAACAAATGCCTTGAAAATTTAAATTGAAATGAAAGAAGATGCATGAGAATATTTTCTGATTTTAATGCTAAAGCCTGATTGTTTACCTAACTGGGAAAACACCTGTCATTTAGATGTATTCTTGAGTAACATCATTCTCATTATGAGAAAATTAAATAGGGTAGAATGCCTTTCAAAGATTTTCAATAACAAATTGGTCCCCCAAACACACCCAAGTCACCTAACTCCTTTGTTCCTTTTTTGACAAAAAGCCTTTTTTTTACATGCCTGACACTGAAGTCTCAAAATTCACTGGTCACCTAGCAATTTCTTTATTTTTACCCATTTTAACTAAGTCATGAGTGATTTAAATAAGGAAGAATGGTTTGAAAAGATTATTAAATCTAAATTGGTCAACTTGTTGTATCCTGACTCCTATTTTAAAATTATTTCACTTTACTGAAAACAAATGCCTTGAAAATTTAAATTGAAATGAAAGAAGATGCATGAGAATATTTCCTGATTTTAATGCTAAAGCCTGAATGTTTACCTAACTGGGAAAACACTTGTCATTTAGATTTATTCATGAGTAACATCATTCTCATTATGAGAAAATTAAACAGGGTAGAATGCCTTTCAAAGATTTTCAATTACAAATTGGTCCCCCAAACACACCCCAGTCACCTAACTGCTTTGTTCCTTTTTTTGACCAAAAGCCCTGAAATATCATATAAAATGATTGAAGATGCCTAATAACAAATCCTTATCCTAATCTTGCCTGACACTTAAGTCTCAAAACTCACTGGTCACTTACCAATTTCTTCATTTTTACCCATCTTAAACTAGCCATGAGTGAATTTAATAAGGTAGAATGGTTTGAAAAGATCATTAAATTTAAATTGGTCAACTTGTTGTATACTGATTCCTATTTTAATTTTTTTTTTCAATTTACTGAAAACAAATGCCTTGAAAATTTAAATTGAAATGAAAGAAGATGCATGAGAATATTTCCTGATTTTAATGCTTAAGCCTGATTGTTTACCTAACTGGGAAAACACCTATCATTTAGATGTATTCTCGAGTAACATCATTCTCATTATGAGAAAATTAAATAGGGTAGAATGCCTTTCAAAGATTTTCAATAACAAATTGGTCCCCCAAACACACCCCAGTCACCTAACTCCTTTGTTCCTTTTTTGACGAAAAGCCTTTTTTCTACATGCCTGACACTGAAGTCTACAAATTCACTGGTCACCTAGCAATTTCTTTATTTTTACCCATTTTAACTAAGTCATGAGTGATTTAAATAAGGTAGAATGGTTTGAAAAGATTATTAAATCTAAATTGGTCAACTTGTTGTATCCTGATTCCTATTTTAAAATTATTTCACTTTACTGAAAACAAATGCCTTGAAAATTTAAATTGAAATGAAAGAAGATGCATGAGAATATTTCCTGATTTTAATGCTAAAGCCTGAATGTTTACCTAACTGGGAAAACACTTGTCATTTAGATTTATTCATGAGTAACATCATTCTCATTATGAGAAAATTAAACAGGGTAGAATGCCTTTCAAAGATTTTCAATTACAAATTGGTCCCCCAAACACACCCCAGTCACCTAACTGCTTTGTTCCTTATTTTGACAAAAAGCCCTGAAATATCATATAAAATGATTGAAGATGCCTAATAACATATCCTTATCCTAATCTTCCCTGACACTAAAGTCTAAAAAACCACTGGTCACTTACTAATTTCTCTTTTTTCCCCACCTTAACAAAGTCATGAGTGATTTAAATAAGGTAGAATGGTTTGAAACGATTATTAAATTTAAATTGGTCAACTTGTTGTATCCTGATTCCTATTTTATTTTTTTTTTTCATTTTACTGAAAACAAATGCCTTGAAAATTTAAATTGAAATGAAAGAAGATGCATGAGAATATTTCCTGATTTTAATGCTAAAGCCTGAATGTTTACCTAACTGGGAAAACACTTGTCATTTCGATATATTCTTGAGTAACATCATTCTCATTATGAGAAAATTAAACAGGGTTGAATGCCTTTCAAAGATTTTCAATTACAAATTGGTCCCCCAAACACACCCCAGTCACCTAACTGCTTTGTTCCTTTTTTTGACCAAAAGCCCTGAAATATCATATAAAATGATTGAAGATGCCTAATAACAAATCCTTATCCTAATCTTGCCTGACACTTAAGTCTCAAAACTCACTGGTCACTTACCAATTTCTTCATTTTTACCCATCTTAAACTAGCCATGAGTGAATTTAATAAGGTAGAATGGTTTGAAAAGATAATTAAATTTAAATTGGTCAACTTGTTGTATCCTGATTCCTATTTTAATTTTTTTTTTCAATTTACTGAAAACAAATGCCTTGAAAATTTAAATTGAAATGAAAGAAGATGCATGAGAATATTTCCTGATTTTAATGCTAAAGCCTGAATGTTTACCTAACTGGGAAACCACCTGTCATTTAGATTTATTCTTGAGTAACATCATTCTCATTATGAGAAAATTAAATAGGGTAGAATGCCTTTCAAAAATTTTCAATAACAAATTGGTCCCCCAAACACACCCAAGTCACCTAACTCCTTTGTTCCTTTTTTTGACCAAAAGCCCTGAAATATCATATAAAATGATTGAAGATGCCTAATAACAAATCCTTATCCTAATCTTGCCTGACACTTAAGTCTCAAAACTCACTGGTCACTTACCAATTTCTTCATCTTTACCCATCTTAAACTAGCAATGAGTGAATTTAATTAGGAAGATTGGTTTGAAAAGATCATTAAATTTAAATTGGTCAACTTGTTGTATCCTGATTCCTATTTTAATTTTTTTTTTCAATTTACTGAAAACAAATGCCTTGAAAATTTAAATTGAAATGAAAGAAGATGCATGAGAATATTTCCTGATTTTAATGCTAAAGCCTGATTGTTTACCTAACTGGGAAAACACCTGTCATTTAGATGTATTCTTGAGTAACATCATTCTCATTATGAGAAAATTAAATAGGGTAGAATGCCTTTCAAAGATTTTCAATAACAAATTGGTCCCCCAAACACACCCAAGTCACCTAACTCCTTTGTTCCTTTTTTGACAAAAAGCCTTTTTTTTACATGCCTGACACTGAAGTCTCAAAATTCACTGGTCACCTAGCAATTTCTTTATTTTTACCCATTTTAACTAAGTCATGAGTTATTTAAATAAGGAGGAATGGTTTGAAAAGATTATTAAATCTAAATTGGTCAACTTGTTGTATCCTGACTCCTATTTTAAATTTTTTTTCATTTTACTGAAAACAAATGCCTTGAAAATTTAAATTGAAATGAAAGAAGATGCATGAGAATATTTCCTGATTTTAATGCTAAAGCCTGAATGTTTACCTAACTGGGAAAACACTTGTCATTTAGATTTATTCATGAGTAACATCATTCTCATTATGAGAAAATTAAATAGGGTAGAATGTCTTCCAAAGATTTTCAATTACAAATTGGTCCCCCAAACACACCCCAGTCACCTAACTGCTTTGTTCCTTTTTTTTACCAAAAGCCCTGAAATATCATATAAAATGATTGAAGATACCTAATAACATATCCTTATCCTAATCTTCCCTGACACTTAAGTCTAAAAAACCACTGGTCACTTACTAATTTCTCTTTTTTCCCCACCTTTACAAAGTCATGAGTGATTTAAATAAGGTAGAATGGTTTGAAATGATTATTAAATTTAAATTGGTCAACTTCTTGTATCCTGATTCCTATTTTAAATTTTTTTTCATTTTACTGAAAACAAATGCCTTGAAAATTTAAATTGAAATGAAAGAAGATGCATGAGAATATTTCCTGATTTTAATGCTAAAGCCTGAATGTTTACCTAACTGGGAAAACACTTGTCATTTCGATATATTCTTGAGTAACATCATTTTCATTATGAGAAAATTAAACAGGGTAGAATGCCTTTCAAAGATTTTCAATTACAAATTGGTCCCCCAAACACACCCCAGTCACCTAACTGCTTTGTTCCTTTTTTTGACCAAAAGCCCTGAAATATCATATAAAATGATTGAAGATGCCTAATAACAAATCCTTATCCTAATCTTGCCTGACACTTAAGTCTCAAAACTCACTGGTCACTTACCAATTTCTTCAATTTTACCCATCTTAAACTAGCCATGAGTGAATTTAATAAGGTAGAATGGTTTGAAAAGATCATTAAATTTAAATTGGTCAACTTCTTGTATCCTGATTCCTATTTTAAATTTTTTTTCATTTTACTGAAAACAAATGCCTTGAAAATTTAAATTGAAATGAAAGAAGATGCATGAGAATATTTCCTGATTTTAATGCTAAAGCCTGATTGTTTACCTAACTGGGAAAACACCTGTCATTTAGATGTATTCTTGAGTAACATCATTCTCATTATGAGAAAATTAAATAGGGTAGAATGCCTTTCAAAGATTTTCAATAACAAATTGGTCCCCCAAACACACCCAAGTCACCTAACTCCTTTGTTCCTTTTTTGACAAAAAGCCTTTTTTTTACATGCCTGACACTGAAGTCTCAAAATTCACTGGTCACCTAGCAATTTCTTTATTTTTACACATTTTAACTAAGTCATGAGTGATTTAAATAAGGTAAAATGGTTTGAAAAGATTATTAAATCTAAATTGGTCAACTTGTTGTATCCTGACTCCTATTTTAAAATTATTTCACTTTACTGAAAACAAATGCCTTGAAAATTTAAATTGAAATGAAAGAAGATGCATGAGAATATTTCCTGATTTTAATGCTAAAGCCTGAATGTTTACCTAACTGGGAAAACACTTGTCATTTAGATTTATTCATGAGTAACATCATTCTCATTATGAGAAAATTAAACAGGGTAGAATGCCTTTCAAAGATTTTCAATTACAAATTGGTCCCCCAAACACACCCACGTCGCCTAACTGCTTTGTTCCTTTTTTTTGACCAAAAGCCCTGAAATATCATATAAAATGATTGAAGATGCCTAATAACAAATCCTTATCCTAATCTTCCCTGACACTAAAGTCTAAAAAACCACTGGTCTCTTACTAATTTCTCTTTTTTCCCCACCTTAACAAAGTCATGAGTGATTTAAATAAGGTAGAATGGTTTGAAATGATTATTAAATTTAAATTGGTCAACTTCTTGTATCCTGATTCCTATTTTAATTTTTTTTTCATTTTACTGAAAACAAATGCCTTGAAAATTTAAATTGAAATGAAAGAAGATGCATGAGAATATTTCCTGATTTTAATGCTAAAGCCTGAATGTTTACCTAACTGGGAAAACACTTGTCATTTCGATATATTCTTGAGTAACATCATTTTCATTATGAGAAAATTAAACAGGGTAGAATGCCTTTCAAAGATTTTCAATTACAAATTGGTCCCCCTAACACACCCCAGTCACCTAACTGCTTTGTTCCTTTTTTTGACCAAAAGCCCTGAAATATCATATAAAATGATTGAAGATGCCTAATAACAAATCCTTATCCTAATCTTGCCTGACACTTAAGTCTCAAAAATCACTGGTCACTTACCAATTTCTTCATTTTTACCCATCTTAAACTAGCCATGGGTGAATTTAATAAGGTAGAATGGTTTGAAAAGATGATTAAATTTAAATTGGTCAACTTGTTGTATCCTGATTCCTATTTTAAAATTTTTTTCAATTTACTGAAAACAAATGCCTTGAAAATTTAAATTGAAATGAAAGAAGATGCATGAGAATATTTTCTGATTTTAATGCTAAAGCCTGATTGTTTACCTAACTGGGAAAACACCTGTCATTTAGATGTATTCTTGAGTAACATCATTCTCATTATGAGAAAATTAAATAGGGTAGAATGCCTTTCAAAGATTTTCAATAACAAATTGGTCCCCCAAACACACCCAAGTCACCTAACTCCTTTGTTCCTTTTTTGACAAAAAGCCTTTTTTTTACATGCCTGACACTGAAGTCTCAAAATTCACTGGTCACCTAGCAATTTCTTTATTTTTACCCATTTTAACTAAGTCATGAGTGATTTAAATAAGGAAGAATGGTTTGAAAAGATTATTAAATCTAAATTGGTCAACTTGTTGTATCCTGACTCCTATTTTAAAATTATTTCACTTTACTGAAAACAAATGCCTTGAAAATTTAAATTGAAATGAAAGAAGATGCATGAGAATATTTCCTGATTTTAATGCTAAAGCCTGAATGTTTACCTAACTGGGAAAACACTTGTCATTTAGATTTATTCATGAGTAACATCATTCTCATTATGAGAAAATTAAACAGGGTAGAATGCCTTTCAAAGATTTTCAATTACAAATTGGTCCCCCAAACACACCCCAGTCACCTAACTGCTTTGTTCCTTTTTTTGACCAAAAGCCCTGAAATATCATATAAAATGATTGAAGATGCCTAATAACAAATCCTTATCCTAATCTTGCCTGACACTTAAGTCTCAAAACTCACTGGTCACTTACCAATTTCTTCATTTTTACCCATCTTAAACTAGCCATGAGTGAATTTAATAAGGTAGAATGGTTTGAAAAGATCATTAAATTTAAATTGGTCAACTTGTTGTATACTGATTCCTATTTTAATTTTTTTTTTCAATTTACTGAAAACAAATGCCTTGAAAATTTAAATTGAAATGAAAGAAGATGCATGAGAATATTTCCTGATTTTAATGCTAAAGCCTGATTGTTTACCTAACTGGGAAAACACCTGTCATTTAGATGTATTCTTGAGTAACATCATTCTCATTATGAGAAAATTAAATAGGGTAGAATGCCTTTCAATGATTTTCAATAACAAATTGGTCCCCCAAACACACCCCAGTCACCTAACTCCTTTGTTCCTTTTTTGACGAAAAGCCTTTTTTTTTTACATGCCTGACACTGAAGTCTCAAAATTCACTGGTCACCTAGCAATTTCTTTATTTTTACCCATTTTAACTAAGTCATGAGTGATTTAAATAAGGTAGAATGGTTTGAAAAGATTATTAAATCTAAATTGGTCAACTTGTTGTATCCTGACTCCTATTTTAAAATTATTTCACTTTACTGAAAACAAATGCCTTGAAAATTTAAATTGAAATGAAAGAAGATGCATGAGAATATTTCCTGATTTTAATGCTAAAGCCTGAATGTTTACCTAACTGGGAAAACACTTGTCATTTAGATTTATTCATGAGTAACATCATTCTCATTATGAGAAAATTAAACAGGGTAGAATGCCTTTCAAAGATTTTCAATTACAAATTGGTCCCCCAAACACACCCCAGTCACCTAACTGCTTTGTTCCTTTTTTTGACCAAAAGCCCTGAAATATCATATAAAATGATTGAAGATGCCTAATAACATATCCTAATCCTAATCTTCCCTGACATTAAAGTCTAAAAAACCACTGGTCACTTACTTATTTCTCTTTTTTCCCCACCTTAACAAAGTCATGATTGATTTAAATAAGGTAGAATGGTTTGAAATGATTATTAAATTTAAATTGGTCAACTTCTTGTATCCTGATTCCTATTTTAAATTTTTTTTCATTTTACTGAAAACAAATGCCTTGAAAATTTAAATTGAAATAAAAGAAGATGCATGAGAATATTTCCTGATTTTAATGCTAAAGCCTGAATGTTTACCTAACTGGGAAAACACTTGTCATTTCGATATATTCTTGAGTAACATCATTTTCATTATGAGAAAATTAAACAGGGTAGAATGCCTTTCAAAGATTTTCAATTACAAATTGGTCCCCCAAACACACCCCAGTCACCTAACTGCTTTGTTCCTTTTTTTGACCAAAAGCCCTGAAATATCATATAAAATGATTGAAGATGCCTAATAACAAATCCTTATCCTAATCTTGCCTGACACTTAAGTCTCAAAACTCACTGGTCACTTACCAATTTCTTCATTTTTACCCATCTTAAACTAGCCATGAGTGAATTTAATAAGGTAGAATGGTTTGAAAAGATCATTAAATTTAAATTGGTCAACTTGTTGTATCCTGATTCCTATTTTAAATTTTTTTTCAATTTACTGAAAACAAATGCCTTGAAAATTTAAATTGAAATGAAAGAAGATGCATGAGAATATTTCCTGATTTTAATGCTAAAGCCTGATTGTTTACCTAACTGGGAAAACACCTGTCATTTAGATGTATTCTTGAGTAACATCATTCTCATTATGAGAAAATTAAATAGGGTAGAATGCCTTTCAAAGATTTTCAATAACAAATTGGTCCCCAAAACACACCCCAGTCACCTAACTCCTTTGTTCCTTTTTTGACGAAAAGCCTTTTTTTTTACATGCCTGACACTGAAGTCTCAAAATTCACTGGTCACCTAGCAATTTCTTTATATTTACCCATTTTAACTAAGTCATGAGTGATTTAAATAAGGTAGAATGGTTTGAAAAGATTATTAAATCTAAATTGGTCAACTTGTTGTATCCTGACTCCTATTTTAAAATTATTTCACTTTACTGAAAACAAATGCCTTGAAAATTTAAATTGAAATGAAAGAAGATGCATGAGAATTTTTCCTGATTTTAATGCTAAAGCCTGAATGTTTACCTAACTGGGAAAACACTTGTCATTTAGATTTATTCATGAGTAACATCATTCTCATTATGAGAAAATTAAACAGGGTAGAATGCCTTTCAAAGATTTTCAATTACAAATTGGTCCCCCAAACACACCCCAGTCACCTAACTGCTTTGTTCCTTTTTTGACGAAAAGCCTTTTTTTTTTACATGCCTGACACTGAAGTCTCAAAATTCACTGGTCACCTAGCAATTTCTTTATTTTTACCCATTTTAACTAAGTCATGATTGATTTAAATAAGGTAGAATGGTTTGAAAAGATCATTAAATTTAAATTGGTCAACTTCTTGTATCCTGATTCCTATTTTAAATGTTTTTTCAATTTACTGAAAACAAATGCCTTGAAAATTTAAATTGAAATGAAAGAAGATGCATGAGAATATTTCCTGATTTTAATGCTAAAGCCTGAATGTTTACCTAACTGGGAAAACACTTGTCATTTAGATTTATTCATGAGTAACATCATTCTCATTATGAGAAAATTAAACAGGGTAGAATGCCTTTCAAAGATTTTCAATTACAAATTGGTCCCCCAAACACACCCCAGTCACCTAACTGCTTTGTTCCTTCTTTTGACCAAAAGCCCTGAAATATCATATAAAATGATTGAAGATGCCTAATAACATATCCTTATCCTAATCTTCCCTGACACTAAAGTCTAAAAAACCACTGGTCACTTACTAATTTCTCTTTTTTTCCCACCTTAACAAAGTCATGATTGATTTAAATAAGTAGAATGGTTTGAAATGATTATTAAATTTAAATTGGTCAACTTCTTGTATCCTGATTCCTATTTTAAATTTTTTTTCATTTTACTGAAAACAAATGCCTTGAAAATTTAAATTGAAATGAAAGAAGATGCATGAGAATATTTCCTGATTTTAATGCTAAAGCCTGATTGTTTACCTAACTGGGAAAACACCTGTCATTTAGATGTATTCTTGAGTAACATCATTCTCATTATGAGAAAATTAAATAGGGTAGAATGCCTTTCAAAGATTTTCAATAACAAATTGGTCCCCCAAACACACCCAAGTCACCTAACTCCTTTGTTCCTTTTTTGACAAAAAGCCTTTTTTTACATGCCTGACACTGAAGTCTCAAAATTCACTGGTCACCTAGCAATTTCTTTATATTTACCCATTTTAACTAAGTCATGAGTGATTTAAATAAGGTAGAATGGTTTGAAAAGATTATTAAATCTAAATTGGTCAACTTCTTGTATCCTGACTCCTATTTTAAAATTATTTCACTTTACTGAAAACAAATGCCTTGAAAATTTAAATTGAAATGAAAGAAGATGCATGAGAATATTTCCTGATTTTAATGCTAAAGCCTGAATGTTTACCTAACTGGGAAAACACTTGTCATTTAGATTTATTCATGAGTAACATCATTCTCATTATGAGAAAATTAAACAGGGTAGAATGCCTTTCAAAGATTTTCAATTACAAATTGGTCCCCCAAACACACCCCAGTCACCTAACTGCTTTGTTCCTTATTTTGACAAAAAGCCCTGAAATATCATATAAAATGATTGAAGATGCCTAATAACATATCCTTATCCTAATCTTCCCTGACACTAAAGTCTAAAAAACCACTGGTCACTTACTAAATTCTCTTTTTTCCCTACCTTAACAAAGTCATGAGTGATTTAAATAAGGTAGAATGGTTTGAAACGATTATTAAATTTAAATTGGTCAACTTGTTGTATCCTGATTCCTATTTTAATTTTTTTTTTCATTTTACTGGAAACAAATGCCTTGAAAATTTAAATTGAAATGAAAGAAGATGCATGAGAATATTTCCTGATTTTAATGCTAAAGCCTGAATGTTTACCTAACTGGGAAAACACTTGTCATTTCGATATATTCTTGAGTAACATCATTCTCATTATGAGAAAATTAAACAGGGTTGAATGCCTTTCAAAGATTTTCAATTACAAATTGGTCCCCCAAACACACCCCAGTCACCTAACTGCTTTGTTCCTTTTTTTGACCAAAAGCCCTGAAATATCATATAAAATGATTGAAGATGCCTAATAACAAATCCTTATCCTAATCTTGCCTGACACTTAAGTCTCAAAACTCACTGGTCACTTACCAATTTCTTCATTTTTACCCATCTTAAACTAGCCATGAGTGAATTTAATAAGGTAGAATGGTTTGAAAAGATCATTAAATTTAAATTGGTCAACTTCTTGTATACTGATTCCTATTTTATTTTTTTTTTCAATTTACTGAAAACAAATGCCTTGAAAATTTAAATTTAAATGAAAGAAGATGCATGAGAATATTTCCTGATTTTAATGCTAAAGCCTGATTGTTTACCTAACTGGGAAAACACCTGTCATTTAGATGTATTCTTGAGTAACATCATTCTCATTATGAGAAAATTAAATAGGGTAGAATGCCTTTCAAAGATTTTCAATAACAAATTGGTCCCCCAAACACACCGCAGTCACCTAACTCCTTTGTTCCTTTTTTGACGAAAAGCCTTTTTTTTTTACATGCCTGACACTGAAGTCTCAAAATTCACTGGTCACCTAGCAATTTCTTTATTTTTACCCATTTTAACTAAGTCATGAGTGATTTAAATAAGGTAGAATGGTTTGAAAAGATTATTAAATCTAAATTGGTCAACTTGTTGTATCCTGACTCCTATTTTAAAATTATTTCACTTTACTGAAAACAAATGCCTTGAAAATTTAAATTGAAATGAAAGAAGATGCATGAGAATATTTCCTGATTTTAATGCTAAAGCCTGAATGTTTACCTAACTGGGAAAACACTTGTCATTTAGATTTATTCATGAGTAACATCATTCTCATTATGAGAAAATTAAACAGGGTAGAATGCCTTTCAAAGATTTTCAATTACAAATTGGTCCCCCAAACACACCCCAGTCACCTAACTGCTTTGTTCCTTTTTTTGACCAAAAGCCCTGAAATATCATATAAAATGATTGAAGATGCCTAATAACATATCCTTATCCTAACCTTCCCTGACATTAAAGTCTAAAAAACCACTGGTCACTTACTTATTTCTCTTTTTTCCCCACCTTACCAAAGTCATGATTGATTTAAATAAGGTAGAATGGTTTGAAATGATTATTAAATTTAAATTGGTCAACTTCTTGTATCCTGATTCCTATTTTAAATTTTTTTTCATTTTACTGAAAACAAATGCCTTGAAAATTTAAATTGAAATGAAAGAAGATGCATGAGAATATTTCCTGATTTTAATGCTAAAGCCTGAATGTTTACCTAACTGGGAAAACACTTGTCATTTCGATATATTCTTGAGTAACATCATTTTCATTATGAGAAAATTAAATAGGGTAGAATGCCTTTCAAAGATTTTCAATTACAAATTGGTCCCCCAAACACACCCCAGTCACCTAACTGCTTTGTTCCTTTTTTTGACCAAAAGCCCTGAAATATCATATAAAATGATTGAAGATGCCTAATAACAAATCCTTATCCTAATCTTGCCTGACACTTAAGTCTCAAAACCACTGGTCACTTACCAATTTCTTCATTTTTACCAATCTTAAACTAGCCATGAGTGAATTTAATAAGGTAGAATGGTTTGAAAAGATCATTAAATTTAAATTGGTCAACTTGTTGTATCCTGATTCCTATTTTAATTTTTTTTTCAATTTACTGAAAACAAATGCCTTGAAAATTTAAATTGAAATGAAAGAAGATGCATGAGAATATTTCCTGATTTTAATGCTAAAGCCTGATTGTTTACCTAACTGGGAAAACACCTGTCATTTAGATTTATTCTTGAGTTACATCATTCTCATTATGAGAAAATTAAATAGGGTAGAATGCCTTTCAAAGATTTTCAATAACAAATTGGTCCCCCAAACACACCCCAGTCACCTAACTCCTTTGTTCCTTTTTTGACGAAAAGCCTTTTTTTTACATGCCTGACACTGAAGTCTCAAAATTCACTGGTCACCTAGCAATTTCTTTATATTTACCCATTTTAACTAAGTCATGAGTGATTTAAATAAGGTAGAATGGTTTGAAAAGATTATTAAATCTAAATTGGTCAACTTGTTGTATCCTGACTCCTATTTTAAAATTATTTCACTTTACTGAAAACAAATGCCTTGAAAATTTAAATTGAAATGAAAGAAGATGCATGAGAGTATTTCCTGATTTTAATGCTAAAGCCTGAATGTTTACCTAACTGGGAAAACACTTGTCATTTAGATTTATTCATGAGTAACATCATTCTCATTATGAGAAAATTAAACAGGGTAGAATGCCTTTCAAAGATTTTCAATTACAAATTGGTCCCCCAAACACATCCCAGTCACCTAACTGCTTTGTTTCTTTTTTTGACCAAAAGCCCTGAAATATCATATAAAATGATTGAAGATGCCTAATAACATATCCTTATCCTAATCTTCCCTGACACTAAAGTCTAAAAAACCACTGGTCACTTACTAATTTCTCTTTTTTCCCACCTTAATAAAGTCATGATTGATTTAAATAAGGTAGAATGGTTTGAAATGATTATTAAATTTAAATTGGTCAACTTCTTGTATCCTGATTCCTATTTTAAATTTTTTTTCATTTTACTGAAAACAAATGCCTTGAAAATTTAAATTGAAATGAAAGAAGATGCATGAGAATATTTCCTGATTTTAATGCTAAAGCCTGATTGTTTACCTAACTGGGAAAACACCTGTCATTTAGATGTATTCTTGAGTAACATCATTCTCATTATGAGAAAATTAAATAGGGTAGAATGCCTTTCAAAGATTTTCAATAACAAATTGGTCCCCCAAACACACCCCAGTCACCTAACTGCTTTGTTCCTTTTTTGACAAAAAGCCTTTTTTTTACATGCCTGACACTGAAGTCTCAAAATTCACTGGTCACCTAGCAATTTCTTTATTTTTACCCATTTTAACTAAGTCATGAGTGATTTAAATAAGGTAGAATGGTTTGAAAAGATTATTAAATCTAAATTGGTCAACTTGTTGTATCCTGACTCCTATTTTAAAATTATTTCACTTTACTGAAAACAAATGCCTTGAAAATTTAAATTGAAATGAAAGAAGATGCATGAGAATATTTCCTGATTTTAATGCTAAAGCCTGAATGTTTACCTAACTGGGAAAAAACTTGTCATTTAGATTTATTCATGAGTAACATCATTCTCATTATGAGAAAATTAAACAGGGTAGAATGCCTTTCAAAGATTTTCAATTACAAATTGGTCCCCCAAACACACCCCAGTCACCTAACTGCTTTGTTCCTTTTTTTGACCAAAAGCCCTGAAATATCATATAAAATGATTGAAGATGCCTAATAACATATCCTTATCCTAATCTTCCCTGACATTAAAGTCTAAAAAACCACTGGTCACTTACTAATTTCTCTTTTTTCCCCACCTTAACAAAGTCATGATTGATTTAAATAAGGTAGAATGGTTTGAAATGATTATTAAATTTAAATTGGTCAACTTCTTGTATCCTGATTCCTATTTTAAATTTTTTTTCATTTTACTGAAAACAAATGCCTTGAAAATTTAAATTGAAATGAAAGAAGATGCATGAGAATATTTCCTGATTTTAATGCTTAAGCCTGAATGTTTACCTAACTGGGAAAACACTTGTCATTTCGATATATTCTTGAGTAACATCATTTTCATTATGAGAAAATTAAACAGGGTAGAATGCCTTTCAAAGATTTTCAATTACAAATTGGTCCCCCAAACACACCCCAGTCACCTAACTGCTTTGTTCCTTTTTTTGACCAAAAGCCCTGAAATATCATATAAAATGATTGAAGATGCCTAATAACAAATCCTTATCCTAATCTTGCCTGACACTTAAGTCTCAAAACTCACTGGTCACTTACCAATTTCTTCATTTTTACCCATCTTAAACTAGCCATGAGTGAATTTAATAAGGTAGAATGGTTTGAAAAGATCATTAAATTTAAATTGGTCAACTTGTTGTATCCTGATTCCTATTTTAAATTTTTTTTCAATTTACTGAAAACAAATGCCTTGAAAATTTAAATTGAAATGAAAGAAGATGCATGAGAATATTTCCTGATTTTAATGCTAAAGCCTGATTGTTTACCTAACTGGGAAAACACCTGTCATTTAGATGTATTCTTGAGTAACATCATTCTCATTATGAGAAAATTAAATAGGGTAGAATGCCTTTCAAAGATTTTCAATAACAAATTGGTCCCCAAAACACACCCCAGTCACCTAACTCCTTTGTTCCTTTTTTGACGCAAAGCCTTTTTTTTTACATGCCTGACACTGAAGTCTCAAAATTCACTGGTCACCTAGCAATTTCTTTATATTTACCCATTTTAACTAAGTCATGAGTGATTTAAATAAGGTAGAATGGTTTGAAAAGATTATTAAATCTAAATTGGTCAACTTGTTGTATCCTGACTCCTATTTTAAAATTATTTCACTTTACTGAAAACAAATGCCTTGAAAATTTAAATTGAAATGAAAGAAGATGCATGAGAATATTTCCTGATTTTAATGCTAAAGCCTGAATGTTTACCTAACTGGGAAAACACTTGTCATTTAGATTTATTCATGAGTAACATCATTCTCATTATGAGAAAATTAAACAGGGTAGAATGCCTTTCAAAGATTTTCAATTACAAATTGGTCCCCCAAACACACCCCAGTCACCTAACTGCTTTGTTCCTTCTTTTGACCAAAAGCCCTGAAATATCATATAAAATGATTGAAGATGCCTAATAACATATCCTTATCCTAATCTTCCCTGACACTAAAGTCTAAAAAACCACTGGTCACTTACCAATTTCTCTTTTTTCCCCACCTTAACAAAGTCATGATTGATTTAAATAAGGTAGAATGGTTTGAAATGATTATTAAATTTAAATTGGTCAACTTCTTGTATCCTGATTCCTATTTTAAATTTTTTTTCATTTTACTGAAAACAAATGCCTTGAAAATTTAAATTGAAATGAAAGAAGATGCATGAGAATATTTCCTGATTTTAATGCTAAAGCCTGATTGTTTACCTAACTGGGAAAACACCTGTCATTTAGATGTATTCTTGAGTAACATCATTCTCATTATGAGAAAATTAAATAGGGTAGAATGCCTTTCAAAGATTTTCAATAACAAATTGGTCCCCCAAACACACCCCAGTCACCTAACTGCTTTGTTCCTTTTTTGACAAAAAGCCTTTTTTTTACATGCCTGACACTGAAGTCTCAAAATTCACTGGTCACCTAGCAATTTCTTTATTTTTACCCATTTTAACTAAGTCATGAGTGATTTAAATAAGGTAGAATGGTTTGAAAAGATTATTAAATCTAAATTGGTCAACTTGTTGTATCCTGACTCCTATTTTAAAATTATTTCACTTTACTGAAAACAAATGCCTTGAAAATTTAAATTGAAATGAAAGAAGATGCATGAGAATATTTCCTGATTTTAATGCTAAAGCCTGAATGTTTACCTAACTGGGAAAACACTTGTCATTTAGATTTATTCATGAGTAACATCATTCTCATTATGAGAAAATTAAACAGGGTAGAATGCCTTTCAAAGATTTTCAATTACAAATTGGTCCCCCAAACACACCCCAGTCACCTAACTGCTTTGTTCCTTATTTTGACAAAAAGCCCTGAAATATCATATAAAATGATTGAAGATGCCTAATAACATATCCTTATCCTAATCTTCCCTGACACTAAAGTCTAAAAAACCACTGGTCACTTACTAATTTCTCTTTTTTCCCCACCTTAACAAAGTCATGAGTGATTTAAATAAGGTAGAATGGTTTGAAACGATTATTAAATTTAAATTGGTCAACTTGTTGTATCCTGATTCCTATTTTATTTTTTTTTTTCATTTTACTGAAAACAAATGCCTTGAAAATTTAAATTGAAATGAAAGAAGATGCATGAGAATATTTCCTGATTTTAATGCTAAAGCCTGAATGTTTACCTAACTGGGAAAACACTTGTCATTTCGATATATTCTTGAGTAACATCATTTTCATTATGAGAAAATTAAACAGGGTAGAATGCCTTTCAAAGATTTTCAATTACAAATTGGTCCCCCAAACACACCCCAGTCACCTAACTGCTTTGTTCCTTTTTTTGACCAAAAGCCCTGAAATATCATATAAAATGATTGAAGATGCCTAATAACAAATCCTTATCCTAATCTTGCCTGACACTTAAGTCTCAAAACTCACTGGTCACTTACCAATTTCTTCATTTTTACCCATCTTAAACTAGCCATGAGTGAATTTAATAAGGTAGAATGGTTTGAAAAGATCATTAAATTTAAATTGGTCAACTTGTTGTATCCTGATTCCTATTTTAATTTTTTTTTCAATTTACTGAAAACAAATGCCTTGAAAATTTAAATTGAAATGAAAGAAGATGCATGAGAATATTTCCTGATTTTAATGCTAAAGCCTGATTGTTTCCCTAACTGGGAAAACACCTGTCATTTAGATGTATTCTTGAGTAACATCATTCTCATTATGAGAAAATTAAATAGGGTAGAAGGCCTTTCAAAGATTTCCAATAACAAATTGGTCCCCCAAACACACCCAAGTCACCTAACTCCTTTGTTCCTTTTTTGACAAAAAGCCTTTTTTTTTACATGCCTGACACTGAAGTCTCAAAATTCACTGTTCACTTAGCAATTTCTTTATTTTTACCCATTTTAACTAAGTCATGAGTGATTTAAATAAGGTAGAATGGTTTGAAATGATTATTAAATTTAAATTGGTCAACTTCTTGTATCCTGATTCCTATTTTAAATTTTTTTTCATTTTACTGAAAACAAATGCCTTGAAAATTTAAATTGAAATGAAAGAAGATGCATGAGAATATTTCCTGATTTTAATGCTAAAGCCTGAATGTTTACCTAACTGGGAAAACACTTGTCATTTCGATATATTCTTGAGTAACATCATTTTCATTATGAGAAAATTAAATAGGGTAGAATGCCTTTCAAAGATTTTCAATTACAAATTGGTCCCCCAAACACACCCCAGTCACCTAACTGCTTTGTTCCTTTTTTTGACCAAAAGCCCTGAAATATCATATAAAATGATTGAAGATGCCTAATAACAAATCCTTATCCTAATCTTGCCTGACACTTAAGTCTCAAAACTCACTGGTCACTTACCAATTTCTTCATTTTTACCCATCTTAAACTAGCCATGAGTGAATTTAATAAGGTAGAATGGTTTGAAAAGATCATTAAATTTAAATTGGTCAACTTGTTGTATACTGATTCCTATTTTAATTTTTTTTTCAATTTACTGAAAACAAATGCCTTGAAAATTTAAATTGAAATGAAAGAAGATGCATGAGAATATTTCCTGATTTTAATGCTAAAGCCTGATTGTTTACCTAACTGGGAAAACACCTGTCATTTAGATGTATTCTTGAGTAACATCATTCTCATTATGAGAAAATTAAATAGGGTAGAATGCCTTTCAAAGATTTTCAATAACAAATTGGTCCCCCAAACACACCGCAGTCACCTAACTCCTTTGTTCCTTTTTTGACGAAAAGCCTTTTTTTATTTACATGCCTGACACTGAAGTCTCAAAATTCACTGGTCACCTAGCAATTTCTTTATTTTTACCCATTTTAACTAAGTCATGAGTGATTTAAATAAGGTAGAATGGTTTGAAATGATTATTAAATTTAAATTGGTCAACTTCTTGTATCCTGATTCCTATTTTAAATTTTTTTTCATTTTACTGAAAACAAATGCCTTGAAAATTTAAATTGAAATGAAAGAAGATGCATGAGAATATTTCCTGATTTTAATGCTAAAGCCTGAATGTTTACCTAACTGGGAAAACACTTGTCATTTCGATATATTCTTGAGTAACATCATTTTCATTATGAGAAAATTAAATAGGGTAGAATGCCTTTCAAAGATTTTCAATTACAAATTGGTCCCCCAAACACACCCCAGTCACCTAACTGCTTTGTTCCTTTTTTTGACCAAAAGCCCTGAAATATCATATAAAATGATTGAAGATGCCTAATAACAAATCCTTATCCTAATCTTGCCTGACACTTAAGTCTCAAAACTCACTGGTCACTTACCAATTTCTTCATTTTTACCCATCTTAAACTAGCCATGAGTGAATTTAATAAGGTAGAATGGTTTGAAAAGATCATTAAATTTAAATTGGTCAACTTGTTGTATACTGATTCCTATTTTAATTTTTTTTTCAATTTACTGAAAACAAATGCCTTGAAAATTTAAATTGAAATGAAAGAAGATGCATGAGAATATTTCCTGATTTTAATGCTAAAGCCTGATTGTTTACCTAACTGGGAAAACACCTGTCATTTAGATGTATTCTTGAGTAACATCATTCTCATTATGAGAAAATTAAATAGGGTAGAATGCCTTTCAAAGATTTTCAATAACAAATTGGTCCCCCAAACACACCGCAGTCACCTAACTCCTTTTTTCCTTTTTTGACGAAAAGCCTTTTTTTTTTTACATGCCTGACACTGAAGTCTCAAAATTCACTGGTCACCTAGCAATTTCTTTATTTTTACCCATTTTAACTAAGTCATGAGTGATTTAAATAAGGTAGAATGGTTTGAAAAGATTATTAAATCTAAATTGGTCAACTTGTTGTATCCTGACTCCTCTTTTAAAATTATTTCACTTTACTGAAAACAAATGCCTTGAAAATTTAAATTGAAATGAAAGAAGATGCATGAGAATATTTCCTGATTTTAATGCTAAAGCCTGAATGTTTACCTAACTGGGAAAACACTTGTCATTTAGATTTATTCATGAGTAACATCATTCTCATTATGAGAAAATTAAACAGGGTAGAATGCCTTTCAAAGATTTTCAATTACAAATTGGTCCCCCAAACACACCCCAGTCACCTAACTGCTTTGTTCCTTTTTTTGACCAAAAGCCCTGAAATATCATATAAAATGATTGAAGATGCCTAATAACATATCCTTATCCTAATCTTCCCTGACATTAAAGTCTAAAAAACCACTGGTCACTTACTTATTTCTCTTTTTTCCCCACCTTAACAAAGTCATGATTGATTTAAATAAGGTAGAATGGTTTGAAATGATTATTAAATTTAAATTGGTCAACTTCTTGTATCCTGATTCCTATTTTAAATTTTTTTTCATTTTACTGAAAACAAATGCCTTGAAAATTTAAATTGAAATGAAAGAAGATGCATGAGAATATTTCCTGATTTTAATGCTAAAGCCTGAATGTTTACCTAACTGGGAAAACACTTGTCATTTCGATATATTCTTGAGTAACATCATTTTCATTATGAGAAAATTAAACAGGGTAGAATGCCTTTCAAAGATTTTCAATTACAAATTGGTCCCCCAAACACACCCCAGTCACCTAACTGCTTTGTTCCTTTTTTTGACCAAAAGCCCTGAAATATCATATAAAATGATTGAAGATGCCTAATAACAAATCCTTATCCTAATCTTGCCTGACACTTAAGTCTCAAAACTCACTGGTCACTTACCAATTTCTTCATTTTTACCCATCTTAAACTAGCCATGAGTGAATTTAATAAGGTAGAATGGTTTGAAAAGATCATTAAATTTAAATTGGTCAACTTGTTGTATCCTGATTCCTATTTTAATTTTTTTTTCAATTTACTGAAAACAAATGCCTTGAAAATTTAAATTGAAATGAAAGAAGATGCATGAGAATATTTCCTGATTTTAATGCTAAAGCCAGATTGTTTACCTAACTGGGAAAACACCTGTCATTTAGATGTATTCTTGAGTAACATCATTCTCATTATGAGAAAATTAAATAGGGTAGAATGCCTTTCAAAGATTTTCAATAACAAATTGGTCCCCCAAACACACCCCAGTCACCTAACTCCTTTGTTCCTTTTTTGACGAAAAGCCTTTTTTTTTACATGCCTGACACTGAAGTCTCAAAATTCACTGGTCACCTAGCAATTTCTTTATATTTACCCATTTTAACTAAGTCATGAGTGATTTAAATAAGGTAGAATGGTTTGAAAAGATTATTAAATCTAAATTGGTCAACTTGTTGTATCCTGACTCCTATTTTAAAATTATTTCACCTTACTGAAAACAAATGCCTTGAAAATTTAAATTGAAATGAAAGAAGATGCATGAGAATATTTCCTGATTTTAATGCTAAAGCCTGAATGTTTACCTAACTGGGAAAACACTTGTCATTTAGATTTATTCATGAGTAACATCATTCTCATTATGAGAAAATTAAACAGGGTAGAATGCCTTTCAAAGATTTTCAATTACAAATTGGTCCCCCAAACACACCCCAGTCACCTAACTGCTTTGTTTCTTTTTTTGACCAAAAGCCCTGAAATATCATATAAAATGATTGAAGATGCCTAATAACATATCCTTATCCTAATCTTCCCTGACACTAAAGTCTAAAAAACCACTGGTCACTTACTAATTTCTCTTTTTTCCCCACCTTAACAAAGTCATGATTGATTTAAATAAGGTAGAATGGTTTGAAATGATTATTAAATTTAAATTGGTCAACTTCTTGTATCCTGATTCCTATTTTAAATTTTTTTTCATTTTACTGAAAACAAATGCCTTGAAAATTTAAATTGAAATGAAAGAAGATGCATGAGAATATTTCCTGATTTTAATGCTAAAGCCTGATTGTTTACCTAACTGGGAAAACACCTGTCATTTAGATGTATTCTTGAGTAACATCATTCTCATTATGAGAAAATTAAATAGGGTAGAATGCCTTTCAAAGATTTTCAATAACAAATTGGTCCCCCAAACACACCCAAGTCACCTAACTCCTTTGTTCCTTTTTTGACAAAAAGCCTTTTTTTTACATGCCTGACACTGAAGTCTCAAAATTCACTGGTCACCTAGCAATTTCTTTATTTTTACCCATTTTAACTAAGTCATGAGTGATTTAAATAAGGTAGAATGGTTTGAAAAGATTATTAAATCTAAATTGGTCAACTTGTTGTATCCTGACTCCTATTTTAAAATTATTTCACTTTACTGAAAACAAATGCCTTGAAAATTTAAATTGAAATGAAAGAAGATGCATGAGAATATTTCCTGATTTTAATGCTAAAGCCTGAATGTTTACCTAACTGGGAAAACACTTGTCATTTAGATTTATTCATGAGTAACATCATTCTCATTATGAGAAAATTAAACAGGGTAGAATGCCTTTCAAAGATTTTCAATTACAAATTGGTCCCCCAAACACACCCCAGTCACCTAACTGCTTTGTTCCTTTTTTTGACCAAAAGCCCTGAAATATCATATAAAATGATTGAAGATGCCTAATAACATATCCTTATCCTAATCTTCCCTGACACTAAAGTCTAAAAAACCACTGGTCACTTACTAATTTCTCTTTTTTCCCCACCTTAACAAAGTCATGATTGATTTAAATAAGGTAGAATGGTTTGAAATGATTATTAAATTTAAATTGGTCAACTTCTTGTATCCTGATTCCTATTTTAAATTTTTTTTCATTTTACTGAAAACAAATGCCTTGAAAATTTAAATTGAAATGAAAGAAGATGCATGAGAATATTTCCTGATTTTAATGCTAAAGCCTGAATGTTTACCTAACTGGGAAAACACTTGTCATTTCGATATATTCTTGAGTAACATCATTTTCATTATGAGAAAATTAAACAGGGTAGAATGCCTTTCAAAGATTTTCAATTACAAATTGGTCCCCCAAACACACCCCAGTCACCTAACTGCTTTGTTCCTTTTTTTGACCAAAAGCCCTGAAATATCATATAAAATGATTGAAGATGCCTAATAACAAATCCTTATCCTAATCTTCCCTGACACTTAAGTCTCAAAACTCACTGGTCACTTACCAATTTCTTCATTTTTACCCATCTTAAACTAGCCATGAGTGAATTTAATAAGGTAGAATGGTTTGAAAAGATCATTAAATTTAAATTGGTCAACTTGTTGTATCCTGATTCCTATTTTAAATTTTTTTTCAATTTACTGAAAACAAATGCCTTGAAAATTTAAATTGAAATGAAAGAAGATGCATGAGAATATTTCCTGATTTTAATGCTAAAGCCTGATTGTTTACCTAACTGGGAAAACACCTGTCATTTAGATGTATTCTTGAGTGACATCATTCTCATTATGAGAAAATTAAATAGGGTAGAATGCCTTTCAAAGATTTTCAATAACAAATTGGTCCCCCAAACACACCCCAGTCACCTAACTCCTTTGTTCCTTTTTTGACAAAAAGCCTTTTTTTTTACATGCCTGACACTGAAGTCTCAAAATTCACTGGTCACCTAGCAATTTCTTTATATTTACCCATTTTAACTAAGTCATGAGTGATTTAAATAAGGTAGAATGGTTTGAAAAGATTATTAAATCTAAATTGGTCAACTTGTTGTATCCTGACTCCTATTTTAAAATTATTTCACTTTACTGAAAACAAATGCCTTGAAAATTTAAATTGAAATGAAAGAAGATGCATGAGAATATTTCCTGATTTTAATGCTAAAGCCTGAATGTTTACCTAACTGGGAAAACACTTGTCATTTAGATTTATTCATGAGTAACATCATTCTCATTATGAGAAAATTAAACAGGGTAGAATGCCTTTCAAAGATTTTCAATTACAAATTGGTCCCCCAAACACACCCCAGTCACCTAACTGCTTTGTTCCTTTTTTTGACCAAAAGCCCTGAAATATCATATAAAATGATTGAAGATGCCTAATAACATATCCTTATCCTAATCTTCCCTGACACTAAAGTCTAAAAAACCACTGGTCACTTACTAATTTCTCTTTTTTCCCCACCTTAACAAAGTCATGATTGATTTAAATAAGGTAGAATGGTTTGAAATGATTATTAAATTTAAATTGGTCAACTTCTTGTATCCTGATTCCTATTTTAAATTTTTTTTCATTTTACTGAAAACAAATGCCTTGAAAATTTAAATTGAAATGAAAGAAGATGCATGAGAATATTTCCTGATTTTAATGATAAAGCCTGATTGTTTACCTAACTGGGAAAACACCTGTCATTTAGATGTATTCTTGAGTGACATCATTCTCATTATGAGAAAATTAAATAGGGTAGAATGCCTTTCAAAGATTTTCAATAACAAATTGGTCCCCCAAACACACCCAAGTCACCTAACTCCTTTGTTCCTTTTTTGACAAAAAGCCTTTTTTTTACATGCCTGACACTGAAGTCTCAAAATTCACTGGTCACCTAGCAATTTCTTTATTTTTACCCATTTTAACTAAGTCATGAGTGATTTAAATAAGGTAGAATAGTTTGAAAAGATTATTAAATCTAAATTGGTCAACTTGTTGTATGCTGACTCCTATTTTGAAATTATTTCACTTTACTGAAAACAAATGCCTTGAAAATTTAAATTGAAATGAAAGAAGATGCATGAGAATATTTCCTGATTTTAATGCTAAAGCCTGAATGTTTACCTAACTGGGAAAACACTTGTCATTTAGATTTATTCATGAGTAACATCATTCTCATTATGAGAAAATTAAACAGGGTAGAATGCCTTTCAAAGATTTTCAATTACAAATTGGTCCCCCAAACACACCCCAGTCACCTAACTGCTTTGTTCCTTTTTTTGACCAAAAGCCCTGAAATATCATATAAAATGATTGAAGATGCCTAATAACATATCCTTATCCTAATCTTCCCTGACACTAAAGTCTAAAAAACCACTGGTCACTTACTAATTTCTCTTTTTTCCCCACCTTAACAAAGTCATGAGTGATTTAAATAAGGTAGAATGGTTTGAAATGATTATTAAATTTAAATTGGTCAACTTGTTGTATCCTGATTCCTATTTTAAATTTTTTTTCATTTTACTGAAAACAAATGCCTTGAAAATTTAAATTGAAATGAAAGAAGATGCATGAGAATATTTCCTGATTTTAATGCTAAAGCCTGAATGTTTACCTAACTGGGAAAACACTTGTCATTTCGATATATTCTTGAGTAACATCATTTTCATTATGAGAAAATTAAACAGGGTAGAATGCCTTTCAAAGATTTTCAATTACAAATTGGTCCCCCAAACACACCCCAGTCACCTAACTGCTTTGTTCCTTTTTTTGACCAAAAGCCCTGAAATATCATATAAAATGATTGAAGATGCCTAATAACAAATCCTTATCCTAATCTTGCCTGACACTTAAGTCTCAAAACTCACTGGTCACTTACCAATTTCTTCATTTTTACCCATCTTAAACTAGCCATGAGTGAATTTAATAAGGTAGAATGGTTTGAAAAGATCATTAAATTTAAATTGGTCAACTTGTTGTATCCTGATTCCTATTTTAAATTTTTTTTCAATTTACTGAAAACAAATGCCTTGAAAATTTAAATTGAAATGAAAGAAGAAGCATGAGAATATTTCCTGATTTTAATGCTAAAGCCTGATTGTTTACCTAACTGGGAAAACACCTGTCATTTAGATGTATTCTTGAGTTACATCATTCTCATTATGAGAAAATTAAATAGGGTAGAATGCCTTTCAAAGATTTTCAATAACAAATTGGTCCCCCAAACACACCCAAGTCACCTAACTCCTTTGTTCCTTTTTTGACGAAAAGCCTTTTTTTTTACATGCCTGACACTGAAGTCTCAAAATTCACTTGTCACCTAGCAATTTCTTTAATTTTACCCATTTTAACTAAGTCATGAGTGATTTAAATAAGGTAGAATGGTTTGAAAAGATTATTAAATCTAAATTGGTCAACTTGTTGTATCCTGACTCCTATTTTAAAATTATTTCACTTTACTGAAAACAAATGCCTTGAAAATTTAAATTGAAATGAAAGAAGATGCATGAGAATATTTCCTGATTTTAATGCTAAAGCCTGAATGTTTACCTAACTGGGAAAACACTTGTCATTTAGATTTATTCATGAGTAACATCATTCTCATTATGAGAAAATTAAACAGGGTAGAATGCCTTTCAAAGATTTTCAATTACAAATTGGTCCCCCAAACACACCCCAGTCACCTAACTGCTTTGTTCCTCTTTTTGACCAAAAGCCCTGAAATATCATATAAAATGATTGAAGATGCCTAATAACAAATCCTTATCCTAATCTTGCCTGACACTTAAGTCTCAAAATTCACTGGTCACTTACCAATTTCTTCATTTTTACCCATCTTAAACTAGCCATGGGTGATTTAAATAAGGTAGAATGGTTTGAAATGATTATTAAATTTAAATTGGTCAACTTGTTGTATCCTGATTCCTATTTTAAATGTTTTTTCAATTTACTGAAAACAAATGCCTTGAAAATTTAAATTGAAATGAAAGAAGATGCATGAGAATATTTCCTGATTTTAATGCTAAAGCCTGAATGTTTACCTAACTGGGAAAACACTTGTCATTTCGATATATTCTTGAGTAACATCATTTTCATTATGAGAAAATTAAACAGGGTAGAATGCCTTTCAAAGATTTTCAATTACAAATTGGTCCCCCAAACACACCCCAGTCACCTAACTGCTTTGTTCCTTTTTTTGACCAAAAGCCCTGAAATATCATATAAAATGATTGAAGATGCCTAATAACAAATCCTTATCCTAATCTTCCCTGACACTTAAGTCTCAAAACTCACTGGTCACTTACCAATTTCTTCATTTTTTACCCATCTTAAACTAGCCATGAGTGAATTTAATAAGGAAGATTGGTTTGAAAAGATCATTAAATTTAAATTGGTCAACTTGTTGTATCCTGATTCCTATTTTAATTTTTTTTTTCAATTTACTGAAAACAAATGCCTTGAAAATTTAAATTGAAATGAAAGAAGATGCATGAGAATATTTCCTGATTTTAATGCTAAAGCCTGATTGTTTACCTAACTGGGAAAACACCTGTCATTTAGATGTATTCTTGAGTAACATCATTCTCATTATGAGAAAATTAAATAGGGTAGAATGCCTTTCAAAGATTTTCAATAACAAATTGGTCCCCCAAACACACCCAAGTCACCTAACTCCTTTGTTCCTTTTTTGACAAAAAGCCTTTTTTTTACATGCCTGACACTGAAGTCTCAAAATTCACTGGTCACCTAGCAATTTCTTTATTTTTACCCATTTTAACTAAGTCATGAGTTATTTAAATAAGGAGGAATGGTTTGAAAAGATTATTAAATCTAAATTGGTCAACTTGTTGTATCCTGATTCCTATTTTAAATTTTTTTTCATTTTACTGAAAACAAATGCCTTGAAAATTTATATTGAAATGAAAGAAGATGCATGAGAATATTTCCTGATTTTAATGCTAAAGCCTGAATGTTTACCTAACTGGGAAAACACTTGTCATTTAGATTTATTCATGAGTAACATCATTCTCATTATGAGAAAATTAAACAGGGTAGAATGCCTTTCAAAGATTTTCAATTACAAATTGGTCCCCCAAACACACCCCAGTCACCTAACTGCTTTGTTCCTTTTTTTGACCAAAAGCCCTGAAATATCATATAAAATGATTGAAGATGCCTAATAACATATCCTTATCCTAATCTTCCCTGACATTAAAGTCTAAAAAACCACTGGTCACTTACTAATTTCTCTTTTTTCCCCACCTTAACAAGTCATGAGTGATTTAAATAAGGTAGAATGGTTTGAAATGATTATTAAATTTAAATTGGTCAACTTCTTGTATCCTGATTCCTATTTTAATTTTTTTTTCATTTTACTGAAAACAAATGCCTTGAAAATTTAAATTGAAATGAAAGAAGATGCATGAGAATATTTCCTGATTTTAATGCTAAAGCCTGAATGTTTACCTAACTGGGAAAACACTTGTCATTTCGATATATTCTTGAGTAACATCATTTTCATTATGAGAAAATTAAACAGGGTAGAATGCCTTTCAAAGATTTTCAATTTCAAATTGGTCCCCCAAACACACCCCAGTCACCTAACTGCTTTGTTCCTTTTTTTGACCAAAAGCCCTGAAATATCATATAAAATGATTGAAGATGCCTAATAACAAATCCTTATCCTAATCTTGCCTGACACTTAAGTCTCAAAACTCACTGGTCTCTTACCAATTTCTTCATTTTTACCCATCTTAAACTAGCCATGGGTGAATTTAATAAGGTAGAATGGTTTGAAAAGATGATTAAATTTAAATTGGTCAACTTGTTGTATCCTGATTCCTATTTTAAATTTTTTTTTCAATTTACTGAAAACAAATGCCTTGAAAATTTAAATTGAAATGAAAGAAGATGCATGAGAATATTTCCTGATTTTAATGCTAAAGCCTGATTGTTTACCTAACTGGGAAAACACCTGTCATTTAGATGTATTCTTGAGTAACATCATTCTCATTATGAGAAAATTAAATAGGGTAGAATGCCTTTCAAAGATTTTCAATAACAAATTGGTCCCCCAAACACACCCAAGTCACCTAACTCCTTTGTTCCTTTTTTGACAAAAAGCCTTTTTTTTACATGCCTGACACTGAAGTCTCAAAATTCACTGGTCACTTAGCAATTTCTTTATTTTTACCCATTTTAACTAAGTCATGAGTGATTTAAATAAGGTAGAATGGTTTGAAAAGATTATTAAATCTAAATTGGTCAACTTGTTGTATCCTGACTCCTATTTTAAAATTATTTCACTTTACTGAAAACAAATGCCTTGAAAATTTAAATTGAAATGAAAGAAGATGCATGAGAATATTTCCTGATTTTAATGCTAAAGCCTGAATGTTTACCTAACTGGGAAAACACTTGTCATTTAGATTTATTCATGAGTAACATCATTCTCATTATGAGAAAATTAAACAGGGTAGAATGCCTTTCAAAGATTTTCAATTACAAATTGGTCCCCCAAACACACCCCAGTCACCTAACTGCTTTGTTCCTTTTTTTGACAAAAAGCCCTGAAATATCAAATAAAATGATTGAAGATGCCTAATAACATATCCTTATCCTAATCTTCCCTGACACTAAAGTCTAAAAAACCACTGGTCACTTACTAATTTCTCTTTTTTCCCCACCTGAACAAAGTCATGAGTGATTCAAATAAGGTAGAATGGTTTGAAAAGATTATTAAATTTAAATTGGTCAACTTCTTGTATCCTGATTCCTATTTTAAATTTTTTTTCATTTTACTGAAAACAAATGCCTTGAAAATTTAAATTGAAATGAAAGAAGATGCATGAGAATATTTCCTGATTTCTAATGCTAAAGCCTGAATGTTTACCTAACTGGGAAAACACTTGTCATTTAGATTTATTCATGAGTAACATCATTTTCATTATGAGAAAATTAAACAGGGTAGAATGCCTTTCAAAGATTTTCAATTACAAATTGGTCCCCCAAACACACCCCAGTCACCTAACTGCTTTGTTCCTTTTTTTGACCAAAAGCCCTGAAATATCATATAAAATGATTGAAGATGCCTAATAACAAATCCTTATCCTAATCTTGCCTGACACTTAAGTCTCAAAACTCACTGGTCACTTACCAATTTCTTCATTTTTACCCATCTTAAACTAGCCATGAGTGAATTTAATAAGGTAGAATGGTTTGAAAAGATCATTAAATTTAAATTGGTCAACTTGTTGTATCCTGATTCCTATTTTAAATTTTTTTTCAATTTACTGAAAACAAATGCCTTGAAAATTTAAATTGAAATGAAAGAAGATGCATGAGAATATTTCCTGATTTTAATGCTAAAGCCTGAATGTTTACCTAACTGGGAAAACACTTGTCATTTAGATGTATTCTTGAGTAACATCATTCTCATTATGAGAAAATTAAACAGGGTAGAATGCCTTTCAAAGATTTTCAATAACAAATTGGTCCCCCAAACACACCCCAGTCACCTAACTCCTTTGTTCCTTTTTTGACGAAAAGCCTTTTTTTTTACATGCCTGACACTGAAGTCTCAAAATTCACTGGTCACCTAGCAATTTCTTTATAGTTACCCATTTTAACTAAGTCATGAGTGATTTAAATAAGGTAGAATGGTTTGAAAAGATTATTAAATCTAAATTGGTCAACTTGTTGTATCCTGACTCCTATTTTAAAATTATTTCACTTTACTGAAAACAAATGCCTTGAAAATTTAAATTGAAATGAAAGAAGATGCATGAGAGTATTTCCTGATTTTAATGCTAAAGCCTGATTGTTTACCTAACTGGGAAAACACTTGTCATTTAGATTTATTCATGAGTAACATCATTCTCATTATGAGAAAATTAAACAGGGTAGAATGCCTTTCAAAGATTTTCATTTACAAATTGGTCCCCCAAACACACCCCAGTCACCTAACTGCTTTGTTCCTTTTTTTGACCAAAAGCCCTGAAATATCATATAAAATGATTGAAGATGCCTAATAACATATCCTTATCCTAATCTTCCCTGACACTAAAGTCTAAAAAACCACTGGTCACTTACTAATTTCTCTTTTTTCCCCACCTTAACAAAGTCATGATTGATTTAAATAAGGTAGAATGGTTTGAAAAGATTATTAAATTTAAATTGGTCAACTTCTTGTATCCTGATTCCTATTTTAATTTTTTTTTCATTTTACTGAAAACAAATGCCTTGAAAATTTAAATTGAAATGAAAGAAGATGCATGAGAATATTTCCTGATTTTAATGCTAAAGCCTGATTGTTTACCTAACTGGGAAAACACCTGTCATTTAGATGTATTCTTGAGTAACATCATTCTCATTATGAGAAAATTAAATAGGGTAGAATGCCTTTCAAAGATTTTCAATAACAAATTGGTCCCCCAAACACACCCAAGTCACCTAACTCCTTTGTTCCTTTTTTGACAAAAAGCCTTTTTTTTACATGCCTGACACTGAAGTCTCAAAATTCACTGGTCACCTAGCAATTTCTTAATTTTTACCCATTTTAACTAAGTCATGAGTGATTTAAATAAGGTAGAATGGTTTGAAAAGATTATTAAATCTAAATTGGTCAACTTGTTGTATCCTGACTCCTATTTTAAAATAATTTCACTTTACTGAAAACAAATGCCTTGAAAATTTAAATTGAAATGAAAGAAGATGCATGAGAATATTTCCTGATTTTAATGCTAAAGCCTGAATGTTTACCTAACTGGGAAAACACTTGTCATTTAGATTTATTCATGAGTAACATCATTCTCATTATGAGAAAATTAAACAGGGTAGAATGCCTTTCAAAGATTTTCAATTACAAATTGGTCCCCCAAACACACCCCAGTCACCTAACTGCTTTGTTCCTTTTTTTTACCAAAAGCCCTGAAATATCATATAAAATGATTGAAGATGCCTAATAACAT
The DNA here is from genome assembly GCA_946902895.1 of Fragum fragum. NCBI lineage: Eukaryota > Metazoa > Mollusca > Bivalvia > Cardiida > Cardiidae > Fragum > Fragum fragum. The sequence continues at coordinate 791,930 of OX336365.1, forward strand.
ATCCTTATCCTAATCTTCCCTGACACTAAAGTCTAAAAAACCACTGGTCACTTACTAATTTCTCTTTTTTCCCCACCTTAACAAAGTCATGAGTGATTTAAATAAGGTAGAATGGTTTGAAATGATTATTAAATTTAAATTGGTCAACTTCTTGTATCCTGATTCCTATTTTAATTTTTTTTTTATTTTACTGAAAACAAATGCCTTGAAAATTTAAATTGAAATGAAAGAAGATGCATGAGAATATTTCCTGATTTTAATGCTAAAGCCTGAATGTTTACCTAACTGGGAAAACACTTGTCATTTCGATATATTCTTGAGTAACATCATTTTCATTATGAGAAAATTAAACAGGGTAGAATGCCTTTCAAAGATTTTCATTTACAAATTGGTCCCCCAAACACACCCCAGTCACCTAACTGCTTTGTTCCTTTTTTTGACCAAAAGCCCTGAAATATCATATAAAATGATTGAAGATGCCTAATAACAAATCCTTATCCTAATCTTGCCTGACACTTAAGTCTCAAAATTTTCTGGTCACTTACCAATTTCTTCATTTTTACCCATCTTAAACTAGCCATGAGTGAATTTAATAAGGTAGAATGGTTTGAAAAGATCATTAAATTTAAATTGGTCAACTTGTTGTATCCTGATTCCTATTTTAATTTTTTTTTCAATTTACTGAAAACAAATGCCTTGAAAATTTAAATTGAAATGAAAGAAGATGCATGAGAATATTTCCTGATTTTAATGCTAAAGCCTGATTGTTTACCTAACTGGGAAAACACCTGTCATTTAGATGTATTCTTGAGTTACATCATTCTCATTATGAGAAAATTAAATAGGGTAGAATGCCTTTCAAAGATTTTCAATAACAAATTGGTCCCCCAAACACACCCAAGTCACCTAACTCCTTTGTTCCTTTTTTGACGAAAAGCCTTTTTTTTTTACATGCCTGACACTGAAGTCTCAAAATTCACTGGTCACCTAGCAATTTCTTTAATTTTACCCATTTTAATTAAGTCATGAGTGATTTAAATAAGGTAGAATGGTTTGAAAAGATTATTAAATCTAAATTGGTCAACTTGTTGTATCCTGACTCCTATTTTAAAATTATTTCACTTTACTGAAAACAAATGCCTTGAAAATTTAAATTGAAATGAAAGAAGATGCATGAGAATATTTCCTGATTTTAATGCTAAAGCCTGAATCTTTACCTAACTGGGAAAACACTTGTCATTTAGATTTATTCATGAGTAACATCATTCTCATTATGAGAAAATTAAACAGGGTAGAATGCCTTTCAAAGATTTTCAATTACAAATTGGTCCCCCAAACACACCCCAGTCACCTAACTGCTTTGTTCCTTTTTTTGACCAAAAGCCCTGAAATATCATATAAAATGATTGAAGATGCCTAATAACATATCCTTATCCTAATCTTGCCTGACACTTAAGTCTCAAAATTCACTGGTCACTTACCAATTTCTTCATTTTTACCCATCTTAAACTAGCCATGGGTGATTTAAATAAGGTAGAATGGTTTGAAATGATTATTAAATCTAAATTGGTCAACTTCTTGAATCCTGATTCCTATTTTAAAATTATTTCACTTTACTGAAAACAAATGCCTTGAAAATTTAAATTGAAATGAAAGAAGATGCATGAGAATATTTCCTGATTTTAATGCTAAAGCCTGAATGTTTACCTAACTGGGAAAACACTTGTCATTTCGATATATTCTTGAGTAACATCATTTTCATTATGAGAAAATTAAACAGGGTAGAATGCCTTTCAAAGATTTTCAATTACAAATTGGTCCCCCAAACACACCCCAGTCACCTAACTGCTTTGTTCCTTTTTTTTACCAAAAGCCCTGAAATATCATATAAAATGATTGAAGATGCCTAATAACAAATCCTTATCCTAATCTTGCCTGACACTTAAGTCTCAAAACTCACTGGTCACTTACCAATTTCTTCATTTTTACCCATCTTAAACTAGCCATGAGTGAATTTAATAAGGAAGATTGGTTTGAAAAGATCATTTAATTTAAATTGGTCAACTTGTTGTATCCTGATTCCTATTTTAATTTTTTTTTTTTCAATTTACTGAAAACAAATGCCTTGAAAATTTAAAATGAAATGAAAGAAGATGCATGAGAATATTTCCTGATTTTAATGCTAAAGCCTGATTGTTTACCTAACTGGGAAAACACCTGTCATTTAGATGTATTCTTGAGTAACATCATTCTCATTATGAGAAAATTAAATAGGGTAGAATGCCTTTCAAAGATTTTCAATAACAAATTGGTCCCCCAAACCCACCCAAGTCACCTAACTCCTTTGTTCCTTTTTTGACAAAAAGCCTTTTTTTTACATGCCTGACACTGAAGTCTCAAAATTCACTGGTCACCTAGCAATTTCTTTATTTTTACCCATTTTAACTAAGTCATGAGTTATTTAAATAAGGAGGAATGGTTTGAAAAGATTATTAAATCTAAATTGGTCAACTTGTTGTATCCTGACTCCTATTTTAAATTTTTTTTCATTTTACTGAAAACAAATGCCTTGAAAATTTATATTGAAATGAAAGAAGATGCATGAGAATATTTCCTGATTTTAATGCTAAAGCCTGAATGCTTACCTAACTGGGAAAACACTTGTCATTTAGATTTATTCATGAGTAACATCATTCTCATTATGAGAAAATTAAACAGGGTAGAATGCCTTTCAAAGATTTTCAATTACAAATTGGTCACCCAAACACACCCCAGTCACCTAACTGCTTTGTTCCTTTTTTTGACCAAAAGCCCTGAAATATCATATAAAATGATTGAAGATGCCTAATAACATATCCTTATCCTAATCTTCCCTGACACTTAAGTCTAAAAAACCACTGGTCACTTACTAATTTCTCTTTTTTCCCCACCTTAACAAGTCATGAGTGATTTAAATAAGGTAGAATGGTTTGAAATGATTATTAAATTTAAATTGGTCAACTTCTTGTATCCTGATTCCTATTTTAAATTTTTTTTCATTTTACTGAAAACAAATGCCTTGAAAATTTAAATTGAAATGAAAGAAGATGCATGAGAATATTTCCTGATTTTAATGCTAAAGCCTGAATGTTTACCTAACTGGGAAAACACTTGTCATTTCGATATATTCTTGAGTAACATCATTTTCATTATGAGAAAATTAAACAGGGTAGAATGCCTTTCAAAGATTTTCAATTTCAAATTGGTCCCCCAAACACACCCCAGTCACCTAACTGCTTTGTTCCTTTTTTTGACCAAAAGCCCTGAAATATCATATAAAATGATTGAAGATGCCTAATAACATATCCTTATCCTAATCTTGCCTGACACCAAAGTCTCAAAACTCACTGGTCACTTACCAATTTCTTCATTTTTACCCATCTTAAACTAGCCATGGGTGAATTTAATAAGGTAGAATGGTTTGAAATGATTATTAAATTTAAATTGGTCAACTTGTTGTATCCTGATTCCTATTTTAAATTTTTTTTTCAATTTACTGAAAACAAATGCCTTGAAAATTTAAATTGAAATGAAAGAAGATGCATGAGAATATTTCCTGATTTTAATGCTAAAGCCTGATTGTTTACCTAACTGGGAAAACACCTGTCATTTAGATGTATTCTTGAGTAACATCATTCTCATTATGAGAAAATTAAATAGGGTAGAATGCCTTTCAAAGATTTTCAATAACAAATTGGTCCCCCAAACACACCAAAGTCACCTAACTCCTTTGTTCCTTTTTTGACAAAAAGCCCTTTTTTTACATGCCTGACACTGAGGTCTCAAAATTCACTGGTCACTTAGCAATTTCTTTATTTTTACCCATTTTAACTAAGTCATGAGTGATTTAAATAAGGTAGAATGGTTTGAAAAGATTATTAAATCTAAATTGGTCAACTTGTTGTATCCTGACTCCTATTTTAAAATTATTTCACTTTACTGAAAACAAATGCCTTGAAAATTTAAATTGAAATGAAAGAAGATGCATGAGAATATTTCCTGATTTTAATGCTAAAGCCTGAATGTTTACCTAACTGGGAAAACACTTGTCATTTAGATTTATTCATGAGTAACATCATTCTCATTATGAGAAAATTAAACAGGGTAGAATGCCTTTCAAAGATTTTCAATTACAAATTGGTCCCCCAAACACACCCCAGTCACCTAACTGCTTTGTTCCTTTTTTTGACCAAAAGCCCTGAAATATCAAATAAAATGATTGAAGATGCCTAATAACATATCCTTATCCTAATCTTCCCTGACACTAAAGTCTAAAAAACCACTGGTCACTTACTAATTTCTCTTTTTTCCCCACCTTAACAAAGTCATGAGTGATTTAAATAAGGTAGAATGGTTTGAAAAGATTATTAAATTTAAATTGGTCAACTTCTTGTATCCTGATTCCTATTTTAATTTTTTTTTTCATTTTACTGAAAACAAATGCCTTGAAAATTTAAATTGAAATGAAAGAAGATGCATGAGAATATTTCCTGATTTCTAATGCTAAAGCCTGAATGTTTACCTAACTGGGAAAACACTTGTCATTTAGATTTATTCATGAGTAACATCATTTTCATTATGAGAAAATTAAACAGGGTAGAATGCCTTTCAAAGATTTTCAATTACAAATTGGTCCCCCAAACACACCCCAGTCACCTAACTGCTTTGTTCCTTTTTTTGACCAAAAGCCCTGAAATATCATATAAAATGATTGATGATACCTAATAACAAATCCTTATCCTTATCTTGCCTGACACTTAAGTCTCAAAACTCACTGGTCACTTATTAATTTCTTCATTTTTACCCATCTTAAACTAGCCATGAGTGAATTTAATAAGGTAGAATGGTTTGAAAAGATCATTAAATTTAAATTAGTCAACTTGTTGTATCCTGATTCCTATTTTAATTTTTTTTTCAATTTACTGAAAACAAATGCCTTGAAAATTTAAATTGAAATGAAAGAAGATGCATGAGAATATTTCCTGATTTTAATGCTAAAGCCTGATTGTTTACCTAATTGGGAAAACACCTGTCATTTAGATGTATTCTTGAGTAACATCATTCTCATTATGAGAAAATTAAATAGGGTAGAATGCCTTTCAAAGATTTTCAATAACAAATTGGTCCCCGAAACACACCCAAGTCACCTAACTGCTTTGTTCCTTTTTTGACAAAAAGCCTTTTTTTTTACATGCCTGACACTGAAGTCTCAAAATTCACTGGTCACTTAGCAATTTCTTTATTTTTACCCATTTTAACTAAGTCATGAGTGATTTAAATAAGGTAGAATGGTTTGAAAAGATTATTAAATCTAAATTGGTCAACTTGTTGTATCCTGACTCCTATTTTAAAATTATTTCACTTTACTGAAAACAAATGCCTTGAAAATTTAAATTGAAATGAAAGAAGATGCATGAGAATATTTCCTGATTTTAATGCTAAAGCCTGAATGTTTACCTAACTGGGAAAACACTTGTCATTTAGATTTATTCATGAGTAACATCATTCTCATTATGAGAAAATTAAACAGGGTAGAATGCCTTTCAAAGATTTTCAATTACAAATTGGTCCCCCAAACACACCCCAGTCACCTAACTGCTTTGTTCCTTTTTTTGACAAAAAGCCCTGAAATATCATATAAAATGATTGAAGATGCCTAATAACATATCCTTATCCTAATCTTCCCTGACACTAAAGTCTAAAAAACCACTGGTCACTTACTAATTTCTCTTTTTTCCCCACCTTAACAAAGTCATGGGTGATTTAAATAAGAAAGAATGGTTTGAAATGATTATTAAATTTAAATTGGTCAACTTCTTGTATCCTGATTCCTATTTTAAATTTTTTTTCATTTTACTGAAAACAAATGCCTTGAAAATTTAAATTGAAATGAAAGAAGATGCATGAGAATATTTCCTGATTTTAATGCTAAAGCCTGAATGTTTACCTAACTGGGAAAACACTTGTCATTTCGATATATTCTTGAGTAACATCATTTTCATTATGAGAAAATTAAACAGGGTAGAATGCCTTTCAAAGATTTTCAATTACAAATTGGTCCCCCAAACACACCCCAGTCACCTAACTGCTTTGTTCCTTTTTTGACAAAAAGCCCTGAAATATCATATAAAATGATTGAAGATGCCTAATAACATATCCTTATCCTAATCTTGCCTGACACTTAAGTCTCAAAACTCACTGGTCACTTACCAATTTCTTCATTTTTACCCATCTTAAACTAGCCATGAGTGAATTTAATAAGGTAGAATGGTTTGAAAAGATCATTAAATTTAAATTGGTCAACTTGTTGTATCCTGATTCCTATTTTAAATTTTTTTTCAATTTACTGAAAACAAATGCCTTGAAAATTTAAATTGAAATGAAAGAAGATGCATGAGAATATTTCCTGATTTTAATGCTAAAGCCTGATTGTTTACCTAACTGGGAAAACACCTGTCATTTAGATGTATTCTTGAGTTACATCATTCTCATTATTAGAAAATTAAATAGGGTAGAATGCCTTTCAAAGATTTTCAATAACAAATTGGTCCCCCAAACACACCCAAGTCACCTAACTCCTTTGTTCCTTTTTTGACAAAAAGCCTTTTTTCTACATGCCTGACACTGAAGTCTCAAAATTCACTGGTCACCAAGCAATTTCTTTATTTTTACCCATTTTAACTAAGTCATGAGTGATTTAAATAAGGTAGAATGGTTTGAAAAGATTATTAAATCTAAATTGGTCAACTTGTTGTATCCTGACTCCTATTTTAGAATTATTTCACTTTACTGAAAACAAATGCCTTGAAAATTTAAATTGAAATGAAAGAAGATGCATGAGAATATTTCCTGATTTTAATGCTAAAGCCTGAATGTTTACCTAACTGGGAAAACACTTGTCATTTAGATTTATTCATGAGTAACATCATTCTCATTATGAGAAAATTAAATAGGGTAGATTGCCTTTCAAAGATTTTCAATTACAAATTGGTCCCCCAAACACACCCAAGTAACCTAACTGCTTTGTTCCCTTTTTTGACAAAAAGCCCTGAAATATCATATAAAATGATTGAAGATGCCTCATAACATATCCTTATCCTAATCTTGCCTGACACTTAAGTCTAAAAAACCACTGGTCACTCACTAATTTCTCTTTTTTCCCCAACTTAACAAAGTCATGAGTGATTTAAATAAGGTAGAATGGTTTGAAATGATTATTAAATTTAAATTGGTCAACTTCTTGTATCCTGATTCCTATTTTAAATTTTTTTTCATTTTACTGAAAACAAATGCCTTGAAAATTTAAATTGAAATGAAAGAAGATGCATGAGAATATTTCCTGATTTTAATGCTAAAGCCTGAATGTTTACCTAACTGGGAAAACACTTGTCATTTCGATAGATTCTTGAGTAACATCATTTTCATTATGAGAAAATTAAACAGGGTAGAATGCCTTTCAAAGATTTTCAATTACAAATTGGTCCCCCAAACACACCCCAGTCACCTAACTGCTTTGTTCCTTTTTTTGACCAAAAGCCCTGAAATATCATATAAAATGATTGAAGATGCCTCATAACAAATCCTTATCCTAATCTTGCCTGACACTTAAGTCTCAAAACTCACTGGTCACTTACCAATTTCTTCATTTTTACCCATCTTAAACTAGCCATGAGTGAATTTAATAAGGTAGAATGGTTTGAAAAGATCATTAAATTTAAATTGGTCAACTTGTTGTATCCTGATTCCTATTTTAAATTTTTTTTCAATTTACTGAAAACAAATGCCTTGAAAATTTAAATTGAAATGAAAGAAGATGCATGAGAATATTTCCTGATTTTAATGCTAAAGCCTGATTGTTTACCTAACTGGGAAAACACCTGTCATTTAGATGTATTCTTGAGTAACATCATTCTCATTATGAGAAAATTAAATAGGGTAGAATGCCTTTCAAAGATTTTCAATAACAAATTGGTCCCCCAAACACACCCAAGTCACCTAACTCCTTTGTTCCTTTTTTGACAAAAAGCCTTTTTTTTTACATGCCTGACACTGAAGTCTCAAAACTCACTGGTCACTTACCAATTTCTTTATTTTTACCCATTTTAACTAAGTCATGAGTGATTTAAATAAGGTAGAATGGTTTGAAAAGATTATTAAATCTAAATTGGTCAACTTGTTGTATCATGACTCCTATTTTAAAATTATTTCACTTTACTGAAAACAAATGCCTTGAAAATTTTAATTGAAATGAAAGAAGATGCATGAGAATATTTCCTGATTTTAATGCTAAAGCCTGAATGTTTACTTAACTGGGAAAACACTTGTCATTTAGATTTATTCATGAGTAACATCATTCTCATTATGAGAAAATTAAACAGGGTAGAATGCCTTTCAAAGATTTTCAATTACAAATTGGTCCCCTAAACACACCCCAGTCACCTAACTGCTTTGTTCCTTTTTTTGACAAAAAGCCCTGAAATATCATATAAAATGATTGAAGATGCCTAATAACATATCCTTATCCTAATCTTCCCTGACACTAAAGTCTAAAAAACCACTGGCCACTTACTAATTTCTCTTTTTTCCCCACCTTAACAAAGTCATGAGTGATTTAAATAAGAAAGAATGGTTTGAAATGATTATTAAATTTAAATTGGTCAACTTCTTGTATCCTGATTCCTATTTTAATTTTTTTTTTTTTCATTTTACTGGAAACAAATGCCTTGAAAATTTAAATTGATATGAAAGAAGATGCATGAGAATATTTCCTGATTTTTAAGCTAAAGCCTGAATGTTTACCTAACTGGGAAAACACTTGTCATTTAGATTTATTCTTGAGTAACATCATTCTCATTATGAGAAAATTAAACAGGGTAGAATGCCTTTCAAAGATTTTCAATTACAAATTGGTCCCCCAAACACACCCAAGTCACCTAACTGCTTTGTTCCTTTTTTGACAAAAAGCCCTGAAATATCATATAAAATGATTGAAGATGCCTAATAACATATCCTTATCCTAATCTTGCCTGACACTTAAGTCTCAAAACTCACTGGTCACTTCCCAATTTCTTTTATTTTACCTATCTCAACCAAGTCTTGAGTGATTTAAATAAGGTAGAATGGTTTGAAATAATTATTGAATTTAAATTGGTCAATTTGTTGTATCCTGATTCCTATTTTAAAAATTTTTCACTTTACTGATAACAAATGCCATGAAAATTTAAATTGAAATGAAAGAAGATGCATGAGAATATTTCCTGATTTTAATGCTAAAGCCTGAATGTTTACCTAACTGGGAAAACACCTGTCATTTAGATTTTTTCTTGAGTAACATCATTCTCATTATGAGAAAATTAAACAGGGTAGAATGCCTTTCAAAGATTTTCAATTACAAATTGGTCCACCAAACACACCCAAGTCACCTAACTGCTTTGTTCCTTTTTTTTTTTGTCGAAAAACCCTGAAATATCATATAAAATGATTGAAGATGCCTAATAACATATCCTTATCCTAATCTTGCCTGACACCAAAGTCTCAAAAGTCTCTGTTCTCTTACCCATTTCTTTATTTTTACCTATCTCAACCAAGTCTTGAGTGATTTAAATAAGGTAGAATGGTTTGAAAAGATTATTAAATTTAAATTGGTCAACTTGTTGTATCCTGATTCCTATTCCAATAATTTTTTCACTTTACTGAAAAGAAATGCCTTGAAAATTTAAATTGAAATGAAAGAAGATGCGTGAGAATTTTTCCTGATTTTAATGCTAAAGCCTGATTGTTTACCTAACTGGGAAACACCTGTCATTTAGATTTATTCTTGAGTAACATCATTCTCATTATGAGAAAATTAAACAGGGTAGAATGCCTTTCAAAGATTTTCAATTACAAATTGGTCCCCCAAACACACCTAAGTCACCTAACTGCTTTGTTCCTTTTTTGACAAAAAGCCCTGAAATATCATATAAAATGATTGAAGATGCCTAATAACATATCCTTATCCTAATCTTGCCTGACACTTAAGTCTCAAAACTCACTGGTCACTTCCCAATTTCTTTATTTTTACCTATCTCAACCAAGTCTTGAGTGATTTAATTAAGGTAGAATGGTTTGAAATGATTATTGAATTTAAATTGGTCAATTTGTTGTATCCTGATTCCTATTTTAATAATTTTTCACTTTACTGAAAACAAATGCCATGAAAATTTAAATTGAAATGAAAGAAGATGCATGAGAATATTTCCTGATTTTAATGCTAAAGCCTGATTGTTTACCTAACTGGGAAAACCTATGTCATTTAGATTTATTCTTGAGTAACATCATTCTCATTATGAGAAAATTAAACAGGGTAGAATGCCTTTCAAAGATATTCAATTACAAATTGGTCCCCCAAACACACCCAAGTCACCTAACTGCTTTGTTCCTTTTTTGACAAAAAGCCCTGAAATATCATATAAAATGATTGAAGATGCCTAATAACATATCCTTATCCTAATCTTGCCTGACACTTAAGTCTCAAAACTCACTGGTCACTTCCCAATTTCTTCATTTTAACCCATCTTAACCTAGTAATGAGTGAATTAAATAAGGTAGAATGGTTTGAAATGATTATTGAATTTAAATTGGTCAACTTGTTGTATCCTGATTCCTATTTCAAAATTTTTTCACTTTACTGAAAACAAATGCCTAAAAATTAAAATTGAAATGAAAGAAGATGCATAAGAATATTTCCTGATTTTAATGCTAAAGCCTGAATGTTTACCTAACTGGAAAAACACCTGTCATTTAGATTTATTCTTGAGTAACATCATTCTCATTATGAGAAAATTAAACAAGGTAGAATGCCTTTCAAAGATTTTCAATTACAAATTGGTCCCCCAAACACACCCTAGTCACCTAACTACTTTGTTCCTGTTTTTGACAAAAAGCCCTGAAATATCATATAAAATGATTGAAGATGCCTAATAACATATCCTTATCCTAATCTTGACTAAAAAGCCTTGAAAATTTAAATTGAAATGAAAGAAGATGCATGAGAATATTTCCTGATTTTAATGCTAAAGCCTGAATGTTTACCTAACTGGGAAAACCTATGTCATTTAGGTTTATTCTTGAGTAACATCATTCTCATTATGAGAAAATTAAACAGGGTAGAATGCCTTTCAAAGAATTTCAATTACAAATTGGTCCCCCAAACACACCCCAGTCACCTAACTGCTTTGTTCCTTTTTTGACAAAAAGCCCTGAAATATCATATAAAATGATTGAAGATGCCTAATAACATATCCTTATCCTAATCTTGCCTGACAATAAAGTCTCAAACATCACTGGTCACTTCCCAATTTCTTTATTTTTACCTATCTCAACCAAGTCTTGAGTGATTTAAATAAGGTAGAATGGTTTGAAATGATTTTGAATTTAAATTGGTCAATTTGTTGTATCCTGATTCCTATTTTAAAAATTTTTCACTTTACTGAAAACAAATGCCATGAAAATTTAAATTGAAATGAAAGAAGATGCATGAGAATATTTCCTGATTTTAATGCTAAAGCCTGAATGTTTACCTAACTGGGAAAACCTATGTCATTTAGGTTTATTCTTGAGTAACATCATTCTCATTATGAGAAAATTAAACAGGGTAGAATGCCTTTCAAAGATTTTCAATTACAAATTGGTCCCCCAAACACACCCAAGTCCCCTAACTGCTTTGTTACTTTTTTTTTGACGAAAAGCCCTGAAATATCAAATATCATATAAAATGATTGAAGATGCCTAATAACATATCCTTATCCTAATCTTGCCTGACAATAAAGTCTCAAAACTCACTGGTCACTTCCCAATTTCTTTATTTTTACCTATCTCAACCAAGTCTTGAGTGATTTAAATAAGGTAGAATGGTTTGAAATGATTATTGAATTTAAATTGGTCAATTTGTTCTATCCTGATTCCTATTTTAAAAATTTTTCACTTTACTGATAACAAATGCCATGAAAATTTAAATTGAAATGAAAGAAGATGCTTGAGAATATTTCCTGATTTTAATGCTAAAGCCTGAATGTTTACCCAACTGGGAAAACCTATGTCATTTAGATTTATTCTTGAGTAACATCATTCTCATTATGAGAAAATTAAACAGGGTAGAATGCCTTTCAAAGATTTTCAATTACAAATTGGTCCCCCAAACACACCCAAGTCACCTAACTGCTTTGTTCCTTTTTTGACAAAAAATCCCGAAATATCATATAAAATGATTGAAGATGCCTAATAACATATCCATATCCTAATCTTGCCTGACAATAAAGTCTCAAATCTCACTGGTCACTTCCCAATTTCTTCATTTTAACCCATCTTAACCTAGTAATGAGTGAATGAGATAAGGTAGAATGGTTTGAAATGATTATTGAATTTAAATTGGTCAACTTGTTGTATCCTGATTCCTATTTCAAAAATTTTTTCACTTTACTGAAAAGAAATGCCTTGAAAATTTAAATTGAAATGAAAGAAGATGCGTGAGAATTTTTCCTGATTTTAATGCTAAAGCCTGATTGTTTACCAAACTGGGAAAACACCTGTCATTTAGATTTATTCTTGAGTAACATCATTCTCATTATGAGAAAATTAAACAGGGTAGAATGCCTTTCAAAGATTTTCAATTACAAATTGGTCCCCCAAACACATCCTAGTCACCTAACTGCTTTGTTCCTGTTTTTGACAAAAAGCCCTGAAATATCATATAAAATGATTGAAGATGCCTAATAACATATCCTTATCCTAATCTTCCCTAAAAATGCCTAAAAATTTAAATTGAAATGTAAGAAGATGCATAAGAATATTTCCTGATTTTAATGCTAAAGCCTGAATGTTTACTAACTGGGAAAACACCTGTCATTTAGATTTATTCTTGAGTAACATCATTCTCATTATGAGAAAATTAAAAAGGGTCGAATGCCTTTCAAAGATTTTCAATTACAAATTGGTCCCCCAAACACACCCAAGTCACCTTACTGCTTTGTTCCTTTTTTTTTTTTTTTTTTTTTTTACGAAAAACCCTGAAATATCATATAAAATGATTGAAGATGCCTCATAACATATTCGTATCCTAATCTTGCCTGACACTTAAGTCTCAAAACTCACTGGTCACTTCCCAATTTCTTCATTTTAACCCATCTTAACCTAGTAATGAGTGAATTAAATAAGGTAGAATGGTTTGAAATGATTATTGAATTTAAATTGGTCAACTTGTTGTATCCTGATTCCTTTTTCAAAATTTTTTCACTTTACTGAAAACAAATGCCTTAAAATTTAAATTGAAATGAAAGAAGATGCATAAGAATATTTCCTGATTTAAATGCTTAATCCTGAATGTTTACCTAACTGGGAAAACACCTGTCATTTAGATTTATTCTTGAGTAACATCATTCTAATAATGAGAAAATTAAACAGGGTAGAATGCCTTTCAAAGATTTTCAATTACAAAATGGTCCCCCAAACACACCCTAGTCACCTAACTGCTTTGTTCCTTTTTTGACAAAAAGCCCTGAAATATCATATAAAATGATTGAAGATGCCTAATAACATATCCTTATCCTAATCTTGCCTGACACTAAAGTCTCAAAACTCACTGGTTACTTTCCAATTTCTTTATTTTTACCTATCTCAACCAAGTCTTGAGTGATTTACATAAGGTAGAATGGTTTGAAATGATTATTGAATTAAATTGGTCAATTTGTTGTATCCTGATTCCTATTTTAAAAATTTTTCACTTAACTGAAAACAAATGCCATGAAAATTTAAATTGAAATGAAAGAAGATGCATGAGAATATTTCCTGATTTTAATGCTTAAGCCTGAATATTTACCTAACTGGGAAAACCTATGTCATTTAGATTTATTCTTGAGTAACATCATTCTCATTATGAGAAAATTAAACAGGGTAGAATGCCTTTCAAAGATTTTCAATTACAAATTGGTCCCCCAAACACACCCTAGTCACCTAACTGCTTTGTTCCTGTTTTTGACAAAAGCCCTGAAATATATAAAATGATTGAAGATGCCTAATAACATATCCTTATCCTAATCTTGTCTGACGCTTAAGTCTCAAATCTCACTGGTCACTTCCCAATTTTTTCATTTTAACACATCTTAACCTAGTAATGAGTGAATTAGATAAGGTAGAATGGTTTGAAATGATTATTGAATTTAAATTGGTCAACTTGTTGTATCCTGATTCCTATTTCAAAATTTTTTCACTTTACTGAAAAGAAATCCCTTGAAAATTTAAATTGAAATGAAAGAAGATGTGTGAGAATTTTTCCTGATTTTAATGCTAAAGCCTGATTGTTTACCAAACTGGGAAAACACCTGTCATTTAGATTTATTCTTGAGTAACATCATTCTCATTATGAGAAAATTAAACAGGGTAGAATGCCTTTCAAAGATTTTCAATTACAAATTGGTCCCCCAAACACATCCTAGTCACCTAACTGCTTTGTTCCTGTTTTTGACAAAAAGCCCTGAAATATCATATAAAATGATTGAAGATGCCTAATAACATATCCTTATCCTAATCTTCCCTAAAAATGCCTAAAAATTTAAATTGAAATGAAAGAAGATGCATAAGAATATTTCCTGATTTAAATGCTTAATCCTGAATGTTTACCTAACTGGGAAAACACCTGTCATTTAGATTTATTCTTGAGTAACATCATTCTCATTATGAGAAAATTAAACAGGGTCGAATGCCTTTCAAAGATTTTCAATTACAAATTGGTCCCCAAAACACACCCAAGTCACCTAACTGCTTTGTTCCTTTTTTTTTTTTTTTTTTTGACGAAAAACCCTGAAATATCATATAAAATGATTGAAGATGCCTCATAACATATCCGTATCCTAATCTTGCCTGACACTTAAGTCTCAAAACTCACTGGTCACTTCCCAATTTCTTCATTTTAACCCATCTTAACCTAGTAATGAGTGAATTAAATAAGGTAGAATGGTTTGAAATGATTATTGAATTTAAATTGGTCAACTTGTTGTATCCTGATTCCTTTTTCAAATTTTTTTCACTTTACTGAAAACAAATGCCTTAAAATTTAAATTGAAATGAAAGAAGATGCATAAGAATATTTCCTGATTTAAATGCTTAATCTTGAATGTTTACCTAACTGGGAAAACACCTGTCATTTAGATTTATTCTTGAGTAACATCATTCTAATTATGAGAAAATTAAACAGGGTAGAATGCCTTTCAAAGATTTTCAATTACAAAATGGTCCCCCAAACACACCCTAGTCACCTTACTGCTTTGTTCCTTTTATGACAAAAAGCCCTGAAATATCATATAAAATGATTGAAGATGCCTAATAACATATCCTTATCCTAATCTTGCCTGACACTAAAGTCTCAAAACTCACTGGTTACTTCCCTATTTCTTTATTTTTACCTATCTCAACCAAGTCTTGAGTGATTTAAATAAGGTAGAATGGTTTGAAATGATTATTGAATTTAAATTGGTCAATTTGTTGTATCCTGATTCCTATTTTAAAAAAATTTCACTTAACTGAAAACAAATGCCATGAAAATTTAAATTGAAATGAAAGAAGATGCATGAGAATATTTCCTGATTTTAATGCTTAAGCCTGAATATTTACCTAACTGGGAAAACCTATGTCATTTAGATTTATTCTTGAGTAACATCATTCTCATTATGAGAAAATTAAACAGGGTAGAATGCCTTTCAAAGATTTTCAATTACAAATTGGTCCCCCAAACACACCCTAGTCACCTAACTGCTTTGTTCCTGTTTTTGACAAAAGCCCTGAAATATATAAAATGATTGAAGATGCCTAATAACATATCCTTATCCTAATCTTGCCTGACGCTTAAGTCTCAAATCTCACTGGTCACTTCCCAATTTCTTCATTTTAACCCATCTTAACCTAGTAATGAGTGAATAAGATAAGGTAGAATGGTTTGAAATGATTATTGAATTTAAATTGGTCAACTTGTTGTATCCTGATTCCTATTTCCAAATTTTTTCACTTTACTGAAAAGAAATCCCTTGAAAATTTAAATTGAAATGAAAGAAGATGCGTGAGAATTTTTCCTGATTTTAATGCTAAAGCCTGATTGTTTACCAAACTGGGAAAACACCTGTCATTTAGATTTATTCTTGAGTAACATCATTCTCATTATGAGAAAATTAAACAGGGTAGAATGCCTTTCAAAGATTTTCAATTACAAATTGGTCCCCCAAACACATCCTAGTCACCTAACTGCTTTGTTCCTGTTTTTGACAAAAAGCCCTGAAATATCATATAAAATGATTGAAGATGTCTAATAACATATCCGTATCCTAATCTTGCCTGACACTTAAGTCTCAAAACTCACTGGTCACTTCCCAATTTCTTCATTTTAACCCATCTTGACCTAGTAATGAGTGAATTAAATAAGGTAGAATGGTTTGAAATGATTATTGAATTTAAATTGGTCAATTTGTTGTATCCTGATTCCTATTTCAATTTTTTTTCACTTTACTGAAAACAAATGCTTAAAAATTTAAATTGAAATGAAAGAAGATGCATAAGAATATTTCCTGATTTTAATGCTAAAGCCTGAATGTTTACCTAACTGGGAAAACACCTGTCATTTAGATTTATTCTTGAGTAACATCATTCTCATTATGAGAAAATTAAACAGGGTAGAATGCCTTTCAAAGATTTTCAATTACAAATTGGTCCCCCAAACACACCCTAGTCACCTAACTGCTTTGTTCCTTTTTTGACAAAAAGCCCTGAAATATCATATAAAATGATTGAAGATGCCTAATAACATATCCTTATCCTAATCTTGCCTGACACTAAAGTCTCAAAAGTCTCTGTTTTCTAACCCATTTCTTTATTTTTACCTATCTCAACCAAGTCTTGAGTGATTTAAATAAGGTAGAATGGTTTGAAATTATTATTGAATTTAAATTGGTCAATTTGTTGTATCCTGATTCCTATTTTAAAATGTTTTCACTTTACTGAAAACAAATGCCATGAAAATTTAAATTGAAATGAAAGAAGATGCATGAGAATATTTCCTGATTTTAATGCTTAAGCCTGAATATTTACCTAACTGGGAAAACCTATGTCATTTAGATTTATTCTTGAGTAACATCATTCTCATTATGAGAAAATTAAACAGGGTAGAATGCCTTTCAAAGATTTTCAATTACAAATTGGTCCCCCAAACACACCCTAGTCACCTAACTGCTTTGTTCCTGTTTTTGACAAAAGCCCTGAAATATATAAAATGATTGAAGATGCCTAATAACATATCCTTATCCTAATCTTGCCTGACGCTTAAGTCTCAAATCTCACTGGTCACTTCCCAATTTCTTCATTTTAACCCATCTTAACCTAGTAATGAGTGAATTAGATAAGGTAGAATGGTTTGAAATGATTATTGAATTTAAATTGGTCAACTTGTTGTATCCTGATTCCTATTTCAAATATTTTTTCACTTTACTGAAAAGAAATGCCTTGAAAATTTAAATTGAAATGAAAGAAGATGCATGAGAATATTTCCTGATTTTAATGCTAAAGCCTGAATGTTTACCTAACTTGGAAAACCTATGTCATTTAGGTTTAATCTTGAGTAACATCATTCTCATTATGAGAAAATTAAACAGGGTAGAATGCCTTTCAAAGATTTTCAATTACAAATTGGTCCCCCAAACACACCCAAGTCACCTAACTGCTTTGTTCCTGTTTTTGACAAAAAGCCCTGAAATATCATATAAAATGATTGAAGATGCCTAATAACATATCCTTATCCTAAACTTCCCTAAAAATACCTAAAAATTTAAATTGAAATGAAAGAAGATTCATAAGAATATTTCCTGATTTTAATGCTAAAGCCTGAATGTTTACTAACTGGGAAAACACCTGTCATTTAGATTTATTCTTGAGTAACATCATTCTCATTATGAGAAAATTAAACAGGGTAGAATGCCTTTCAAAGATTTTCAATTACAAATTGGTCCCCCAAACACACCCAAGACACCTAACTGCTTTGTTCCTCTTTTTTTTTGACAAAAAACCCTAAAATGTCATATAAAATGATTGAAGATGCATAATAACATATCCTTATCCTAATCTTGCCTGACACTTAAGTCTCAAATCTCACTGGTCACTTCCCAATTTCTTCATTTTAACCCATCTTAACCTAGTAATGAGTGAATTAAATAAGGTAGAATGGTTTGAAATGATTATCAAATTTGAATTGGTCAACTTGTTGTATCCTGATTCCTATTTCAAAAATTTTTTCACTTTACTGAAAAGAAATCCCTTGAAAATTTAAATTGAAATGAAAGAAGATGCGTGAGAATTTTTCCTGATTTTAATGCTAAAGCCTGATTGTTTACCTAACTGGGAAAACACCTGTCATTTAGATTTATTCTTGAGTAACATCATTCTCATTATGAGAAAATTAAACAGGGTAGAATGCCTTACAAAGATTTTCAATTACAAATTGGTCCCCCAAACACACCCAAGTCACCTAACTGCTTTGTTCCTGTTTTTGACAAAAAGCCCTGAAATATCATATAAAATGATTGAAGATGCCTAATAACATATCCTTATCCTAATTTTGCCTGACAATAAAGTCTCAAAACTCACTGGTCACTTCCCAATTTCTTTTTTTTTACCTATCTCAACCAAGTCTTGAGTGATTTAAATAAGGTAGAATGGTTTGAATTGATTATTGAATTTAAATTGGTCAAATTGTTGTATCCTGATTCCTATTTTGAAATTTTTTCACTTTACTGAAAACAAATGCCATGAAAATCTAAATTGAAATGAAAGAAGATGCATGAGAATATTTCCTGATTTTAATGCTAAAGCCTGAATGTTTACCTAACTGGGAAAACCTATGTCATTTAGATTTATTCTTGAGTAACATAATTCTCATTATGAGAAAATTAAACAGGGTAGAATGCCTTACAAAGATTTTCAATTACAAATTGGTCCCCCAAACACACCCTAGTCACCTAACTGCTTTGTTCCTGTTTTTGACAAAAAGCCCTGAAATATCATATAAAATGATTGAAGATGCCTAATAACATATCCTTATCCTAATCTTGCCTGACACTTAAGTCTCAAATCTCACTGGTCACTTCCCAATTTCTTCATTTTAACCCATCTTAACCTAGTAATGAGTGAATTAAATAAGGTAGAATGGTTTGAAATGATTATTAAATTTGAATTGGTCAACATGTATCCTGATTCCTATTTCAAAATTTTTTCACTTTACTGAAAACAAATGCCTAAAAATTTAAATTGAAATGAAAGAAGATGCATAAGAATATTTCCTGATTTTAATGCTAAAGCCTGAATGTTTACCTAACTGGGAAAACACCTGTCATTTAGATTTATTCTTGAGTAACATCATTCTCATTATGAGAAAATTAAACAGGGTAGAATGCCTTACAAAGATTTTCAATTACAAATTGGTCCCCCAAACACACCCAAGTCACCTAACTGCTTTGTTCCTGTTTTTGACAAAAAGCCCTGAAATATCATATAAAATGATTGAAGATGCCTAATAACATATCCTTATCCTAATTTTGCCTGACACTAAAGTCTCAAAACTCACTGGTTACTTTCCAATTTCTTTATTTTTACCTATCTCAACCAAGTCTTGAGTGATTTAAATAAGGTAGAATGGTTTGAATTGATTATTGAATTTAAATTGGTCAAATTGTTGTATCCTGATTCCTATTTTGAAATTTTTTCACTTTACTGAAAACAAATGCCATGAAAATTTAAATTGAAATGAAAGAAGATGCATGAGAATATTTCCTGATTTTAATGCTAAAGCCTGAATGTTTACCTAACTGGGAAAACCTATGTCATTTAGATTTATTCTTGAGTAACATCATTCTCATTATGAGAAAATTAAACAGGGTAGAATGCCTTTCAAAGATTTTCAATTACAAATTGGTCCCCCAAACACACCCTAGTCACCTAACTGCTTTGTTCCTTTTTTGACAAAAAGCCCTGAAATATCATATAAAATGATTGAAGATGCCTAATAACATATCCTTATCCTAATCTTGCCTGACACTTAAGTCTCAAATCTCACTGGTCACTTCCCAATTTCTTCATTTTAACCCATCTTAACCTAGTAATGAGTGAATTAAATAAGGTAGAATGGTTTGAAATGATTATTAAATTTGAATTGGTCAACTTGTATCCTGATTCCTATTTCAAAATTTTTTCACTTTACTGAAAACAAATGCCTAAAAATTTAAATTGAAATGAAAGAAGATGCATAAGAATATTTCCTGATTTTAATGCTAAAGCCTGAATGTTTACCTAACTGGGAAAACACCTGTCATTTAGATTTATTCTTGAGTAACATCATTCTCATTATGAGAAAATTAAACAGGGTAGAATGCCTTTCAAAGATTTCAATTACAAATTGGTCCCCCAAACACACCCAAGTCACCTAACTGCTTTGTTCCTGTTTTTGACAAAAAGCCCTGAAATATCATATAAAATGATTGAAGATGCCTAATAACATATCCTTATCCTAATTTTGCCTGACAATAAAGTCTCAAAACTCACTGGTCACTTCCCAATTTCTTTTTTTTTTACCTATCTCAACCAAGTCTTGAGTGATTTAAATAAGGTAGAATGGTTTGAAATGATTATTGAATTTAAATTGGTCAAATTGTTGTATCCTGATTCCTATTTTGAAATTTTTTCACTTTACTGAAAACAAATGCCATGAAAATTTAAATTGAAATGAAAGAAGATGCATGAGAATATTTCCTGATTTTAATGCTAAAGCCTGAATGTTTACCTAACTGGGAAAACCTATGTCATTTAGATTTATTCTTGAGTAACATAATTCTCATTATGAGAAAATTAAACAGGTTAGAATGCCTTTCAAAGATTTTCAATTACAAATTGGTCCCCCAAACACACCCTAGTCACCTAACTGCTTTGTTCCTTTTTTGACAAAAAGCCCTGAAATATCATATAAAATGATTGAAGATGCCTAATAACATATCCTTATCCTAATCTTGCCTGACACTTAAGTCTCAAATCTCACTGGTCACTTCCCAATTTCTTCATTTTAACCCATCTTAACCTTGTAATGAGTGAATTAAATAAGGTAGAATGGTTTGAAATAATTATTGAATTTAAATTGGTCAACTTGTTGTATCCTGATTCCTATTTCAAAAATTTGTTCACTTTACTGAAAAGAAATGCCTTGAAAATTTAAATTGAAATGAAAGAAGATGCGTGAGAATGTTTCCTGATTTTAATGCTAAAGCCTGATTGTTTACCTAACTGGGAAAACACCTGTCATTTAGATTTATTCTTGAGTAACATCATTCTCATTATGAGAAAATTAAACAGGGTAGAATGCCTTTCAAAGATTTTCAATTACAAATTGGTCCCCCAAACACACCCTAGTCACCTAACTGCTTTGTTCCTGTTTTTGACAAAAAGCCCTGAAATATCATATAAATGATTGAAGATGCCTAATAACATATCCTTATCCTAATCTTGCCTGACAAGAAAGTCTCAAAACTCACTGGTCACTTCCCAATTTCTTTATTTTTACCTATCTCAACCAAGTCTTGAGTGATTTAAATAAGGTAGAATGGTTTGAAATGATTTTTTAATTTAAATTGGTCAATTTGTTGTATCCTGATTCCTATTTTAAAAATTTTTCACTTTTCTGATAACAAATGCCATGAAAATTTAAATTGAAATGAAAGAAGATGCATGAGAATATTTCCTGATTTTAATGCTAAAGCCTGAATGTTTACCAAACTGGGGAAACCTATGTCATTTAGGTTTATTCTTGAGTAACATCATTCTCATTATGAGAAATTAAACAGGGTAGAATGCCTTTCAAAGATTTTCAATTACAAATTGGTCCCCCAAACACACCCTAGTCACCTAACTGCTTTGTTCCTTTTTTGACAAAAAGCCCTGAAATATCATATAAAATGATTGAAGATGCCTAATAACATATCCTTATCCTAATCTTGCCTGACACCAAAGTCTCAAAAGTCTCTGTTCTCTTACCCATTTCTTTATTTTTACCTATCTCAACCAAGTCTTGGGTGATTTAAATAAGGTAGAATGGTTTGAAAAGATTATTGAATTTAAATTGGTCAACTTGTTGTATCCTGATTCCTATTTCAAAAATTTTTTCACTTTACTGAAAAGAAATCCCTTGAAAATTTAAATTGAAATGAAAGAAGATGCGTGAGAATTTTTCCTGATTTTAATGCTAAAGCCTGATTGTTTACCTTACTGGGAAAACACCTGTCATTTAGATTTATTCTTGAGTAACATCATTCTCATTATGAGAAAATTAAACAGGGTAGAATGCCTTTCAAAGATTTTCAATTACAAATAGGTCCCCCAAACACACCCAAGTCACCTAACTGCTTTGTTCCTTTTTTGACAAAAAGCCCTGAAATATCATATAAAATGATTGAAGATGCCTAATAACATATCCTTATCCTAATCTTGCCTGACAATTAAGTCTCAAAACGCACTGGTCACTTCCCAATTTCTTTATTTTTACCTATCTCAACCAAGTCTTGAGTGATTTAAATAAGGTAGAATGGTTTGAAATGATTATTGAATTTAAATTGGTCAATTTGTTGTATCCTGATTCCTATTTTAATAATTTTTCACTTCACTGAAAACAAATGCCATGAAAATTTAAATTGAAATGAAAGAAGATGCATGAGAATATTTCCTGATTTTAATGCTAAAGCCTGAATGTTTACCTAACTGGGAAAACACCTGTCATTTAGATTTATTCTTGAGTAACATCATTCTCATTATGAGAAAATTAAACAGGGTAGAATGCCTTTCAAAGATTTTCAATTACAATTTGGTCCCCCAAACACATCCAAGTCAACTAACTACTTTGTTCTTTTTAGACAAAAAGCCCTGAAATATCATATAAAATGATTGAAGATGCCTAATAACATATCCTTATCCTAATCTTGCCTGACAATTAAGTCTCAAAACTCACTGGTGACTTCCCAAATTTCTTTATTCTTACCAATTTTAACCTAGTCATGAGTCAATTAAATAAGGTTGAATGGTTTGCAAAGATAACTAAATACAAATGGTCCAATTGCTGTGTCCTGATTTCTATGTAAACATTTTTCATTTAACCAAAACAAAGCCTTGAAAATATAAATTGAAATCAAAAAGGATGCATGAGAATATTTACTTGTTTCAACGCTCAAGCCTCAAATTTTACCCAAGTTCAGGAAAACGCCTCGCATTTAGCTAAATTTTAAACTCACACCTGTAGGAGCCCTGTGATTAGAAATTATCACAAGGTAGAAGGCCTTTAAAAGTTTTTCAATTATAAATTAGTGCCTCAGACACAACTTTGTCAACTAACTTCAATTCACCTTTTTTTACAAATAAAGCCTGGAAATATTATATAAATATGATCAAAGATGCCTAATAAAATATTCTAATCCTTATCTTGCCTGCCACTAAAGGCTCAAAAATCACTGGTCACTAACCAATTTTTTTTATTTTTACCCATCTTAACCTAGTCATGAGTGAATTTTATAAGGCAGAATGGTTTGAAAAGATTATTAAATACAAATTGGTCCACTTGCATTGTTCTGATTCCTATGTAAACATTTTTAAATTTACCAAAAAAAAGCCTTGAATTATAATTCAAATCAAAGAAGATGCCTGATTTTAGTGCTAAAGCCCAAATATTAACCTATCTCAGAAAAACACCTGTCATTTAGATTTATTCTTTAGTAACATCATTCTCAGTAATGAGAAAAGTAAACTAGGTAGAATGCCTATCCTAACCCTGCCTGCCACTGAAGTCTGAAAGCTCACTGGCCCTTTAGCAATTTCTTTATTCCTACCAATTTTAACCTAGTCATGAGTCAATTAAATAAGGTTGAATGGTTTGCAAAGATTATTAAATATAAAATGGTCGAAATGCTGTGTCTTGATTTCTATGTAAACATTTTTCATTTAACCAAAACAAAGCCTTGAAAATATAAATTGAAATCAAAGAAGATGCATGAAAATATTTACTTGTTTCAATGCTCAAGCCTCAAATTTTACCCAAGTTCAGGAAAACGCCTCTCATTTAGCTACATTTTCAACTCACACCTGTCTGAGCCCTGTGATTAGAAATTATCACTAGGTAGAAGGCCTTTAAAAGTTTTTCATTTATAAATTAGTGCCTCAGACACAACTTTGTTAACTAACTTCATTTCACCTTTTTTTGACAAATAAAGCCTGGAAATTTTATATAAATATGATCAAAGATGCCTAATAAAATATTCTAATCCTTATCTTGCCTGCCACTAAAGGCTCAAAACTCACTGGTCACTAACCAATTTTTTTTTTACCCATCTTAACCTAGTCATGAGTGAATTTAATAAGGTAGAATGGTTTGAAAAGATTATTAAATACAAATTGGTCCACTTGCCTGGTTCTGATTCCTATGTAAACATTTTTAAATTTACCAAAAAAAGCCTTGAATTATAAATTCAAATCAATGAAGATGCCTGATTTTAGTGCTAAAGCCCAAATTTTAACCTAACTCAGAAAAACACCTGTCATTTAGATTTATTCTTTAGTAACATCATTCTCAGTAATGAGAAAAGTAAACTAGGTAGAATGCCTATCCTAACCCTGCCTGCCACTGAAGTCTGAAAGCTCACTGGCCCTTTATAAATTTCTTTATTCTCACCAATTTTAACCTAGTCATTAGTCAATTAAATAAGGTTGAATGGTTTGCAAAGATAACTTAAAACGAAATGGTCGAAATGCTGTGTCTTGATTTCTATGTAAACATTTTTCATTTAACCAAAACAAAGCCTTGAAAATATAAATTGAAATCAAAGAAGATGCATGAGAATATTTACTTGTTTTAACACTCAAGCCTCAAATTTTACCCAAGTTCAGGAAAACGCCTCGCATTTAGCTAAATTTTTAACTTACAACTGTCTGAGCCCTATGATTAGAAATTTTTACAAGGTAGAAGGCCTTTAAAAGTTTTTCATTTATAAATTAGTGCCTCAGACACAACCTTGTTAACTAACTTCAATGTTCCTTTTTTTGACAAAGAAAGCCATGAAATATTATATAAAATGATCAAAGATGCCTAATAAAATATTCTTATCTTAATCTTGCCTGCCACTAAAGGCTCAAAACTCACTGGTCACTTACCAATTCCTTTTTTTTTTTTTTTTTTACCAATTTTAACCTAGTCTTGAATGAATTGAATACGGTAGAATGGTTTGAAAATATTATTAAATACAAATTGGTCATCTTGCTTTGTTCTGATTCCTATTTTAACATTTTTTAATTTACAAAAAAAAAAGCCTTGAAAATATAAATTGAAATCAAAGAAGATGCATGACATTATTTACTTATTTTAACACCAAAGTCTCAAATTTTAATCAAACCCAAGTAAACGCCTCTCATTTAGCTACATTCATGACTTACACCTATCTCAGCCCTGTGATGAGACATTTTAACAAGGTAGAAGGCCTTTAAAAGTTTTTCAATATAAATTATTGCCTCAGACACATCCCAGTCAACTGACTTCATTGTTCCTTTTTGACAAAAAATTCCCTACAGAATAAGGAACTATTTTAGCAGGTTCCATTAATACATTTTCTCCTCCCATGGATTAGTTGAGTTCAGAGAAAAAGCATTACCTTGAGACCAGTTCAAGGTGGGGGCCCAAAAGGATAAGTAAATGGTGATGCACAATTCTACTGTGCATTTTGATCTTTCAGCTCAAGGTAGGAAGTTAAGAAGGGTGTTTTGTTTGTTAAGCAAGGGCCTCGCTAGGGACTGAGGTGTGTTTGGGGGGATGTTATTAATTAGAATTAGAAACCTAGCTACACCCTTGCTAACAGTCAAAGCACACTCCTGTACAACCAACATGGACCTGAAAAGATTAAACTGCACAGTAAAACCGCCAAACAACATTTACTATTCCTAAAGGGTGCACTGCTTTGCCCTGGTCCCCTTGTAATATCTTTTCTCAAACCCCTGCCATGCTGTGGAAAAAGAAAAGTAAATAACAGACACTGTTAAACATTTCCTACTTCTAATTTGTACTATCCTGCCAAAATAAGTCCCCTAACTTAATCTTTGTTAAATACATTGTCCTATTCCTGTTATTATTTGTTAAAATGATATTTCAGGCAAAAAATTTCTTACACCCTGTCCACATGCCGTGTTCTGATCCCCTATTTAAATGTTTACAAGATAGAAGGCCTTTAAAAGTTTTTCAATTATAAATAAGTGCCTCAGACACAACTTTTTCAACTAACTTCAATGTTCCTTATTTTGACAAATAAAGCCTGGAAATATTATATAAATATGATCAAAGATGCCTAATAAAATATTTTTATCCTAATCTTGCCTGCCACTAAAGGCTCAAAAATCACTGGTCACTAACCAATTTCTTTATTTTTACCCATCTTAACCTAGTCATGAGTGAATTTAATAAGGTAAAATGGTTTGAAAAGATTATTAAATACAAATTGGTCCACTTGCCTTGTTCTGATTCCTATGTAAACATTTTTAAATTTACCAAAAAAAGCCTTGAATTATAAATTGAAATCAAAGATGCCTGATTTTAGTGCTAAAGCTCAAATTTTAACCTAACTCAGAAAAACACCTGTCATTTAGATTTATTCTTTAGTAACATCATTCTCAGTAATGAGAAAAGTAAACTAGGTAGAATGCCTATCCTAACCCTGCCTGCCATTGAAGTCTGAAAGCTCACTGGCCCTTTATAAATTTCTTTATTCTTACCAATTTTAACCTAGTCATGAGTCAATTAAATAAGGTTGAATGGTTTGCAAAGATAATTAAATATAAATGGTCCAATTGCTGTGTCCTGATTTCTATGTAAACATTTTTCATTTAACCAAAACAAAGCCTTGAAAATATAAATTGAAATCAAAGAAGATGCATGAGAATATTTACTTGTTTCAACGCTCAAGCCTCAAATTTACCCAAGTTCAGGAAAACGCCTCTCATTTAGCTACATTTTAAACTCACACCTGTCGGAGCCCTGTGATTAGAAATTATCACAAGGTAGAAGGCCTTTAAAAGTTTTTCAATTATAAATTAGTGCCTCAGACACAACTTTGTCAACTAACTTCAATTCACCTTTTTTTGACAAATAAAGCCTGGAAATATTATATAAATATGATCAAAGATGCCTAATTAAATATTCTAATCCTTATCTTGCCTGCCACTAAAGGCTCAAAACTCACTGGTCACTAACCAATTTTTTTTTTACCCATCTTAACCTAGTCATGAGTGAATTTAATAAGGTAGAATGGTTTGAAAAGATTATTAAATACAAATTGGTCCACTTGCCTTGTTCTGATTCCTATGTAAACATTTTTAAATTTACCAAAAAAAGCCTTGAATTATAAATTCAAATCAATGAAGATGCCTGATTTTAGTGCTAAAGCCCAAATTTTAACCTAACTCAGAAAAACACCTGTCATTTAGATTCATTCTTTAGTAACATCATTCTCAGTAATGAGAAAAGTAAACTAGGTAGAATGCCTATCCTAACCCTGCCTGCCACTGAAGTCTGAAAGCTCACTGGCCCTTTATAAATTTCTTTATTCTCACCAATTTTAACCTAGTCATTAGTCAATTAAATAAGGTTGAATGGTTTGCAAAGATAACTGAATATGAAATGGTCGAAATGCTGTGTCTTGATTTCTATGTAAACATTTTTCATTTAACCAAAACAAAGCCTTGAAAATATAAATTGAAATCAAAGAAGATGCATGAGAATATTTACTTGTTTTAACGCTCAAGCCTCAAATTTTACCCAAGTTCAGGAAAACGCCATGCATTTAGCTAAATTTTTAACTTACACCTGTCTGAGCCCTGTGATTAGAAATTTTTACAAGGTAGAAGGCCTTTAAAAGTTTTTCATTTATAAATTAGTGCCTCAGACACAACCTTGTTAACTAACTTCAATGTTCCTTTTTTTGACAAAGAAAGCCATGAAATATTATATAAAATGATCAAAGATGCCTAATAAAATATTCTTATCTTAATCTTGCCTGCCACTAAAGGCTCAAAACTCACTGGTCACTTACCAATTCCTTTTTTTTTTTTTTTTTACCAATTTTAACCTAGTCTTGAATGAATTGAATAAGGTAGAATGGTTTGAAAATATTATTAAATACAAATTGGTCATCTTGCTTTGTTCTGATTCCTATTTTAACATTTTTTAATTTACAAAAAAAAAAGCCTTGAAAATATAAATTGAAATCAAAGAAGATGCATGACATTATTTACTTATTTTAACACCAAAGTCTCAAATTTTAATCAAACCCAAGTAAACGCCTCTCATTTAGCTACATTCATGACTTACACCTATCTCAGCCCTGTGATGAGACATTTTAACAAGGTAGAAGGCCTTTAAAAGTTTTTCAATATAAATTATTGCCTCAGACACATCCCAGTCAACTGACTTCATTGTTCCTTTTTGACAAAAAATTCCCTACAGAATAAGGAACTATTTTAGCAGGTTCCATTAATACATTTTCTCCTCCCATGGATTAGTTGAGTTCAGAGAAAAAGCATTACCTTGAGACCAGTTCAAGGTGGGGGCCCAAAAGGATAAGTAAATGGTGATGCACAATTCTACTGTGCATTTTGATCTTTCAGCTCAAGGTAGGAAGTTAAGAAGGG
Organism: Fragum fragum; assembly: GCA_946902895.1. Taxonomy (NCBI): domain Eukaryota; kingdom Metazoa; phylum Mollusca; class Bivalvia; order Cardiida; family Cardiidae; genus Fragum; species Fragum fragum. The sequence goes on from OX336365.1 coordinate 820,730, forward strand.
TGTTTTGTTTGTTAAGCAAGGGCCTCGCTAGGGACTGAGGTGTGTTTGGGGGGATGTTATTAATTAGAATTAGAAACCTAGCTACACCCTTGCTAACAGTCAAAGCACACTCCTGTACAACCAACATGGACCTGAAAAGATTAAACTGCACAGTAAAACCGCCAAACAACATTTACTATTCCTAAAGGGTGCACTGCTTTGCCCTGGTCCCCTTGTAATATCTTTTCTCAAACCCCTGCCATGCTGTGGAAAAAGAAAAGTAAATAACAGACACTGTTAAACATTTCCTACTTCTAATTTGTACTATCCTGCCAAAATAAGTCCCCTAACTTAATCTTTGTTAAATACATTGTCCTATTCCTGTTATTATTTGTTAAAATGATATTTCAGGCAAAAAATTTCTTACACCCTGTCCACATGCCGTGTTCTGATCCCCTATTTAAATGTTTACAAGATAGAAGGCCTTTAAAAGTTTTTCAATTATAAATAAGTGCCTCAGACACAACTTTTTCAACTAACTTCAATGTTCCTTATTTTGACAAATAAAGCCTGGAAATATTATATAAATATGATCAAAGATGCCTAATAAAATATTTTTATCCTAATCTTGCCTGCCACTAAAGGCTCAAAAATCACTGGTCACTAACCAATTTCTTTATTTTTACCCATCTTAACCTAGTCATGAGTGAATTTAATAAGGTAAAATGGTTTGAAAAGATTATTAAATACAAATTGGTCCACTTGCCTTGTTCTGATTCCTATGTAAACATTTTTAAATTTACCAAAAAAAGCCTTGAATTATAAATTGAAATCAAAGATGCCTGATTTTAGTGCTAAAGCTCAAATTTTAACCTAACTCAGAAAAACACCTGTCATTTAGATTTATTCTTTAGTAACATCATTCTCAGTAATGAGAAAAGTAAACTAGGTAGAATGCCTATCCTAACCCTGCCTGCCATTGAAGTCTGAAAGCTCACTGGCCCTTTATAAATTTCTTTATTCTTACCAATTTTAACCTAGTCATGAGTCAATTAAATAAGGTTGAATGGTTTGCAAAGATAATTAAATATAAATGGTCCAATTGCTGTGTCCTGATTTCTATGTAAACATTTTTCATTTAACCAAAACAAAGCCTTGAAAATATAAATTGAAATCAAAGAAGATGCATGAGAATATTTACTTGTTTCAACGCTCAAGCCTCAAATTTACCCAAGTTCAGGAAAACGCCTCTCATTTAGCTACATTTTAAACTCACACCTGTCGGAGCCCTGTGATTAGAAATTATCACAAGGTAGAAGGCCTTTAAAAGTTTTTCAATTATAAATTAGTGCCTCAGACACAACTTTGTCAACTAACTTCAATTCACCTTTTTTTGACAAATAAAGCCTGGAAATATTATATAAATATGATCAAAGATGCCTAATTAAATATTCTAATCCTTATCTTGCCTGCCACTAAAGGCTCAAAACTCACTGGTCACTAACCAATTTTTTTTTTACCCATCTTAACCTAGTCATGAGTGAATTTAATAAGGTAGAATGGTTTGAAAAGATTATTAAATACAAATTGGTCCACTTGCCTTGTTCTGATTCCTATGTAAACATTTTTAAATTTACCAAAAAAAGCCTTGAATTATAAATTCAAATCAATGAAGATGCCTGATTTTAGTGCTAAAGCCCAAATTTTAACCTAACTCAGAAAAACACCTGTCATTTAGATTCATTCTTTAGTAACATCATTCTCAGTAATGAGAAAAGTAAACTAGGTAGAATGCCTATCCTAACCCTGCCTGCCACTGAAGTCTGAAAGCTCACTGGCCCTTTATAAATTTCTTTATTCTCACCAATTTTAACCTAGTCATTAGTCAATTAAATAAGGTTGAATGGTTTGCAAAGATAACTGAATACGAAATGGTCGAAATGCTGTGTCTTGATTTCTATGTAAACATTTTTCATTTAACCAAAACAAAGCCTTGAAAATATAAATTGAAATCAAAGAAGATGCATGAGAATATTTACTTGTTTTAACGCTCAAGCCTCAAATTTTACCCAAGTTCAGGAAAACGCCATGCATTTAGCTAAATTTTTAACTTACACCTGTCTGAGCCCTGTGATTAGAAATTTTTACAAGGTAGAAGGCCTTTAAAAGTTTTTCATTTATAAATTTGTGCCTCAGACACAACCTTGTTAACTAACTTCAATGTTCCTTTTTTTGACAAAGAAAGCCATGAAATATTATATAAAATGATCAAAGATGCCTAATAAAATATTCTTATCTTAATCTTGCCTGCCACTAAAGGCTCAAAACTCACTGGTCACTTACCAATTCCTTTTTTTTTTTTTTTTACCAATTTTAACCTAGTCTTGAATGAATTGAATAAGGTAGAATGGTTTGAAAATATTATTAAATACAAATTGGTCATCTTGCTTTGTTCTGATTCCTATTTTAACATTTTTTAATTTACAAAAAAAAAGCCTTGAAAATATAAATTGAAATCAAAGAAGATGCATGACATTATTTACTTATTTTAACACCAAAGTCTCAAATTTTAATCAAACCCAAGTAAACGCCTCTCATTTAGCTACATTCATGACTTACACCTATCTCAGCCCTGTGATGAGACATTTTAACAAGGTAGAAGGCCTTTAAAAGTTTTTCAATATAAATTATTGCCTCAGACACATCCCAGTCAACTGACTTCATTGTTCCTTTTTTGACAAAAAATTCCCTACAGAATAAGGAACTATTTTAGCAGGTTCCATTAATACATTTTCTCCTCCCATGGATTAGTTGAGTTCAGAGAAAAAGCATTACCTTGAGACCAGTTCAAGGTGGGGGCCCAAAAGGATAAGTAAATGGTGATGCACAATTCTACTGTGCATTTTGATCTTTCAGCTCAAGGTAGGAAGTTAAGAAGGGTGTTTTGTTTGTTAAGCAAGGGCCTCGCTAGGGACTGAGGTGTGTTTGGGGGGATGTTATTAGAATTAGAATTAGAAACCTAGCTACACCCTTGCTAACAGTCAAAGCACACTCCTGTACAACCAACATGGACCTGAAAAGATTAAACTGCACAGTAAAACCGCCAAACAACATTTACTATTCCTAAAGGGTGCACTGCTTTGCCCTGGTCCCCTTGTAATATCTTTTCTCAAAACCCTGCCATGCTGTGGAAAAAGAAAAGTAAATAACAGACACTGTTAAACATTTCCTACTTCTAATTTGTACTATCCTGCCAAAATAAGTCCCCTAACTTAATCTTTGTTAAATACATTGTCCTACTCCTGTTATTATTTGTTAAAATGATATTTCAGGCAAAAAATTTCTTACACCCTGTCCACATGCCGTGTTCTAATCCCCTATTTAAATGTTTACAAGATAGAAGGCCTTTAAAAGTTTTTCAATTATAAATAAGTGCCTCAGACACAACTTTTTCAACTAACTTCAATGTTCCTTATTTTGACAAATAAAGCCTGGAAATATTATATAAATATGATCAAAGATGCCTAATAAAATATTTTTATCCTAATCTTGCCTGCCACTAAAGGCTCAAAAATCACTGGTCACTAACCAATTTCTTTATTTTTATCCATCTTAACCTAGTCATGAGTGAATTTAATAAGGTAAAATGGTTTGAAAAGATTATTAAATACAAATTGGTCCACTTGCCTTGTTCTGATTCCTATGTAAACATTTTTAAATTTACCAAAAAAAGCCTTGAATTATAAATTGAAATCAAAGATGCCTGATTTTAGTGCTAAAGCTCAAATTTTAACCTAACTCAGAAAAACACCTGTCATTTAGATTTATTCTTTAGTAACATCATTCTCAGTAATGAGAAAAGTAAACTAGGTAGAATGCCTATCCTAACCCTGCCTGCCATTGAAGTCTGAAAGCTCACTGGCCCTTTATAAATTTCTTTATTCTTACCAATTTTAACCTAGTCATGAGTCAATTAAATAAGGTTGAATGGTTTGCAAAGATAATTAAATACAAATGGTCCAATTGCTGTGTCCTGATTTCTATGTAAACATTTTTCATTTAACCAAAACAAAGCCTTGAAAATATAAATTGAAATCAAAGAAGATGCATGAGAATATTTACTTGTTTCAACGCTCAAGCCTCAAATTTACCCAAGTTCAGGAAAACGCCTCTCATTTAGCTACATTTTAAACTCACACCTGTCGGAGCCCTGTGATTAGAAATTATCACAAGGTAGAAGGCCTTTAAAAGTTTTTCAATTATAAATTAGTGCCTCAGACACAACTTTGTCAACTAACTTCAATTCACCTTTTTTTGACAAATAAAGCCTGGAAATATTATATAAATATGATCAAAGATGCCTAATTAAATATTCTAATCCTTATCTTGCCTGCCACTAAAGGCTCAAAACTCACTGGTCACTAACCAATTTTTTTTTTTACCCATCTTAACCTAGTCATGAGTGAATTTAATAAGGTAGAATGGTTTGAAAAGATTATTAAATACAAATTGGTCTACTTGCCTTGTTCTGATTCCTATGTAAACATTTTTAAATTTACCAAAAAAAGCCTTGAATTATAAATTCAAATCAATGAAGATGCCTGATTTTAGTGCTAAAGCCCAAATTTTAACCTAACTCAGAAAAACACCTGTCATTTAGATTCATTCTTTAGTAACATCATTCTCAGTAATGAGAAAAGTAAACTAGGTAGAATGCCTATCCTAACCCTGCCTGCCACTGAAGTCTGAAAGCTCACTGGCCCTTTATAAATTTCTTTATTCTCACCAATTTTAACCTAGTCATTAGTCAATTAAATAAGGTTGAATGGTTTGCAAAGATAACTTAATACGAAATGGTCGAAATGCTGTGTCTTGATTTCTATGTAAACATTTTTCATTTAACCAAAACAAAGCCTTGAAAATATAAATTGAAATCAAAGAAGATGCATGAGAATATTTACTTGTTTTAACACTCAAGCCTCAAATTTTACCCAAGTTCAGGAAAATGCCTCGCATTTAGCTAAATTTTTAACTTACACCTGTCTGAGCCCTGTGATTAGAAATTTTTACAAGGTAGAAGGCCTTTAAAAGTTTTTCATTTATAAATTAGTGCCTCAGACACAACCTTGTTAACTAACTTCAATGTTCCTTTTTTTGACAAAGAAAGCCATGAAATATTATATAAAATGATCAAAGATGCCTAATAAAATATTCTTATCTTAATCTTGCCTGCCACTAAAGGCTCAAAACTCACTGGTCACTTACCAATTCCTTTTTTTTTTTTTTTTTTTACCAATTTTAACCTAGTCTTGAATGAATTGAATAAGGTAGAATGGTTTGAAAATATTATTAAATACAAATTGGTCATCTTGCTTTGTTCTGATTCCTATTTTAACATTTTTTAATTTACAAAAAAAAGCCTTGAAAATATAAATTGAAATCAAAGAAGATGCATGACATTATTTACTTATTTTAACACCAAAGTCTCAAATTTTAATCAAACCCAAGTAAACGCCTCTCATTTAGCTACATTCATGACTTACACCTATCTCAGCCCTGTGATGAGACATTTTAACAAGGTAGAAGGCCTTTAAAAGTTTTTCAATATAAATTATTGCCTCAGACACATCCCAGTCAACTGACTTCATTGTTCCTTTTTTGACAAAAAATTCCCTACAGAATAAGGAACTATTTTAGCAGGTTCCATTAATACATTTTCTCCTCCCATGGATTAGTTGAGTTCAGAGAAAAAGCATTACCTTGAGACCAGTTCAAGGTGGGGGCCCAAAAGGATAAGTAAATGGTGATGCACAATTCTACTGTGCATTTTGATCTTTCAGCTCAAGGTAGGAAGTTAAGAAGGGTGTTTTGTTTGTTAAGCAAGGGCCTCGCTAGGGACTGAGGTGTGTTTGGGGGGATGTTATTAGAATTAGAATTAGAAACCTAGCTACACCCTTGCTAACAGTCAAAGCACACTCCTGTACAACCAACATGGACCTGAAAAGATTAAACTGCACAGTAAAACCGCCAAACAACATTTACTATTCCTAAAGGGTGCACTGCTTTGCCCTGGTCCCCTTGTAATATCTTTTCTCAAAACCCTGCCATGCTGTGGAAAAAGAAAAGTAAATAACAGACACTGTTAAATATTTCCTACTTCTAATTTGTACTATCCTGCCAAAATAAGTCCCCTAACTTAATCTTTGTTAAATACATTGTCCTACTCCTGTTATTATTTGTTTAAATGATATTTCAGGCAAAAAATTTCCTACACCCTGTCCACATGCCGTGTTCTGATCCCCTATTTAAATGTTTACAAGATAGAAGGCCTTTAAAAGTTTTTCAATTATAAATAAGTGCCTCAAACACAACTTTGTCAACTAACTTCAATGTTCCTTATTTTGACAAATAAAGCCTGGAAATATTATATAAATATGATCAAAGATGCCTAATTAAATATTATTATCCTAATCTTGACTGCCACTAAAGGCTCAAAAATCACTGGTCACTAACCAATTTCTTTATTTTTACCCATCTTAACCTAGTCATGAGTGAATTTAATAAGGTAAAATGGTTTGAAAAGATTATTAAATACAAATTGGTCCACTTGCCTTGTTCTGATTCCTATGTAAACATTTTTAAATTTACCAAAAAAAGCCTTGAATTATAAATTGAAATCAAAGATGCCTGATTTTAGTGCTAAAGCTCAAATTTTAACCTAACTCAGAAAAACACCTGTCATTTAGATTTATTCTTTAGTAACATCATTCTCAGTAATGAGAAAAGTAAACTAGGTAGAATGCCTATCCTAACCTTGCCTGCCATTGAAGTCTGAAAGCTCACTGGCCCTTTATAAATTTCTTTATTCTTACCAATTTTAACCTAGTCATGAGTCAATTAAATAAGGTTGAATGGTTTGCAAAGATAATTAAATACAAATGGTCCAATTGCTGTGTCCTGATTTCTATGTAAGCATTTTTCATTTAATCAAGACAAAGCCTTGAAAATATAAATTGAAATCAAAGAAGATGCATGAGAATATTTACTTGTTTCAACGCTCAAGCCTCAAATTTTACCCAAGTTCAGGAAAACGCCTCGCATCTAGCTGAATTTTCAACTCACACCTGTCTGAGCCCTGTGATTAGAAATTATCACAAGGTAGAAGGCCTTTAAAAGTTTTTCAATTATAAATTAGTGCCTCAGACACAACTTTGTCAACTAACTTCAATTCACCTTTTTTGACAAATAAAGCCTGGAAATATTATATAAATATGATTAAAGATGCCTAATAAAATATTCTAATCCTTATCTTGCCTGCCACTAAGTGTTCAAACATCACTGGTCACTAACCATTTTTTTTTTTATTTTTACCCATCTTAACCTAGTCATGAGTGAATTTAATAAGGCAGAATGGTTTGAAAAGATTATTAAATACAAATTGGTCCACTTGCCTTGTTCTGATTCCTATGTAAACATTTTTAAATTTACCAAAAAAAAGCCTTGAATTATAAATTCAAATCAAAGAAGATGCCTGATTTTAGTGCTAAAGCCCAAATTTTAACCTAACTCAGAAAAACACCTGTCATTTAGATTTATTCTTTAGTAACATCATTCTCAGTAATGAGAAAAGTAAACTAGGTAGAATGCCTATCCTAACCCTGCCTGCCATTGAAGTCTGAAAGCTCATTGGCCCTTTATAAATTTCTTTATTCTTACCAATTTTAACCTAGTCATGAGTCAATTAAATAAGGTTGAATGGTTTGCAAAGATTATTAAATATAAAATGGTCGAAATGCTGTGTCTTGATTTCTATGTAAACATTTTTCATTTAACCAAAACAAAGCCTTGAAAATATAAATTGAAATCAAAGAAGATGCATGAGAATATTTACTTGTTTCAACGCTCAAGCTTCAAATTTTACCCAAGTTCAGGAAAACGCCTCTATTTAGCTACATTTTCAACTCACACCTGTCGGAGCCCTGTGATTAGAAATTATCACTAGGTAGAAGGCCTTTAAAAGTTTTTCAATTATAAATAAGTGCCTCAGACACAACTTTGTCAACTAACTTCAATTCACCTTTTTTTGACAAATAAAGCCTGGAAATATTATATAAATATGATCAAAGATGCCTAATAAAATATTCTTATCCTAATCTTGCCTGCCACTAAAGGCTCAAAATCACTGGTCACTTACCAATTTTTTATTTTTACCCATCTTAACCTAGTCATGAGTGAATTTAATAAGGTAGAATGGTTTGAAAAGATTATTAAATACAAATTGGTCCACTTGCCTTGTTCTGATTCCTATGTAAACATTTTAAATTTACCAAAAAAAGCCTTGAATTATAAATTCAAATCAATGAAGATGCCTGATTTTAGTGCTAAAGCCCAAATTTTAACCTAACTCAGAAAAACACCTGTCATTTAGATTTATTCTTTAGTAACATCATTCTCAGTAATGAGAAAAGTAAACTAGGTAGAATGCCTATCCTAACCCTGCCACTGAAGTCTGAAAGCTAACTGGCCCTTTATAAATTTCTTTATTCTCACCAATTTTAACCTAGTCATGAGTCAATTAAATAAGGTTGAATGGTTTGCAAAGATAACTAAATACAAAATGGTCCAATTTCTGTGTCCTGATTTCTATGTAAACATTTTTCATTAACCAAAACAAAGCCTTGAAAATATAAATTGAAATCAAAGAAGATGCATGAGAATATTTACTTGTTTTAACGCTCAAGCCTCAAATTTTACCCAAGTTCAAGAAAACGCCTCGCAATTAGCTACATTTTTAACTTACACCTGTCTGAGCCATGTGATTAGAAATTTTCACAAGGTAGAAGGCCTTTAAAAGTTTTTCAATTATAAATCAGTGCCTCAGACACAACTTTGTTAACTTACTTCAATGTTCCTTTTTTGACAGAGAAAGCCCTGAAATATTATATAAAATGATCAAAGATGCCTAATAAAATATTCTTATCCTTATCTTGCCTGCCACTAAAGGCTCAAAACTCACTGGTCACTTACCAATTTCTTTATTTTTACCCATCTTAACCTAGTCATGAGTGAATTAAATAAGGTAGAATGGTTTGAAAAGATTATTAAATACATATTGGTCAACTTGCCTTGTCCTGATTCCTATAGAAACATTTTTCATTTAACCAAAACTTATTTTAACGCTCAAGCCTCAAATTTTATCCAAACCCCAAAAAACGCCCGTCATTTAGCTACATTTTTAACATACACCTATCACAGCCCTTAGATGAGAACTATACAGAAAGCCTTTCAAAGTTAGTCAATTATTAATAAGTGCCTCAGACACACCCTGGTTTACAACTTCATTGTTCCTTTTTTTGACTAAGAAAGCCCTGAAATATTATATAAAATGATTGAAGATGCCTAATTACACATCCTGACCCTAATCTTGCAGGCCACTTACCAATTTCTTTATTTTTCCCAATTTTAACCTAGTTATGAATAAAGTAAATAAGGTAGAATGATTCGAAAAGATTATTCAATACAAATTGGTCTACTTGCCTTGTTCCAATTCCTATTTTAACATTTTTTAATTTACAAAAAAAAACCAAAGCCTTGAAAATATAAATTGAAATCAAAGAAGATGCATGAGATTATTTACTTATTTTAACGCCAAAGTCTCAAATTTTAATCAAATCCAAGTAAACGCCTCTCATTTAGCTACATTCTTGACTTACACCTATCTCAGCCCTGTGATGAGAAATTTTAACAAGGTAGAAGGCCTTTAAAAGTTTTTCAATTATAAATTATTGCCTCAAACATCCCAGTCAACTGACTTCATTGTTCCTTTTTTGACAAAAAATTCCCTACAGAATAAGGAGCTATTTTAGCAGGTTCCATTAATACATTTTCTCCTCCCATGGATTAGTTGAGTTCAGAGAAAGAGCATTACTAAGAGACCAGTTCAAGGTGGGGGCCCACAAGGAGAAATGGTGATGCACAATTCTACTATGTATTTTGATCTTTCAGCTCAAGGTAGGAAGTTAAGAAGGTCTTTTTGTTTTTTAAGCAAAGGCCTCGCTAGGTGACCAGGGTGTGTTATCAATTAGAATTAGAAACCCATCTAGCTTAACTCTTGTTAAGTACCCTGTCCTAGCCCTGTTATTATATACAACAAGAGGGACAGAATGGCCCTAAAATCGCTCACCTGACTAATGTAAGATGATTCAAAATTTAGCCAACACTTTTGATAAGGGTCACCCAAGGAATATTCATTAAAATTAAATTGAAATTGGCCAAATGGTTACTGAGGAGATGTTTAAAAATTTCAAAGTAAAAAAACTGCCCGCCCTGCGACACCCATATTTGGGCGTCAATCAAAATTCTGCGAACACCTTTTGAATAGGGTCACCTAAGGAACATTTATGCCAAGTTTGGTTGAAATTGGCCCAATGATTACTGAGATGAAGATATTTAAAGATTTCTAAATAAAAAACTGCCCCAACCTGCCAGGCCCATATTTTGGTGTCAATCAAATTTCACGAACAACTTTTGAAAAGGGTCAACCAAGGAACATTCATGCCAAGTTTTGTTGAAATTGGCCCAAAGATTACTGAGGAGAAGATATTTTAAGATTTCTAAATAAAAAACGGCCACGCCCATATTTTGGCATCAAACGAATTTCCAAAACACGATTTGAAAAGGGTCACCAAAGGAACATTCATGCCAAATTTGGTTGAAATTGGCCAAATGGTTACTGAGGAGATGTTTAAAGATTTCAAAGACAAAAACTGCCACGCCCTGCCACGCCCATATTTGGGCATAAATCAAAATTCCACAAACAACTTTTAAAAAGGGTCAACCAAGGAACATTCATACCAAATTTGGTTGAAATTGGCCAAAAGGTAACTGAGGAAAAGATGTTTAAAGATTTCAAAGTCAAAAACTGCCACGAGTTTTGAGTGAATTTAGATTTTAGAATGGTTTGAAAAGATTATTAAATACAAATTGGTCTACTTGCCTTGTTCTGATTCCTATGTAAACATTTTTAAATTTACCAAAAAAAAGCCTTGAATTATAAATTCAAATCAAAGAAGATGCCTGATTTTAGTGCTAAAGCCCAAATTTTAACCTAACTCAGAAAAACACCTGTCATTTAGATTTATTCTTTAGTAACATCATTCTCAGTAATGAGAAAAGTAAACTAGGTAGAATGCCTATCCTAACCCTGCCTGCCACTGAAGTCTGAAAGCTCACTGGCCCTTTATAAATTTCTTTATTCTTACCAATTTTAACCTAGTCATGAGTCAATTAAATAAGGTTGAATGGTTTGCAAAGATTATTAAATATAAAATGGTCGAACTGTTGTGTCTTGATTTCTATGTAAACATTTTTCATTTAACCAAAACAAAGCCTTGAAAATATAAATTGAAATCAAAGAAGATGCATGAGAATATTTACTTGTTTTAACGCTCAAGCCTCAAATTTTACCCAAGTTCAGGAAAATGCCTCGCATTTAGCTAAATTTTCAACTCACACCTGTCTGAGCCCTGTGATTAGAAATCATCACAAGGTAGAAGGCCTTTAAAAGTTTTTCAATTATAAATTAGTGCCTCAGACACAACTTTGTCAACTAACTTCAATTCACCTTTTTTTGACAAATAAAGCCTGGAAATATTATATAAATATGATCAAAGATGCCTAATAAAATATTCTTATCCTAATCTTGCCTGCCACTAAAGGCTCAAAATCACTGGTCACTTACCAATTTCTTTATTTTTTCCCATCTTAACCTAGTCATGAGTGAATTTAATAAGGTAGAATGGTTTGAAAAGATTATTAAATACAAATTGGTGTTCTGATCCCTATGTAAACATTTTTAAATTTACCAAAAAAAGCCTTGAATTATAAATTGAAATCAATGAAGATGCCTGATTTTAGTGCTAAAGCCCAAATTTTAACCTAACTCAGAAAAACACCTGTCATTTAGATTTATTCTTTAGTAACATCATTCTCAGTAATGAGAAAAGTAAACTGGGTAGAATGCCTATCCTAACCCTGCCTGCCACTGAAGTCTGAAAGCTCACTCGCCCTTTATAAATTTCTTTATTCTTACCAATTTTAACCTAGTCATGAGTCAATTAAATAAGGTTGAATGGTTTGCAAAGATAATTAAATACGAAATGGTCCAATTGCTGTATCCTGATTTCTATGTAAACATTTTTCATTTAACCAAAACAAAGCCTTGAAAATATAAATTGAAATCAAAGAAGATGCATGAAAATATTTACTTGTTTTAGCACTCAATCCTCAAATTTTACCCAAGTTCAAGAAAACGCCTCTCAATTAGCTACATTTTTAACTTATACCTGTCTGAGCCATGTGATTAGAAATTTTCACAAGGTAGAAGGCCTTTAAAAGTTTTTCAATTATAAATCAGTGCCTCAGACACAACTTTGTTAACTTACTTCAATGTTCCTTTTTTTGACAGAGAAAGCCCTGAAATATTATATAAAATGATCAAAGATTCCTAATAAAATATTCTTATCTTAATCTTGCCTGCCACTTTAGTCTCAAAACTCACTGGTCACTTACCAATTTCTTTATTTTTACCCATCTTAACCTAGTCATGAGTGAATTAAATAAGGTAGAATGGTTTGAAAAGATTATTAAATACATATTGGTCAACTTGCCTTGTCCTGATTCCTATTGAAACATTTTTCATTTAACCAAAACTTATTTTAACGCTCAAGCCTCAAATTTTATCCAAACCCCAAAAAACGCCAGTCATTTAGCTACATTTTTAACATACACCTATCACAGCCCTTAGATGAGAACTATACAGAAAGCCTTTCAAAGTTTGTCAATTATTAATAAGTGCCTCAGACACACCCTGGTTAACAACTTCATTGTTCCTTTTTTTGACTAAGAAAGCCCTGAAATATTATATAAAATGATTGAAGATGCCTAATTACACATCCTGACCCTAATCTTGCAGGTCAGGAAGCTCAAAACTCACTGGCCACTTACCAATTTCTTTATTTTTCCCAATTTTAACCTAGTTATGAATAAAGTAAATAAGGTAGAATGATTCGAAAAGATTATTCAATACAAATTGGTCAACTTGCCTTGTTCCGATTCCTATTTTAACATTTTTTAATTTACAAAAAAAACAAAAAAACAAAGCCTTGAAAATATAAATTGAAATCAAAGAAGATGCATGAGATTATTTACTTTTTTTAATGCCAAAGTCTCAAATTTTAATCAAACCCGAGTAAACGCCTCTCATTTAGCTACATTCTTGACTTACACCTATCTCAGCCCTGTGATGAGACATTTTAACAAGGTAGAAGGCCTTTAAAAGTTTTTCAATTATAAATTATTGCCTCAAACATCCCAGTCAACTGACTTCATTGTTCCTTTTTTGACAAAAAATTCCCTACAGAAAAAGGAACTATTTTAGCAGGTTCCATTAATACATTTTCTCCTCCCATGGATTAGTTGAGTTCAGAGAAAGAGCATTACTAAGAGACCAGTTCAAGGTGGGGGCCCACAAGGAGAAATGGTGATGCACAATTCTACTATGTATTTTGATCTTTCAGCTCAAGGTAGGAAGTTAAGAAGGGCTTTTTGTTTTTTAAGCAAAGGCCTCGCTAGGTGACCAGGGTGTGTTATCAATTAGAATTAGAAAAACCCATCTAGCTTAACCCTTGTTAAGTACCCTGTCCTAGCCCTGTTATATACAACAAGAGGGACAGAATGGCCCTAAAATCGCTCACCTGACTAATGTAAGATGATTCAAAATTTAGCCAACACTTTTGATAAGGGTCACCCAAGGAATATTCATTTAAATTAAATTGAAATTGGCTAAATGGTTACTGAGGAGATGTTTAAAAATTTCAAAGGTAAAAAAACTGCCCGCCCTGTCACACCCATATTTGGGCGTCAATCAAAATTCTGCGAACACCTTTTGAATAGGGTCACCAAAGGAACATTTATGCCAAGTTTGGTTGAAATTTGCCCAATGATAACTGAGATGAAGATATTTAAAGATTTCTAAATAAAAAACTGCCCCAACCTGCCAGGCCTATATTTTGGTGTCAATTAAATTTCACGAACAACTTTTGAAAAGGGTCACCCAAGGAACATTCATGCCAAGTTTTGTTGAAATTGGCCCAAAGATTACTGAGGAGAAGATATTTAAAGATTTCTAAATAAAAAACGGCCACGCCCATATTTTGGCGTCAAACGAATTTCCAAAACACGATTTGAAAAGGGTCACCAAAGGAACATTCATGCCAAATTTGGTTGAAATTGGCCCAATGGTTACTGAGGAGATGTTTAAAGATTTCAAAGACAAAAACTGCCACGCCCATATTTGGGCATAAATCAAAATTCGACGAACAACTTTTGAAAAGGGTCAACCAAGGAACATTCATACCAAATTTGGTTTAAATTGGCAAAAGGTTACTGAGGAAAAGATGTTTAAAGATTTCAAAGTCAAAAACTGCCACGAGTCATGAGTGAATTTAATAAGGTAGAATGGTTTGAAAAGATTATTAGATACAAATTGGTCCACTTGTCTTGTTCTGATTCCTATGTAAACATTTTTAAATTTACCAAAAAAAAGCCTTGAATTATAAATTCAAATCAAAGAAGATGCCTGATTTTAGTGCTAAAGCCCAAAAAAGTAAACTAGGTAGAATGCCTATCCTAACCCTGCCTGCCACTGAAGTCTGAAAGCTCACTGGCCCTTAACTAATTTCTTTATTCTTACCAATTTTAACCTAGTCATGAGTCAATTAAATAAGGTTGAATGGTTTGCAAAGATTATTAAATACATATTGGTCAACTTGCCTTGTCCTGATTCCTATTGAAACATTTTTCATTTAACCAAAACAAAGCCTTGAAAATATAAATTGAAATCAAAGAAGATCCATGAAAATATTTACTTGTTTTAGCGCTCAAGCCTCAAATTTTACCCAAGTTCAGGAAAACGCCTCTCATTTAGCTACATTTTCAACTCACACCAGTCCTGTCTGAGCCCTGTGATTAGAAATAATCACAAGGTAGAATGGCCTTTAAAAGTTTTTCAATTATAAATTAGTGCCTCAGACACAACTTTGTCAACTAACTTCAATTCACCTTTTTTTGACAAATAAAGCCTGGAAATATTATATAAATATGATCAAAGATGCCTAATAAAATATTCTTATCCTTATCTTGCCTGCCACTAAAGGCTCAAAACTCACTGGTCACTTACCATTTCTTTATTTTTACCCATCTTAACCTAGTCATGAGTGAATTTAATAAGGTAGAATGGTTTGAAAAGATTATTAAATACAAATTGGTCCACTTGCCTTGTTCTGATTCCTATGTAAACATTTTTAAATTTACCAAAAAAAAGCCTTGAATTATAAATTCAAATCAAAGAAGATGCCTGATTTTAGTGCTAAAGCCCAAATTTTAACCTAACTCAGAAAAACACCTGTCATTTAGATTTATTCTCTAGTAACATCATTCTCAGGAATGAGAAAAGTAAACTGGGTAGAATGCCTATCCTAACCCTGCCTGCCACTGAAGTCTGAAAGCTTACTTGCCCTTTATAAATTTCTTTATTCTCACCAATTTTAACCTAGTCATGAGTCAATTAAATAAGGTTGAATGGTTTGCAAAGATAATTAAATACAAATGGTCCAATTGCTGTATCCTGATTTCTATGTAAACATTTTTCATTTAACCAAAACAAAGCCTTGAAAATATAAATTGAAATCAAAGAAGATCCATGAAAATATTTACTTGTTTTAGCGCTCAAGCCTCAATTTTTACCCAAGTTCAGGAAAACACCTCTCTCTTAGCTACAATTTCAAGTTACACCTGTCTGAGCCATGTGATTAGAAATTTTCACAAGGTAGAAGGCCTTCAAAAGTTTTTCAATTATAAATTAGTGCCTCAGACACAACTTTGTTAACTTACTTCAATGTTCCTTTTTTTGACAGAGAAAGCCCTGAAATATTATATAAAATGATCAAAGATTCCTAATAAAATATTCTTATCTTAATCTTGCCTGCCACTTTAGTCTCAAAATTCACTGGTCACTTACCAATTTCTTTATTTTTACCCATCTTAACCTAGTCATGAGTGAATTAAATAAGGTAGAATGGTTTGAAAAGATTATTAAATACATATTGGTCAACTTGCCTTGTCCTGATTCCTATTGAAACATTTTTCATTTAACCAAAACTTATTTTAACGCTCAAGCCTCAAATTTTATCCAAACCCCAAAAAACGCCCGTCATTTAGCTACATTTTTAACATACACCTATCACAGCCCTTAGATGAGAACTATACAGAAAGCCTTTCAAAGTTTGTCAATTATTAATAAGTGCCTCAGACACACCCTGGTTAACAACTTCATTGTTCCTTTTTTTGACTAAGAAAGCCCTGAAATATTATATAAAATGATTGAAGATGCCTAATTACACATCCTGACCCTAATCTTGCAGGTCAGGAAGCTCAAAACTCACTGGCCACTTACCAATTTCTTTATTTTTCCCAATTTTAACCTAGTTATGAAAAAAGTAAATAAGGTAGAATGATTCGAAAAGATTATTCAATACAAATTGGTCAACTTGCCTTGTTCCGATTCCTATTTTAACATTTTTTAATTCAAAAAAAAAAAAAGACGCCAAAGTCTCAAATTTTAATTAAACCCAAGTAAACGCCTCTCATTTAGCTACATTCTTGACTTACACCTATCTCAGCCCTGTGATGAGACATTTTAACAAGGTAGAAGGCCTTTAAAAGTTTTTCAATTATAAATCATTGCCTCAAACATCCCAGTCAACTGACTTCATTTTTCCTTTTTTGACAAAAAATTCCCTACAGAATAAGGAACTATTTTAGCAGGTTCCATTTATACATTTTCTCCTCCCATGGAGTAGTTGAGTTCAGAGAAAGAGCATTACTAAGAGACCAGTTCAAGGTGGGGGCCCACAAGGAGAAATGGTGATGCACAATTCTACTATGTATTTTGATCTTTCAGCTCAAGGTAGGAAGTTAAGAAGGGCTTTTTGTTTTTTAAGCAAAGGCCTCGCTAGGTGACCAGGGTGTGTTATCAATTAGAATTAGAAACCCATCTAGCTTAACCCTTGTTAAGTACCCTGTCCTAGCCCTGTTATATACAACAAGAGGGACAGAATGGCCCTAAAATCGCTCACCTGACTTATGTAAGATGATTCAAAATTTAGCCAACACTTTTGATAAGGGTCACCCAAGGAATATTCATTTAAATTAAATTGAAATTGGCCAAATGGTTATTGAGGAGATGTTTAAAAATTTCAAAGTAAAAAAACTGCCCGCCCTGCCACACCCATATTTGGGAGTCAATCAAAATTCTGCGAACACCTTTTGAATAGGGTCACCAAAGGAACATTTATGCCAAGTTTGGTTGAAATTTGCCCAATGATTACTGAGATGAAGATATTTAAAGATTTCTAAATAAAAAACTGCCCCAACCTGCCAGGCCCATATTTTGGTGTCAATCAAATTTCACGAACAACTTTTGAAAAGGGTCACCCAAGGAACATTCATGCCAAGTTTTGTTGAAATTGGCCCAATGATTACTGAGGAGAAGATATTTAAAGATTTCTAAATAAAAACGGCCACGCCCATATTTTGGCGTCAATCGAATTTCCAAAACACGATTTGAAAAGGGTCACCAAATGAACATTCATGCCAAATTTGGTTGAAATTGGCCCAATGGTTACTGAGGAGATGTTTAAAGATTTCAAAGTCAAAAACTGCCATGCCCTGCCAGGCCCATATTTTGGCGTGTAACAAAATTCTGCGAACAGCTTTTGAAAAGGGTCACCCAAGGAACATTCATGCCAAGTTTTGTTGAAATTGGCCCAATGGTTCCTGAGGAGAAGGTGTTTAAAGATTTCAAAGTCAAAAACTGCCGCGCCCTGCCACGCCCATATTTGGGCATAAATCAAAATTTCGCGAACAACTTTTGAAAAGGGTCACCCAAGGAACATTCATACCAAATTTGGTTGAAATTGACCCAATGGTTACTGAGGAGAAGATGTTTAAAGATTTCAAAGTCAAAAACTGCCACGCCCTGCCACGCCCATATTTGGGGGTCAATCAAAAATCCGCCAACAACTTTTGAGAAGTGTCACCCAAGGAACATTCCCCCAAGTTTGGTTGAAATCCCCCCAGTGGTTACTGAGGAGAAGATGTTTAAAGAATTGTTGACGCCTTCCGATGCACAACGCACGACGCCCAAAAGGTGATACCAAAAGCTCACCTTGAGCACGTTGTGCTCAGGTGAGCTAAAAATAACATTTCCTACACTCAAATGGTCCTCCTGTGCCTTGGTCCACAAACATCACCCTTCCTTTAAGCCCAAGTGATCGTTCACACTCACCCTTCTTACTCAACATAACCAGAAGACTCAGGGAAAAGCCGTTTCATGAATTTTGCAACCTGCCTACTACATACAAAAACATACTGAATTTAAGATATAAGTGACCCTTCTGACTCGCCATAACCAGAGGACCAAGGGAAGTTATGTTTCTTGAGTTTTGTAACCACCCTTCTGCATATAAAAAACTTACTAATTTTATGAAATAAGTAACCTGTTTGACTCATCATAACCAGAAAACCCAGGGAAGTGCTGTCTTGTGTGTGTTCTGTTTTTAGTTTCCTCCATTCCAATCACCCTTTTGCAAATTAAAAAAATATTTTTCAGCCTTAAAGAAATCAGACAAACCATAACAAGAAGACAAAGGAAAGTGCTGTTTCTTGAATTTTCAAAATTCCAACCACCTCTCATTAAATAAGACAACCTTTGCTTTCATGTCTTACAGAAATTGGTTAAACTTCAAACCAACTTTAACCAGGATACCTAAGGAAAAGCTTTTCAATTATTCATATTATCTGTATTTTTTCTAATTTTCCCCCTTTCCAACCACCTCTCTGAAAAAATCTACCCATCATACCCAACCAAGATGCTGGAAACTGTGTTTCTTTTAATTTTATCATTTTCCTCCACCCTTCTACAAACAAAATTATCCTGACTTTTACAGTTCATTTGCCACGTAACCCTCCAAACCCAGGGAAGTGTTGTTCCTTTAATTCCCTCCTTTACCTCCATCCTTCTGTAAATGAAACAAGAGGACCATGATGGTCCTAAATCGCTCCCCTGAGTATGATGGTTCATGGCTTTATGATATAAACAAAATAGCAAAGCCCTCTGTCTAATTATTTTGGAGAAGATGTTTAAGGATTTCTCTTTTAATCCTAGGTATATAGATGATCCCACCATATTGCACTAATTTCCTGAATATGGTAATGCTTTGAAGTATAGATTCCAATACATAACAAGTATAAAATCTCTAGGCCTAATGGTTTAGGAGAAGGTTTTCAAAGATATCATTATTTATTCCTAACTAAAAATTAGGGATTGCACAGAAAAGGGCTAATTTTTAAGTAATTTGGTAGAGGGTCAATGGCTGATGATATTAAAGCCCTAGGCTTTATGTTTCAGGAAAAGAAGATTTTCAAAGATTTCCTTCTTTATTTCTATGTAAAATCAGGGATCACAAAGAAAGGGCTAATTTTCAGATTACAGTAATTCTTTGAAGTATTTTGGTAGAGGGTCAATAGATGATGATGTATACCAAATATCAAAGCTCTTGGCCTTATGGTTTGGGACAAAAAGATTTTTCAAGATTTCCTTCTTTTATTCTATGTTAAATCAAGGATCACAAAGAAAAGGGTTTATTTTCAGAATACAGTAATTCTTTGAAGTATTTTCGGAGAGGGTCAATAGATGATGATTTGAACCAAATATCAAAGCTCTAGGCCTATAGTTTAGGAGAAGTTTTGTTTGAATGGGGTTTTACGCCGCTTTCAACAGTCTTTCAGTTATATTGCGGCGGCTGGAGCACCTAACAATGGAATCCTGGTATTTCTCACACCAGTACTACCATTACATCCTTTCCTAGCCTCCAGCTGCTACCCCACATAGGTCTACGATTATCGACCCATTGGTGAGAGACAAATAGTCGGAAAGGATGAGTGCCGCCGTCGGGAATCGAACCCGGGACCTCTAGATTGAGAGTCCGACGCGCTACCAACTGCGCTATGACGGCGGCTAGTTTAGGAGAAGAAGATTTTAAAAGATTTCCTTGTTTATTTCTATGTTAGGGATCACAAAGAAAAGGGTTTATTTTCAGAATACGGTAATTCTTTGAAGTATTTTGGTAGAGGGTCAATAGATGATGATTTGTACCAAATATCAAAGCTCTAGGCCTTATGGTTTGGGAGAAGAAGATTTTCAAAGATTTCTTCTTTATTTCTATGATAAATCAGGGCTCACAAAGAAAAGGGTTAATTTTCAGAATACGGTAATTCTTTGAAGTTTTTTGGTAGAGGGTCAATAGATGATGGTGTATTCAAAATATCAAAGCTCTAGGCCTTATGGTTTGGGACAAGAAGATTTTTCAAGATTTCCTATTTTTATTCTATGTAAAATCTGGTATTGCCAAGAAGAGGGCTAATTTTCAGAATACGGTTATTCTTTGAAGGGTTTTGGTAGAGGGTCAATAGATGATGATTTGTACCAAATATCAAAGCTCCAGGCCTTATGGTTTGGGAGAAGAAGATTTTTAAAGATTTCCTTCTTTATTTCTATGTAAAATAAGGGTTCACCAAGAAGAGGGCTAATTTTCAGAATACGGTAATTCTTTGAAGTATTTTGGTAGAGGGTCAATAGATGATGATTTAAACCAAATATTAAAGCTCTAGGCCTTATGGTTTGGGACCAGAAGATTTTTAAAGATTTCCTTCTTTTATTCTATGTAAAATCAGGGATCGCCCAGAAAAGGGCTAATTTTCATAATACGGTAAATCTTTGAAGTATTTTCGGAGAGGGTAAATAGATGATGATTTGTACCAAATATCTAAGCTCTAGGCCTTACCGCATGGCAACCAGAGTTCTTCATGGATTTCAATTCTTTGAAGTATATTGAAAGAGCATGACCCAAGGATCATTTCTGTAAAGTTTTGTTGAAATTCCATGGTTAGTTTAGGAGGAGAAGATTTTTTTTGTAATTGTGAACGGACGGACGGACGACGGACGATGACCGATCACAATAGCTCCCCCAGAGCACTTCGTGCTCAGGTGAGCTAAAAAAAAGTTCTAAATGTTTATATTTAATGACCCTAGCAATACCTAACCAATGCCCATGGGTGTTCTGCTTTTCGAGTACCCTCCTGCAAATGAAAAATATCATTAACTTTCCCTTATTCCACCACACTTCTGCAAATAAAAAAATATCCAAATAATTAGATTTAAAATAGTTTGCCACCGTCGATCCATACCACATCCAGGCCCTTGGGCAACACTTTGACTTTGGGTTTTGTTGTTTGATATTGTAAAGACCGTATGAAGCAGACTTTACAAAGCATACCACAATAAATGAAAAATAAAAAGAAATAAACCACATCCATTCAGATAGTATCGTTCTCCGTCCTCCAAGGCTCTACCAAATACTTAGCGCACTCCTGTCACCTCTGTAATCAGAGTAAGACTGGGAGTAGACGACTGTCGAAACCGTTAATCTCTTGTGTTGAGCAGACATCACCTGTTAATCTATACACGCGAATGATTTTTCCGTGAATTCACGAATGATTTATGTTTAAGCATTGCAAATTGTACATAATGGATAAGTATAATAAATTGTATAGAACAAATTTAAATCTTCGTTGTTCCTTGTCGCAAGTTAAACTCAAATTTTTGATTTGTCCAAAAGTGGGTAGCAGAATCCATTGTAAAGTAAGAACATTTCAAACAGGTTACCATCCTATACATAGAACACGTGGAAATGGAAGAAATCGCTTATTATAAGCTATTCCTTCTTTTTACACAATGTTTTCTTAAGTATAATTACAATGGAACGTAAACAACAAGAATTGAACGGGAATGGCAAAAACTCTTTAAAATCTTCAATCGTCAGTGTATTGAAAAATGTGTACGCTGGAGACATTTTTGCAGTCGGTGTGTAAACACACATTACATTTTGGTTGAGATGTCTATGTATTAACCCTTGTTATGCTGAATAAATTATTGATTAGTTTACCACACTAAAATCATGGGGCTAAAAGCACTGTAAGCACCAACATTGCGGGTTCATATTCATTTTTAAAAATTGCTTTGCAAACAGCTATGTTTGATGTTTGAAAAAAAAAAAAAGAATCAGCAGGTGGTGTAGACAAAGATCAGACTACACATGTGTGCAGGCTGATCGTTGTCTACGCCTCCTGCAAAACAGGAATATTCCGGGTTCATCATGGCATGGGTTATGCAACCGCATAAGGAACACACAAAAAGTGCTTGCTTTGAAACTCAATGACCGCTTACTTGACGCTGGTTGCTTGTCAAATGCAGGTTACCGCTAAGGAAATTACACGACAGAAATATTTCGACTGCTTCAAATTGGTAACACAAAGAGTTTTATTAGATGTGAATAAGCGTAGAAAAAATGTTAGAAAAAGAGATAAATCTTGCAACAAGCGTCAGCATTGGCCTTTCAGCTCCGACATAAAGACAATAAAATAATTTTTAAGGTGATCTAAAAGACTGAAATAACCTACGTCGAATACCTTAACCCATTTTCAGACGACAAAATTTTAGACTGATAAGAATTTCAGACAAATGCAGGCGACATTTCAAAGTCTTATTAAAATAAGTGTCAAATAAGGTAGAAAAACATCGTGAGTAAATGAGAAATTCCTCCTTTTTTCCGGGTAAGTTTTCCGTAAGTATAATTCTCCAAAGCGTCAGAAAGCGAGGGCGTGTGGGAAATGGGTTAATGTCGTTGAACGACGAAAACATTGGGCCTAATTATTGGAGATTCACGATGGAATTGATTGATTGAATGGGGGTTTAACGCCGCTATATCGTGGCGGCTTGAGAACCTAACAATGGATTCCTGGTATTTCTCACACCAGTAGTACCACTACACCATTTCTTAGCCTCCAGCAGTTATCCCATTTAGGTTTACGATTATCCATTCATTGGTGAGAGTTCACGATAAAATTTCCAAGTATGACATGGCATTAAACGGTGCATCTTTATTGCAACTTAAATTCTTTCAATTTAACCAATCCTTACATAATTCCGATTTTTTAGCCCCTCGAGAAAAAAGCTTTGGAAAATAATATGGGAAATGAAGAAATGTCTTATTACCTGCATTAACAATATCTTCTAGCCGCCGTCATAGTTGTTAGCGCGTCGGACTGTCAATCTAGAGGTCCAGGGTTCGATCCCCGACGGCGGCACTCATTCTTTCCGATTATTTGTCTCTCACCAATGGGTTGATAATCGTAGACCCATGTGGGATAGCAGCTGAAGGCTGCAATTGTAGTACTGGTGTGAGAAATACCAGGATTCTATTGTTAGGTGCTCCGGCCGCCGTGATATAACTGAAATATTGTTGAAAGCGGCGTAAAACCCCATACAAAACAAACAAAATCTTCTATCACAAATGACACAGGGTGTATAAACCCCGTGATTTTTCAGGATACGGAGGACTACACAAAATTGCATGCTTCAGGAAGATTTTTCGATTAAGCAGGTTGTCACAGATGAAGACGACGGCCGTTATCTTCCGATAGGTGGCATTTTTCAAATACTGACTTCGGAGAATATGACATGCGCAGACAACGGACGACGGCCTGGCGATTTTTGATGCACCTTCCTTTAACATATATAGTTAGTAGGAAAATCCTATATTTTACTGAAAAATGTACACTCGTCCACTCATGGTAGCTTCAATGTTATTTTCTATTGCAGCTCGTTCGGTGCCCCCCCGTCCTTTATTCCCTCTCTTTTCCATCATTCACATCCACAGATGAGCAACTTACCGAGGATTCCGCAGGGGGGGGGGGAAGCTACTTTTTATTATTATTCAGTACTCGTTAAAAACCACACTTGATGGTAAATTGTTTATTCTAATACATAGTAGCTTCAATGTTATTTTCTATTGCAGCTCATTCAATTCCCCCCGTCCTTTATTCGCTCTCATTTTCCGCCATTCTCTGGACCACGCGTTAGTATGTTACTTTGTTTGTTTGAATGGGGGTTTCCGCCACTTTCAACAATCTTTCAGTTATATCGCGGCGGCTGCAGCACCTAACAATGGAATCCTGGTATTTCTCACACCAGTACTACCATTACAACCTTTCCTAGCCTCCAGCTGCTATCCCACATAGGTCTACGATTATCGACCCATTGGTGAGAGACAAATTGTCGGAAAGGATGAGTGCCGTCGGGAATCGAACCCGGAACCTCGAGATTGACAGTCCGACGCGCTACCAACTGCGCTTTTACGGCGGCTCACTATAATGCTAGATTTAATCGCATCTAGTTTGGGTTTTGTTGTTGTTCGTTTATTTGTTATCTTGTTTGTAACGGATGGTACGGTTCTGTCAGCGCCCCTGCCCAGTACTGATGATTGACACAAAGTACACGAGTAACTTAAATCGCCGTGATATAACTTTGAGATTGTTGAAAACTGCGTAAATCCCAGATCAATCCTCTCTCTCTGCTCCCCACCTCTCTCTCTCTCTCTCTCTGTTTTTTCGCGCGCGTATGTGTGTGCGTGCACAATAAAAGAACGCCAGACCATCGTTTTTGTTTGCTAACAATCTATTCCATATTAAAGAAATAATCGCGAGAAATCTTACTCGAAACGATTTTCTCTCCTCCGTAGCCGAAAAAGTCACGTGGTTTATACATGCTGTTACAACTTCAAAATGGAGTTCAAAATATATATATGTCGGAGGGCTTTGGGGCTCTGATTTCCTGATTATATTTTTGTAAGAGGACAAAGTTGTATTATATCTTTTTCACAATGTTCCTTGCTCCCTAAATTTACATATTTGTTTGTGAAAAACCATGCCCCCATATCAGCCTGTTTTTCCGGAAATGTGACTAGTCAATGAAAGTGGCCAAGATTGATTACCTTGATCTTCAACAAACGGATGCATATCATTGCAAGGAACCTTGTCCGAAATATGAGCCATGCAACTATAATAATATTCGAAAATCTTAAGTCTTTCCGCGACCTTGCTAAGTGACTTTGATCTTGATGGATAATCTTGATGTTGGAAACCGACTGATGCCTATTGATACAATGAACCTTCGTCCCAGATATGAACCATGTATCTTCAACACGAATAAAGGCAAAAGCTAAACCTATTTGTGATAAGTTAAAAAACAACAAACAAACAAACTCGTGACCATAATCAGTGACCTTGACGTATGACCCTGAACAAATAGATCCCTAACAATGCTGTATCCAAATATGAGCGATGCTTCTTCAATGGAGTTTGAAATGTTAATCGTTTTTTCGTTATGTTTACAACTCATAGATAGTACGTTATGAATGGGGTTAAGTCCTCCTTTAACAGCATTTTAGTCATATCATGGCGGTGGAGCACCTAAACAAGGATTCCTGATATTCCTTACACCAGTACTGCCACTACATAATTTTCGAGCCTATAGATTCTCATCCCACCTGGGTTTATGATTATCCACCCATTTCAGGTATTTATGGAAAACAAATGTCGGAAAAGATACGCGTCGCCGCCCGGGGATCGAACCCGGGACCCTAAGACTAGGGCTGCGACGCGCTACCAACTACACTACAGACGCGGCCCATAACTCAGATAGACGGACAGACATACAGATGGACATTTGCAAAACAAATATGGCCCAATCTTATCGATGCAGGGATAGACATATTTTATGTCCTTTCAATAATTTCGTATACTTCTCTTGCCATTTTCCCCACAATGTTTTCACAAAACTATGCCCAACCTATACACGATAAATTTTATCGCAGCCAGGTGTGAGTGTGCGCGTTTATGGGGACGGTTTAAAGAAGAATTTCAATAATATAATAAATAGTTATACATACAGAATTTTGATAAATCCTATTTAGAATAAATTCACTCTGAATACTAAAGCGACACACCCTATGACAACATGCTTACCTACAAGATCTCGTGCAAAATGTGGTTCACGGAGAGTACATGTCGTCATGCTAAACTGAAACATTCTTGACTCATTTCCAGACAACAAAATTTAAGACTAGCTCAAATTCAAAGATGCTGCTAGAATATCGAAACTTTTTGTATTTTGGAATAGAAAACATTGTTGATAAAGAAATTGCTTGTAAAAAAGTGGGATTGTATGTAAAGGTGTTAACATTCTGCTGAACCTCTACTATCATGTTGTCATTTATTCTGAAGCTTTCATACGGTAATAACAAATACCACAATCCCCATATAGAATATCGTTTGAAAAAGAAAGAAAACGTATGCTGGTTTACGAAAAAAATGAACCTCCAGCAGGTTCGAATTTTGCACCTCTGGATTCAAAGTACGCGACCGTACACTAGTAGCTATTCCTTCATACTTGACGATGTAGGATAAAATTTTTTATTTCAACTAATGTTCAACTTTAGTAAATCTATATTTGGAAGTTCTTTCCGGATAATAATGAGTGTCAAACGGAATATTATATGAGCGAAAGGTCAATGATGTTGAAGTAACATCAAAGTTTTGAGTACGGATACATACATGTATATCACACTCATAAGTTGCAATTATCAAAGTACTGAAAAGTACTGTTAGCTTGCAAAGCATTGTTTTGTTCAGTAATCTTCTTTTTCAATGATAAAGAAACGAGGTTTAAGTCACGAAGGGGTAAACCCATTCCCACACAATTGCTCCCTTTTTCGCCCCTCAAGAAAATAGTTGTGGGAAACAATGTGGAAAACGAAGAAATTGCTTGTTACGAAAGAGATAGACATTTTAGAATGTCAACAATTTGAAATTGTCGTCTGCAACTTCTTTGAAGACTCTGATCAGAGTCATTTGAACACAATCTGCTAGATATACCTAGAAGTTGAGCTTGCGTGCAGAGTTTGCAATATTCCCGAAGTACACAGGAACTACTTTTTATGGTATGTGCATGTAACGGATTTGACGCTTTGCTAGCTAAAAAATAAAATGACTCGACAGGCGAAAAAAAGTCCCATTAACACTTGCTAGTGTAAAATTCAAAGCATGGGAGTCTGAGATATCAAAGGACATCAGCTTGCAAAATGTATGGTTGGGAACAAATATGGAAGCAGATAGTTTGTGACATGATTTATCCGATTACCAGGCGGCAAACTTTTAGACTTATCTAAATTGAAAAGAGTTGCAGGTGACAATTTAAAATTTATGAAATTTCAAATTTTTCACTTTGTGCATAGAAAATATTGTGGAAAAAGAATAAATAACGAGCATTTTTTCATTTTACACATTATTTTCCGAATTGTCTTTCTTGATGAGCGCCAAAAATGGTCATTGTTTGGGAATGGGTTACCATTTGCCTGCAAACCCCTTCAATTGGACCTGTTTAAACTTTCATTGATTGGTAATTAACATACGAACTAAAATAGAATAACCCATTATTAATTAATCCCGCATTTTTAGGGACCGTAGAAAAAAGCTTGTAAAAAGATTGCAAGGAATGGAAAAGTTGCTTGCAACAAGCAATTAACCCCTTTTTCACAATTATTTCTACCTTACATGACTGTTACTTTGGTTTGTCATCTGCATCCTAGTTGAATTTGGACCAGTGTAAAAATCATATTGTTTTGTAACAGACAAACTAAGTAAGCAAACTTGAGACAATGCAGCAAAACTCTGAGGCACTTTACCCTTTCCTATTCAGTCACTGGTTTTTCGTCCCTATAATTTCATAATTGATAAACATTGTAGAAAAAGAAGAAATTGCTTGTGACGAGCAAATACTTTTTTTTTTTTTTTTTTTTTTTCTTCTTTTTTTTCACAAAATTTTCTTCCTTATTGAATGGTTATTTTTCAAGTTAAATCAACCTTTAATTTCCGTCTGCATAACCTTTGAATTTGGAAAGCAATTTCTTCTTTTTCTACAATATTATCTCGATCATTTAACAAATTTATCTTTGAAAAATCTCTAAAAAATTCGTCTGCTTTAGGACAGCATTCTGGTCTTGCAGCTTTTCTTGTATCTATATATAACGTTTTTGGGTTTAGCTGTATACAGAAACATTTGTCTCTCACCTATTGGTGGATAATCGTAAACCTAAGTGGGATAACAGCTGGCGGCTAGGTAAGGATGTAGTGGTAGTACTGGTGTGAGAAATACCAGGAATATATTGTTAGGAGCTCCAGACTGAAATACTGTTAAAAGCAGCGTTAAACCCCATTCAATCAATCATTTAATTGAACTCTTCATTCCAAATAAAATTGAAATACTGTTGAAAGCTGTGTTAAATGTCCCATACGCAAATATATACATTATCCGATCACGGTTGCAAAAACGGATAAACGTCACTTATTCAAACTAGGGAGGGTT
The DNA here is from genome assembly GCA_946902895.1 of Fragum fragum. Lineage (NCBI taxonomy): Eukaryota > Metazoa > Mollusca > Bivalvia > Cardiida > Cardiidae > Fragum > Fragum fragum. Next base: position 849,150 of record OX336365.1, read on the forward strand.
TTACGTTTTTACCGATAATGCTTTGTATGAAAAAAGTCAGAAATATCTCCGCCTTTTCACAGTTACCCGTGGTTTAACTGCCTTTACCTGTCTAGACAATATATCAATCTTTTTCAAAAAAAAAAAATCTTTGTTTTTATTTTAGTTGTTCCGCAACGACTCCCTGAGCACAACATGCTCAAGGTGAGCTATTGTGATCGGTAATTGTCCGTCTGTCCGTCCGTAAAAAATGATTAAAAGATATTCTGCTCCTAAACCATAAGGCCTAGAGCTTTGATATTTGGAATGTATCATCACCTATTGACCCTCTACCAAATTACTTCAAAGAAATACTGTACTCTTAGAATTAACCCTTTTTCTGTGCAATCTCAGATTTTACAAAGGAAATCTTAAAATTCTTCTTCTCCTAAACCATAAGGCCTAGAGCTTTGATATTTGGTACATATCATCGCCTATTGACCCTCTTTCAAAAGACTTCAAAGAATTACTGTATTCTGAAAATTAGCCCTTTTCTGTGCGATCCCTGATTTTACAAAGGAACAAAGAAGGAAATCTTTTAAAGTCTTCTTCTCCAAACCATTATAGGCCTAGAGCTTTGATATTTGGTATGATTGTATCACCACCTATCGACCCTCTCCCAAAATACATCAAAGAATTACTGTACTCTTAGAGTTAACCCTTTTCTGTGCAATCCCTGATTTTACAAAGAAATAAAGAAGGAAATCTTTGAAAGTCTTCTTCTCCCCAACCATAAGGCCTAGAGCTCTGATATTTGGTACATCTCATCATCTAATGACCCTATACCAAAATACTTAAAAATATAACTGTATTCTGAGAATTAGCCCTTTTCTGTGCGATCCCTGGTTTTAAAAAAGGAATAAAGAAGGAAATCTTTTAAAGTCTTCTCCCAAACTATTAGGTTAGAGCTTTCATACTTGGTATGTATCATCAGCTATTGACTCCCTACCAAAATGCTTCAAAGAATTACTGTATTCTGAGAATTAGCCCTTTTCTGTGAGATCCCTAACTTTTGATAGGAATAAAGAATGACATCTTTGAAAACCTTCTTCTCCTAAACCATTAGGCGTAGAGCTTTTACATTTGGTATATATTGATGTCTATACTTCAAAGCGTTGCCTTTTTCAGGAAATTAGGGTTATATGGTGGGATCATCAATATACCTAGGATTAAAATAGAAAATCCTTAAACATCTTCTCCAAAATAATTAGACAGAGGGCTTTGCTATTTTGTATATATCATAAATCGATAAACCATCATACTCAGGGGAGCGATTTACGACCATCAAGGTCCTCTTGTTCATACTTGGATCTTGTCCAGAGCATATCTCTGAAAGTATAATAGCTATGATCTTGAAACGAAATTGGTAGATAGATCTCACAAAGGAGAAGTGCAGTGTACAAGAACTATAACTCTTCTTAGCATATTTTGAGAGTTATTGCCCTTTGTTGTCTTTCAGACTTTGTTCATACTTGGATTTTGTCTGGGTTATATCTCTAAAAGTGTAATAGCTATGATCATGAAAATTCATGAGTGGGTAGATATTACCAAGGGGAAGTGCAGGTCACAAGAACCATAACTCTACCTGGCTTATTTTTTGAGTTATTCCTCTTTGTTGTTTTTCACACTTTGATTTTTTTCAAATCTCTTATAGTGTAACAGCCTATGGTTTTCAAAACCTCATGATAACAAGAAAAACACCAGAACCATAAGTTATCATTGTGAATTGTTACTCTTTCTTGAAATTAGACTTAAGTTTTAATCCCCATCCCCAGTCAACAACCAGCAGTGTTATGGGCATATTTTGTGACAATTTGCCACCTTGTTGTTACACGTTACTAACCATAAATGTTTACAAAACAATACTGCTTAATATCCAGGTCAAACCACCTGTTTGAGCTAAGACGAGCTAGCGTTCCATCAAATCAAGGAAAAAGTTTATCTGTTCCTCTACATAGAAATTCTATGGTCACTGAGACATTGACTTCAATCAATAGATTACCCTGTACAAGGTTTTACTATTACAAAAGCCAAGTTCACTAGGTCTTTTACTTTTTACAGATTGCTACAAAGATCCATAGGGATCATCTTAACCCATTCCATCACAAGAGAATTTTAGACTGGTCCAAATTGAAAGAAGCTGCAGACGACAATTTCAAGTTGATGGAATTTTATTTTTTTTTTTCGTCTTTTGGGATAGAAAACATAGTGGATAATGAAGAAATTGCTTGTTACAAGCAATTTCTTCATTGTCCACAATGTTTTCCAAAGCTTTTTTCTTGTGGGGCGTAAAAAGAAGGGCTTGAGTTGGAATGGGTTAAGCCCAATAAGGTTTCCCACAAACTTCATAAAGGAAAATTCCCTGACTTTTCCTTTACTGAATTTCAAAAATTCCCTGACCAAAATCGTCAGCATTTACCGAGCGTAAAACAGTTCAGGAGGCAAGGGGCGCTTAAAACCCTTTCAGTTTCTTCTAATGTGTGTTTGTACTTTGCAAACAAAACTGACTCATAGGCATTATTTCTCTCTCAACCAGAGAGTCAAATTAGAGACGAGTTCATAAATACATCAACAAAGTATGCTTTCTAATGAGATACAATGAAAAAACATCCATGCCTTTTTTAGAAGAAACTGTAATTTTTCCTTTACTTTCTTAAAAATTTCTATATCTGATTCTGAAATTCCCTGACTTTTCCCTGACCTTGATTTTTTTTTCATTTGCCCAGAATTTTCGCTGACCTTGGGAACCTTGCCAATGTAAATGTCTAAACTGATGAGCCTAGGTTAATTCTGTGTCAAGTTATCATCCAGAATATCTTTTACTTCTATTTATGAAAGTTCAAGGCAAATTTGACCTTGACCTTTTACTGTTTCAGCTAATAATCAAAAGGGATCATCTACACCTGGAGATGCCAAATTTAGTAAGCGAAAGTCAAGTACTGATGTGAGAAATACCAGGAATTCATGGTTACGGGCTCCAGCTGAAATACTGATTAACCCTTTCCTGTTTTGAAATTTTAGTCCTGTCAAATTTGAAAGAAATTGCAGGCAACTATTTAACACTATACAAAATCACTCTAATTTTCAATATTTCGGCAAAAAAGCCTTTATCAAGAAAAAGAAAATAAATCTTTTATCTAGAACATAATTTGACGATCACTCAATATAGCCATTTTTTTTTATCTAATAGAGGATATGACGTCAACGTCGTATGGTAATGATTGCGCGACGTTGACGTTCCCGTGCTTAATCAGACGTCAAGTACCCTTTGAAATTTATAAAGATTTCATGCATAGATAGAGAATTTTTCTCTGGGATGGGGTGGGTTGGGGAGGTCTAACCGAAACATGCCAAGAAAAGTAAGTACCAAAAGTCCACTTTAAGAAACTGCAGCCAAAAGATCCTATCTAGCTATTTGTCCGTTAGCATCTCATTAAAAGTCGGCAGCGAATAGCTAGATGCCTTCTCGAAATAATTGATTCAATTTTAATTACCTGCAGGGTCGTAAAAGGGCCGTTAACCGAAGTCTGGTTCTAAGTCAGGTATGTAGCACTTTGGACTAAGATAATTTCTCTACCATAACCCATCTCAATTCAGGTCTAGCGCGATAAACATTATTATAATGATTGTTACAATATTTGCCTTATTATTGCTATTATCATTAGTTTATTTTGATTATCGATGTGGTCTGTAACTAAGCTCAAACAAAAAATATGATAGAGACAGACAGACAGGGATTAGAACTGAGACGAGTTTATTATCAGACTGCACTAATTATGAACCTAATTGACCTCTGCTGAATATGACATATCTTAAATATTTGTCTCATAGGGCTTTCGGGTGGTCCTTTTCTACAGAACTGTCACAAGAAGTTTTAAATCTGGCCACCCTGCACATTCTGTGGCAATCGTAAGATTTCTTGTGAAATCTTCAAACCAAGATTGGTTGACTATTTTCACCAAAATACTCATTTGAAAGCTATTGAAATGGTCTACTATACTTCTATTAAAAAGTTCAGAGTTTCGTAACATTTTGTCGAATTAAATCAGGGAGACATAAAAATAATAGGACAAAAATGATCAAAGAACTTTTGATACGCAATACACACGCAATCAAAGATGAATTTCATAATTTATCTATTTATGATACATATTCAAATATCCGAAAAAAAAAACCCGACCCCCTAAAAGAAATATTTCATTAGAACTAGTTCAATGAATGCATTAATTTATTCCTATGCTTAGAATTGATTGAAAGATCAATTTAGTGAAGAATACATAAAAGAAGTTTTCATACTGAGGACAAATATAGTACAAGATTGATATTTTTATAGGTTAAGTTGAAATGTGAGTTGCTCAAGTTGATAGTTAATGATGAAAAGCTTCATTTGTTATAAATAATAACGACAGTCCTTCTGTTTCGTCGTTTGGCAACCAAAACCTCGTATCCACAGCTTGATCATTGATCGCCCAACGACGATATATGAAAGTGTTGAAAGCAAAGAAATCACGATTGGGCCCGTGTATACAATAGACGAGATATATCTTCTATTATTATATCTATCTTAACCATCATACCAAAGAAGTTTTTTTTTATTCAAATGTAGTTCTGTAGGAATACACGGGTTTAAGATAGAAAATCTAGGGACATTAGGTTTTGCAAACAATTCTCTTGAGATTCTTCATCTCTCGGGCTAAAAACAAGCAAGTGTCGTAAGTCTGGTACCTGCTTATATAACCCACCATCTTGTCGTACACAGGGCAGCGAACGTTCTACTTATCTATATTAGAGAAAAAGTTGATCTCGATATCCCTCCACTCGTAAGGATGATAATCCACCGACAATAGTTTTATTGACCGTTCAGTGGGGCATCGAATATCAGCTCTAATTTCCTAAATCAGTTTGTCGTATATAGTTTATGCGAGTCTGCGCGTTGCCTTTCCACCCATTTCCCATGAACGCCAAATAAAGGCTCAGATAATCATGTGCATTCACACCGTCATCCTCATTAGTGAAGGGATATCGAGATCATCTTTTCCTCTAATATTTTAGATATCTTTTAGAAAAGTAGAACGTACGATAAGATGCCGCACCGTCTGACAAGAGCCCTCACTATTCGCTTTGTAGATAGCTAATGATTTAAGTTCCTTTAGAAAACCAGTAGTTTTATTCAAGTTACTCAACATTACATCATGGGCCACGAAGAAACTATCTTGTACCATGGGGTGAATTGAGGGCAAGTTTGTATAAATGAACATAGAAAATTCATTTACAGCTACTTTCTTCGGGAAATTTCTGGTTGGAAGTGACTGATATGAAAATAGCCGAACTATTTTAAAAGAAAGACATTTCCCGCTTTTTTAATACTTAGGTTTGAAAGTAACTAAGATACATCAATCATGCAAATACATTTCATTCCTTTAAATTACCCCCTTACGTCTCACAAACTGATCAGCAAAACAGAAAAAAGATAACAGCTACAGAAAAGAAACTTTTCAACTAAAGTATAAGTATCAGTGACACGGGGAGCGGGTATAGCTACAATCCTTCATCATCATTTCTATATATTGACTTTTCCCAAAATAAATGCTAACACTTTCTTGTAAATCCTTTGTTGTCACTTCCATTTGATAAATCACTTAAGATGGTAAGACAAAGTTTGTAATTGTCATTTTATTTAAATTTATTACGCTTTGTTATGTATTACATGTTATTGTACTAATTTGTACAGTTGTTTGACTGCAGATCAATTCTAAAGTGTTAAGAACGCAATAAAGGTCGAACAAATGTGGAAAACTTAAATCCGATTTGCCATGAAAACCCAATGCGCCATCTGTGACGACACGGCTAAAAAGATTGCTATTTTCTGATTATGTACATCTAATACATGTGCAAACAGAGATATTTTTGTAGAACTTATGGAAAGAAAACAACAAAAGAAACATGTTACTCTTCACTATCCAAGTTATTCGTTCCCACGAGAGAGAGAGAGAGAGAGAGAGAGAGAGAGAGAGAGAGAGAGAGAGAGAGAGAGAGAGAGAGAGAGAGAGAGAGAGAAAGAGATAGAGAGAGAGTATTTTGTGACATTTATTTAAGTGGTATGTTGTATTTCTATAAAGAATATATAATTCAATGGCAAGTACCTTGTTTTTTCTGTTAAGACAGATAAACATACAGATAGACAGACTAAAAATGTTAATGTATTAGAGAAAACGAGAATATTTAGTTTTGCGATCAAGGAATGTTACCATAGAAACTCATCTTGGACTGGCACTTTACACTAATATACACAAAAATAATGACCATTAATTACCAATTTTCCAGGCAGCTGGAAGTTGGAGCATTCACAGAGAATGACTGGGGTATGGGGATATAGTGGAACCTAGAGAAAATGTGTTTGGGTTTCAAGCTCTTATTTCAGTCATGAACAAGTACGACACATATTGTGAATTTTGCGATATTGCGAATGTATCATTCATAAATATAGTACTTCAAACTATAACCATCCGGGGTGCAATTCTTTTACTAAATAGTTTTCATCCTACCTTTGAAAGATGAGGGGACATATAATAAATCAGGGTTAAAGAAGACAACCATAAGCCGTCATAGTTCGCTCAGTCTGATCAGATCGTAAACTTTCGCAACTACTTTTCTCCCGTGACGATTCAGACATCACTATATTTTCTTATAATGAAATCCAAATGTAAAATGAGTTCGTGAGGTTTAACAACAACAACAACAGCAATTAAAGAAAACACGGCGAAAGTTAAATGTTTTCACCTCCGATCAGTCTGCGCAGGGAGACCATACACGAAACTTCAAATTCGTCGTGAGTCCTGAGATCCGCCGCCGGCAAATTTATGCTGGTTTGATGAATTTTGAAGACAAAAATGGATAATCTCGCAAACAGTTTCCATCGCATTAAGAGGTACTGTGCGGAGTGAGCAGGCTTACCAGGATCGAGACTTCTCCCTAGCGCCTAATTACAATTGTAGATTGGTTATTCTACCTTGATATACACTCAATTTTGAAATACCACCTATGTGGATGGTTTGTGCTGGATCCGATCTATTTTTCTAACCGTCTGTCTGTCTCTCTCACTGTGTCTCAGAGCAGTTGTAGTTACATTGTTAAGTTGGCTGAAGAGGATATATGCTAGTTACGATTTTAACTTGGTCAAAGAGGATACATGCTAGTTAAAATGCAGATCAAACAGATTCAAGGACATCCATGCAGAAAAAGTTATGCTTTTACATGGTTAGGAAAAATGTGTAAATATCTCCACTAGCTTGGTAATCAAAGAATGCTACCATAGAGCCCCGTTACCATGGAAACACCTCTAAGACTGTCCCATTTCACTGGCATACGCTAAACTAATGAGTGTCTGACCATTAAATACCCATTTTCTAGGCACCTGGAAGTTGGGGCAATGTACATTGATAATCAAACTGAGTAAAATTTGAAAAAATGTGTTTCGTTTTCACGCTCTTATGTATATCATGAACGAGTATAACATAAATTACTTCCAATCATAACAACCCGGTTAGTATAAAGTCCAAGTAACTTTTAGTTTGGCCCGAATATTTAATGCCTATTTGCCGTTCAGCATATTTCATGTTATATTTCAAAGTTTTGAATTCAAAATTAAACTTGTAGATACTTTTTTATCTAATGCTGGGATAAGACGTTAAAATATGAAGCATTTTTTCCAAATTATACCGTTCGAGCCATAATGTCACCGGGGCTTTAAAAGATTGGGGGACGAAAAAAAAGCATGGATAAAATGACAATTATTTTTCTTAGATAAAACTTACACTGCTTCGAAAATTTCCCGCTGCATCTAGGATCGAACCAGAACAAAGATTGGTCGTCCTCAAACGATTAATATTATAAGTTTATTTCTTTGCTTTTTTCTATGTCTGCCTCTCTCTCTCTCTCTCTCTCTCTCTCTCTCTCTCTCTCTCTCTCTCTTTCTCTCTTTCTCTCTCTCTCTCTCTTTCCCTCTCTCTCTCTCTCTCTCTATCTCTCTCTCTCTCTCTCTCTATCTATCTATCTATCTATCTCTGATTTGGAAGTGAGTTTCCCTACGATAGTTCAAAGCTATATTAAGCCCCGTCACACACATACTCTCAGCCTGCTCTCTCTTACACCATATCCACTTCTTCTTTTTTGACTACGTCCATAGGGCAGTGTTAGCGCGTATGACTCCTAGTCAAGGGGTCCCGGGTTCGATCCCTGGTCGCGGCGAATATCCTTTCCGACATTAGTCTCCCACCAATGGTTGATTGATCGGAAACCTAAATGGGATGATCAGCTGGAGGCTCAGAAAGGATTTAGTATTAGTACTGGTGTGAGAAATATCAGGAATCTATGGTTAGGTGCTTCAGCCGCCTCGACATGGCTGAAATACTATCAAAATTGGCGTTAACAACAATAATGATAACTTTCTCTGAGGCATTTCATCTCTCATGGCCGATATTCACCATTAAATGATTGGACGATTACACCAAAGAACTACAACCGGAAATTGTTGGAAATAGTTTTTTAATTCAAAGGATTTTAGTTTGAGATTAAAGTATGAACGCGAAATGAACGACTTTCGCTAAGTAACATGCATTAGAACTGTCTCTGCACTCTGTGCAAACAAAACCAGATGCTTTAGACATTAGAATTTAATGATCGTACAAACATACATCACTATCAAAATGACAGTCGTATTTGAGTTACCATGGGAACCAACTATGCTGTCCGAAATAACTAGGTCCCTTCTCGATTCTTTCTCAATGTTTAACATCTCCAAGTGTTCGCCTGTCTTAGTCGATATATCGAGATGGTTATTCTTACATGATATATTCATGTACTGCCTACAACTTCTTTCAATGACATCTGGTAAAGGGTTTAAAGAGGCATGGAAAACCAATTCAGTACAAGGAGGGTTGTAAAGTGACGGACCACGTCTGACAATCAAATATGGATTACCGATAAAATCGTCCATTTATGCCGGGTGTGAACTTTGCTTTTTTGTTGGTTTGACGACCTAAACGTTTTAACTACAGTACATTCAACCCGCAGATACGACTTTAAGATCTTCATTCAAAATGTTGCCTGTTCATAATTCATGTCCAAGACAAAATATCTTACAAAGTAAAGCACTTAAAATAACCTTCCTTGCATTATGACTACGATTTAAATTATATGTAGGCCCTACATGTTCACAAACTATTATTCTTTAGCTATCATCTCTCTGTTTTGTCTGATTTTCTCATTTCTCTCATCTACCTAACTGCGAAGACAATCAAACAATATTGATTTCAGTTAAAAGTAAGGTGATTTTGAATCACAATTAGGAAGTAGATATACATATATAGCTTGCCCGTGAACTATAACTAGGCCTCGAAACCTTCCACAAGCCAATCATAATTGTTTCCTTTTCAAAATTGAATGTATATCAAGGTAGAATGCCCTTTCTATGACTGATATATTGAAAAGAGAAAAGTCTGCACTATGGTCAGCCTGCGTACCCAGAATAGTAGGCCAGAAAACGAACGAAACTTTTTGCTCTTCCGAGATGATCCGTTTTTGTGATTCGCCAAACTGACATATCGGGACTTTGCCCTTTAAACGTCGTCCATGGTCACACTGCGCGGGCTTTCCGGCATCAAAAATTTATATTTTTTACCAAGTTTTTCCACCTACCTGACTATGCAGACTATGCTTTCAGTTTGGATTGCATTTCCTCTTTCACGTGCGCAAGACCAAACTTTTTTCTTCTTATTATTATTATCTTTATTTTCAAAATAGAATAAATAAAGTGCAAAGTGTTCAGTTGTCCCGTAATTTCAGATAATATGGAGAAATGTGAATCGTTCCGGAAAAAAAAGATACAAGAAATAAGTTGCTAAATGTTCCGATCTGATCAGACTGTGCCAACCATAAAGGTTGACCGTGGTCGAATCTTTGTTCTTTTTTCAGATTCTATGTTGATCGCTAATCCTACCTCTATTTAACATCTGGATCTCGCAGCTTATGCAGCCCATTTCACCTCCAATGAGTTCTTTTCTTTATGCACAAGTAAACAGTTACTTTTTTGTCAAGGAGGATATGATTTTGTCAGAATGCGACCAAAATATAGTAAACACAGGTTGACATTTTGGTTGCACAACTGCGTTATTTGATACACTTTTTAATAGATTCAATCAGAATTAATAAGATCCATCCTTACTATAAATAAACCAAGACAAAAAAGTATGAACTACAATTTGAATTTGACTATTTGAGTGTTATGGGGAACCAGTTAATTAGCAATTCACACTTCTCCATCTCCTTTGGGACTCATTTTAAACATCCTATTAAGTAAAGCCACTATTTACACAGAACCTTCAAATTGTCAAATAGCCCGCCGTGTACAATTACAAACAAATTATTAATTTACCATTGAGTATAAATAAATATTTTACATTCTTATTTATTCATTTTCCTCGTGAATTTCAGACGATATGTTTTACTTTTATTATCATTTTTATTTTACGTTGGCTCAAAATCGGTGATTAAGCCATTGGCATTTTTTTTAGATAGAAAAAAACTCGTGTTTATCGAACATTCATTCCATATCCATTTGATGGGCTGATGAAACCACGTAACTACAGCTGAGTAGAAATTGGATAAGAATTTAACCTATTATTTTACATCGAGTGGGAAACAAGCTTTTCAAGCCTCGATTCTGCTTCCTGGAGAAACAGCAGTACCCGCACCATTTATGTGGGCAAATAACAGACTTAATGTCGACAGATGCTCAAAAGAATCGAACTCTGGACCTTTTGATCGTGAAGCCAATACTTTACCTCTTAACCACGTGTTAAAATTCCCCTTAGTTAATACGTTTCGGAGGCTCATTGACCGTTGGTTTACTAAATAATATTCCCTTTTTTCTGATCATGTTTATGTTTTATCATTAGTCCGATTTTGAAAAAAAGTATGTAAAGTAATGTCGGCATACATATTCCAATCATTAGCTAAAAAATAATTCTGATAAAAAAAAAAAAAAAAAAAAAAATGTGATTTATGATGTCGTTAATTATTTTGTAAAACAGTCAAAGTTCTGCGAGGCTTAATTCACTCCCACACAATCCCGCCTTTTTACACCCGTGAAAAATTAAATTCAGGAAAATGTGAAAAGGGAGAATTTGCTGTAATCAGGCGATTTCTCCTTCTTTCACAATATTTGTACGGTGTTTATCCCCTTCTTTGCAGCTCCAAAACAATTTGAATTTATATATGTTGCTTCTTTCAATTTATATATATCAGTCCAAACTTTTGTCGTCTGGTTATTGGTTAATCCGGGTCATAATTGTTTGAGAATTACAGATGAAAACGGAATCATCCATCGATTAAAACTACAGACGACATATTTGTATCCATTTATTGAGGTGGTCGTCTACTGACCGTTAATTAAAAGTTAATGTGTGTCTGGTTTATTTCACATTGACTGGCCGCTGCAAGAAAGGTGTATCGATAACGCTAAGTCCGTTAGCCAATGCAAACTAAAAGTGGAGGAGATTTCTTCGCATGATCGTGCCGCTCGTTTTATAATCTTGACTCATTAACTGGTGAGCAAAATGGTGTAGCTGCCTTGAGCTTATACAAATCAGCAGTAATGACATTTTTGTTCCCGCTGACAATGTGATACTTTTATATCCAGATTTTCCGAATCTTACTACTACAATATTTTCTATTATTTTACCCCCCCCCCCCCCCCCAAAAAAAAAAAACACCAAATAAACAAAAAAAACAAAGAAAAAACAACAACTACGCCGCTGAATCCGCACATGGATTTTAGCTTCGGGAACTAATACAACTTCAGGAAGACGTTTTCTTCCATATCATGATACGAATATAATACGAATTAACAACAGTGTTTTCTTTTTTTAAATCGGGTTAAATTACCTGTTTTCTCGTAAATTCTTTTTTTCCCCTCTTGTCTGAATTTTGAATTTTATTTCTGTCTTTTATTTGTGAACTCAATAACTCAGCCAACCTTAACGCCTGGAGAATTGACATTTGCTAGGAAATAGCGTTGAAAGTGGGTGGTTGGGGGGGGGGGGTTATCTTCTGGAATACTCTGGTTACTTTGATTATTGAAATGAGTGACGTCACAGATCTATGTTTGGGACGGACAACAAGAAAATATCTTTTGACAACTGAAGCGTGCCAAACGTCATCTAAATATATCTATCAATGAAATACTATACGTTTGCAAAATCTACCAATCCGCCTTTTCGCGTAGTAAACAAGTTTAAATTCAAAGCATCGAACGAAATGGTTTAAATCGCTTAATTTAATCCACCGCAGTGTTCTCCCTTGATGCAGGGTTAGGATGAAAGATAAAACACCTCAAAGTTACAGAAAAAAAGGCGAAGCAAAACAAAGATCTGCAACCAAAGAATACCGGTAAGGATTTGAAGTTTAATTGGCCGTTCTGTTTTCACATCTTCATTTCACACATACATTTTTGTTAGATTTAGTGTATTAGTTTTGAGATATTTGATTGTATGGGCCCCAGGTAAACATTCCAATAATTGCTTTAATGTTGCAATAGCCTGATTAGTTCAGCCTCAGGGGGTTTGGCTGTGTTTGTAATCCTCTATGTCTCCTAATCCTTAACACATTATGAACTATATAGTGACTATATGTTGAAAGCTACAGAAAGAACAAACTTCTAAAGAGAAAATGCAGCTTGTGATGCTGGATTTATATTTTCTGTAAACTCATTATTTTGACTTAAAATGACTAATTAAAATGACTTAAAATGACAATAATAACCCAAGTGTAGTATCGGTAGATTCCGTAAGGATTTCCCATTTAGCGGAAAGAGCCGATTAGGGACGGAATCCACCAGATAAACAACTAGGGCTCAGGCAATGAGAAGAGGGTAGCCCGCCTTGGGCTTGCGCAGGTGTCCAATGGGCTATGATTTCCTGGCACCCTGTGCACTTGAAGACTACCTCTCAGACCAGAAACGTGTTAGTAACTTAGATGTTGGAGATTCACAGCTTGCTGGCCAAAGCACAGTGAGTAGACTCTCTACACAGGTTTGGACAAAAGCAAACATGACTACACTCTACAAGAAAGGAAACAAAGAAGATCCTGCAAATTATAGACCTATATCTTTAACACACATATATATATATATACAGTGTAAAGTTCTAGAACATATTGTAGCCTCAAACCTAACTAAACATTTTGACAACAATAATATCCTTTATGACTTGCAGCATGGTTTAAGAGAAAGGCATTCATGTGAAACCCATCTACTTCAACTGACCGACCATCTTGCCAGAAACCTGACTGAAGGAAAACAAACTGATCTAGTTTTGTTAGACTTCAGCAAGGCTTTGACAAAGTTAGCCACTCAAAACTTTTGTATAAATTGCAGGAACATGGGGTAATCAATGCTAACCTTTTGTGGATTAAATCTTTTCTTATAGGCAGAACACAAAAAGTAGTCTTAGAAGGTGGATGCTCATCAGAAGTACCAGTCACGTCTGGAGTACCTCAGGGATCCATACTTGGCCCTCTTTTGTTTCTTTTGTATATAAATGACCTTCCTAATACCATCACATCCCAAGTTCGTTTGTTTGCAGATGACACTGTCGTTTACTTAGCTATAAACAACAAGCAAGACTGTTTGACCCTACACGAATATCTAGACAAGTTAATGCAGTGGGAGAAAATTTTGGAAATGGAGTTTAACCCCAGCAAATGCATTGTCCTCAATATTACTAAAAGAAGAAAAAGATTTCCTTTGATTACAGGTTACATGGACAAGTACTAGAGACTGTGGACAATGCCAAATACCTAGGAGCTAAAATATCTGGAGTTTCCTGAAACAAACACATTGACAATATAACATCAAATACTAGTAAAATTTTAGGTTTTCTCCGCAGAAACATCCAGATCAAAAATAAGAAGATCAGAGAAACAGCGTAAAAAACTTTAGTGAGACCCAAGGTAGAATACGCATCAACAGTTTGTAGCCCCTACATAAAAACCTATATCAACAAAGTGGAAAAGTACAATGTAGAGCAGCAAGATGGGTTCAAAATAATTTCTTTTATTATGACAGTGTTACCTGCATGCAGAAGGAGCTTGGTTGGGAAACTCTTCAATACAGACGAGACATTTCCAGAGTCACCATGTTTTATAAAATCGTTAAGAATTTTGTTGCAGTGCCAGTACCAGCTTATCTCGAAAGACCAGTGAGGACCACCCGACATATCCAAAAAGAGTCTCGATTCTTTTCAGATAGTGAGCTGTCCCTGAATGACCAAAATATGCTTTATCAGCTCTTTTAATCTAACACTCACAATACTTTTAAAATTTGGCACCCTAATCAATGACTAACAGTTTTTATTCCAGCACAGACGCGCACCTGCCAGTTATACCCGAAAGGGGAGTTAGGCAGTATACATAGATAGATAGATAGATAGATAGATAGATAGATAGATAGATAGATAGATAGATAGATAGATGAACAACTTCTGAGTAATGAAGATTAAATTCAAATGCAGGCTTATGATGCTACTTTATTTTAGTCTGACATTGCCATTTGTTTAGTCATGTTGAAGTCATTATTGTCAATGCTTAGACTGGAAGTTTAGCAGAATAACTCTTGAGACAAAAACAAAAATGTGATGACCCAGTTTGTGGCTTTTTTATGGCCCTTGAATTTCTTTTATATAAACCAGTTCCCACACAATCCTACTAATTGAAGCCACTTAAGAAAAAAGATTCTTGGAAACATTTTTCACAATATTTTCTACCCTGAAAGACAGAGTTTTAAAAAATTCATCAACTTGAACTTCTTTAAAATTGGACCTGTCTAAAATTGTGTTATATATTAATGGGTTTTACAACAATTACAAACCAAACCAGAGATTTCATTTTCTTTTTGTATTCACAACACTGATCAAAAGAGTAAAATCTAAAGGTAATTCCTTGCAAGTAAGTTCTCTAAATGTACACAGTACTGTATGTATACAAATGTGTACACAATTCTTATCCCATTACCACACTGTAAAATTGTAGACAAGTCCGAATTGAAAGGAGTTGTTGACGAAAATTTAAAGTTTATGAAATTTTAGATTTTGTCAACATTTTTAGTAGAAAACATTTTGTGAAATGAAGAAATTGCTTATTATGGATGTAATGGTGGATCTGAATTTCATTGTAAACGATTAACGGTATTTGAAATGAAGCTTACCGGTAATTAGGGCTTCAAAATTCTTAAATTTTTCATTCTGCACAATAAGAATATATAGTCTTACATTAATTTCTATTTTCAATTCTGTCAAATTGCACTCATCCTGCATATAAAAAGAATGAAACAATATTGTGCAGGACAAGGGGATGAGTAGAATTTTGAAGCCCCGTTTACCCATTCCCACACAGTGACACTTTTGGACGCCTCTCAAGAATTACAATTAGGAAAAAAGTGCGTAAAATGAAGAAATTGCATGTAACAAGCAATTTCTTCATTTTCAACAATGTTTTCTACCCAGAAAGTTGAAAAAAATTCTAAAATTTCATACATTGCCGTCTGCATATCCTTTCAATTTGGACTTGTCTGAAATTTTGCCGTTTGGTAAAGGGATAATGTGTACTGAATATTGAAAAAAGTCATCTCCAGACCCAGTAAGTATTGAGACTTTAAGAAAAAGAGCCTTATCTCCGGTGAGATGTTTTTGGCAGAGCTAATTTCCCATTTTGATATTTAGATCTTAAAATTTGTCTCTCACCAATGGGTGAATAATCATAAACCTAAGTGGGATAGCAGCTGGAGGCTAGGAAAGGATGTAATGGTAGTACTGGTGTGAGAACCACCAGGAATTCATTGTTAGGTGCTCCAGCCAGCGCGATATAACTGAAATACTGTTAAAGCGGCGTTAAACCCAATTCAACCAATTCAACCAATTAGATCTTAAAAATTTTTCTCCTCAGAAGCTAGCAAGTTTATGTGAACTAAATTTACCTATATGTTCTATGTTGATCTATAATTAATTTCTTTGAAAAAAAATTTCATCAAATGAAAATTATGGGCTTAACTCTTTCCCTTTTTGCAAAATTTTAGACTAGTTCAATTTGCAGACTTGAATTAAAAGTGGTTTCAATTTGAAAAGTAACTATCCTACAGGTTTGAAAAAATTGTGGGAAAAGAAGAGATTGCTTGTTACAAGCAATTTCTTCTTTTCCCACAATATTTTCTCAAGTATAAAATCACAGAGCCGTAAAAACAAGGGATTGTACGGGAAAGGGCTAAGCCATTACCAGATGGCAAAACTTTAGACTTGTCCGAAATAAAAGGAGTTGCAGAGGACAATTTAAAGTACTTGAAGTTTTAGATTTTTTCAACTTTCTGGATAGAAAAAATTTCTTAATTTTAAACAATGTTTCCCAAATTGTTTTACTTGGGGGATGTCCAAAAGCGTCTCTGTGTCAGAATGAGTTTGGTAGTAAGTCCATTGTGTGACAATAGATTAAATTATTGAATTTGGCTTAGTAGAGAAATTACAGACATTCAAGCCCCTCTGGTTTCTTGACCTTCCAGTATCAACACAGAATATTATAGGTTGCTTTAGATAGGAAACTAAATGAAATGAATCATATTTTTCAGGAAAACCAAAAGTATTGAAAGAAGAGTGTACCATTCTACTCCACCGGAGAATTGCAAAAATTATTTGACAGATGAAACATGGGACATGTAAGTCATAGTTAGAGAAAATGATTAGACAGGTTTATTGGTTTCTTACCCATTACCCCACAAGAAAATTTTAGACTGGTCCAAATTGAAAGAAGTTGCAAAAGAGAGTTTAAAGTTGATGAAACTTAAGAGTTTTTAAAATTTCTGGGTACAAATCATTGTGGAAAATGAAGAAATTGCTTGTTACAAGCAATTTCTTCATTTTACACAATGTTTTCCCCATTGTTTTTCTTGAGAGGTGCCAAAAACCGTCATTGTGTTGGAACGGTTAACTCTTGTTTATCTGAGTAAATAGGGAATATATGCTATAATGAAGATTTTTGCTTTGAATTGAGGAAAATTTTGATATTTCATGAGACAGAGGCATGCAAGCCTTGCTTCCCTAAAGGTAGGACAAACAAAATTTATCCTTCGAATTGATTTGTGTGGTACATATGGAAGCTAAAGGCAAAATTCCTTTTAACCCATTACCACACAGTGACCCTTTTAGACACCCCCTCAGTATAAAACGTCATGTAAAACATTGTGGAAAATGAAGAAATTGCTTGTTACAAGCAATTTCTTCATTTTCCGCAATGTTTTCCATCAAAAAAGTGAAAAGTTTCTAAGTTTTCATCAACTTAAAATTGTTGTCTGCAACTTCTTTGAATTAGGACAGGTCTAAAATTTTATTGTATGGGAATGGGATAAAACCGAATTCAAAGGGAATCAGTATGCTTCTATTTATCATGTTCAAGGTAAAGTTGTTTTCAAGATCAAGTTAATGTATAAATTTTGATTTTTCTTGTGAAAGGGACTTTAAAACCAATTTCACATAATGGATTCACACTGGAGCTGTAACGATACACTCGAATATTCGGTGAATCGAATATTTTTTTACCGGCGAGTACGTATCGTATTCGTCTGTCTGAGAACCGAATATTGGCGAATACAAAATGTGAAATATTTTTCCGGGATGCAAAGTGCAAAAAAATATCCAAGAGGTCATAGATATCCAACATGCACAAGCTATAACGACGGTTTCAACAAATTTATGAAGAAAGACTTAAATCTTTAAAGCCTAGGCGGCTCACGTAGTCGATTGACAGATTGACAGAAACTTGGAATTTTAAAAATTCCTGAAATTGGTCCTTATTGAGAGCACTGTATAACTGTTTACAGGATTGATTGATTATTTCCGTTTATTTATCGTCGCTACCGTAGCACATGCCCATATGAGTGACGCCCCCAGAAGATGGTTAGTTGTTATTGGGGATAGTGCAAGGATACAGGAGGAAACTGCTGAGAGCTCTGCCTGGTTCTTTTACGTGCTTGATGGATAGCATCGTCACACAGGGCCTCGGTTAAACGTCTCGTCCGAAAGACAATTAGTTTTGTTAGTTGATATGGTCAGCCCAGGGCTCGAACACGTGATCTTGAGGTTTGAAGTCAAGTGCTCTACCAACTGAGCTAATCCTGCTGACAAATTTTCTTACAGGATATAAGTATATCATTATATTTATACTTTTCACAGCCATTAATCAAAGTATTTGATGAATTTATTACCTGCAGACATTAATTTATACTGGTATCAAATTAGTGACAATATATTGTTTGTCATACCTTTTGTGATTTGTGTACTATGTTTGGCGCAACAATATATTGATTAGTCATAGACAATCACTGCTATTCAATCAACCAGGCGTCTGCTTCAGCGAAAGGTTTTGTTTAACCCTTTCCTGTTTTGAAAATTTTTAGACCCGTCCAAATTCAAAGGTTTTGCAGACGAAAATTTCAAGTTTGTTTTATTAGAAAAATAAACATTCAGTAGGGTAGAAAATCTTGTGGAAAAAGGAGAAATTGCTTGTTACAAGCAATTTCTCCATTTTCCACAATATTTTTCAATTATGTAATCACAGGGACGTAAAAAACAGGGATTAACCAGGAAAGGGTTAAAGTTTTATATGTGAATACCATTATCTATTGCTGTGAACCTTTTCTCATACCTTTGTAACCATAAAACCCATCTTCTAGGCAAAGATTTGTTACTTCAACATTCATTTCAGTGAATTTTGAGCCTTTTCGACCCTGGAGATATGGTTAAAGTTTTATGTGAAAGTTTGTGCAACATGCAATATCTCTGTAACTATTGGAGCTTTTATTTTGAAATTTTGCATGAGTCATGAGAGTCATGATTTAACTCTTTCTGCATTTATTTAGTATTCTAACATTTAGATTTTGTTGAGTAGACCTTTTTCAACTTAGAACTTATTGGTTTAAGTTTTACATAAAAATTGTTTTATCTTTGAGCTTCATTTTAGTGACAATTATGTAGAATCTGTTGTCTAATGGTAAGATACAGGACTTGTGTCCAGAGGGTCCTGGGTTTGAATCCTACCCCCACCATGGAAATTTTTCTTGCCAAAAAAATAAATCCTCATAGCTCCTCTTCACCCAAGTGTATAAATGCTTGTAACAAGCAATTTCTTCTTTTTTCACAATATTTTCTATCCTACTTGGTGGTTATTTTTCAAATGAAATCCACTTTGAATTTTTGTCTGCAAAACCTTTCAATTTGGACAGGTCTAAAAATTTTGTAAAATCACAGGGATGTAAAAACCAGGGATTGAACATGAAAGGGTCAAAAATAAAATAAAGTGGCATAGGGTAAAAAGTAGAAATGGCCTGTTGGAAGCCCACAATGTTTTCCATGATTAAATTTTTTCAGTTGTGTAAAAATGAGGGATTGTGGGGTAGTGGGTTAACAGGCACAGACTTTAATTGCAAGGGTTATTGGTAGGAAAATAATGTTAGTCTATTTTACCCTTTTCTAAATGTGTAGGGATTTTCTTAACAGTTTGATTTATTTGAAGCAAAATTACGTCTTGTGAATAATGAGCCCTTGTTCCCATTAAAGATGTGTTCATTTCTTAAGAGTATAGAATTTGATCAGGACTATTTAATCCATTCCCAGACAGCACAATTTTAGACTGACCCAAATCGAAACAAGTTGCAGACGATAATTTAAAGTTTATGAAATCTTAGATTTTTCAACTTTCTTTGTAGAAAACTTTGTGTAAAATGAAGAAATTGCTTGTAACAAGCAATTTCTTCATTATACACAATGTTTTGCCAATTACTCTTTATGGGGCATATTGTCATATAGTGTCATATTGTGTGAATAAGTTGATACACAAGCTGGATAAAGAGTTTTTATTGGGCAAGGCTTAAAAGTTATTACAGCTTAAGGACTTGATGGGTCAAGTTGTAATTTAGATTTAATTGTGTGCATCTGTATTCTGCCATTTTTAAAACAACTGTTGTATGATTTTATAGAAAGAAATCCTCATTTGAAAAAAGGTAAGAAATTACTGGTACACATATTGAGGGTTTGAGACAAATAGTTGCAAGTCAGATAAAATTGAATAAGATCTTGCAATAGTTTTTCACAAACCCATTTTCACTGTTTCATTGTTTTACGAGTTTTAAGTTTGATTTTGAACAATTTGAAATAAAATTGAACTAAATTAATCCTTGTCATGCTGAATTAAATCCTTGTTCAGAACTGCATTAAACACAAATTGCTAAAAGCATTGGAACCACTGGTTGTGTTTTGATTTGAAGATTGATTTCATAAAAAAAAATCTTGCTAGAAATGAATAAACAGGTTGTGTAGACTAAGTGTAGGCTGATCTTTGTCTACACTGCCTGTTAAAACAGGAATATTCAGGGTTCAGCATGACAAAGGTTCCCACACAGTGACACTTTAAAACTTCCCACCAAATTAAAATTTTGTAAAACATTGTGGAAAATGAAGAAATTGATCAGCAGTGCTTTCCTTCCTGAAAGATAGAGATTTTAAAGATGTCATAATCTTTAGATTGTCTTCTGCATCTGCTTTGAATTTTTACCAGTCTAAAATTTTATGGTTGTGGGAATGGGTTAATATTGATAGTTCATTTGTGTTGCTGTTCATAGAGGTTGAGGGTATTTATTTCAAGTTTGACTTGACTTTGACAAGATTCAAGTTATACATTAAGACCAAAAGTGAATTTTAAACTCTAATCTTATATTGGTCATCATGTGAAGCATATTCTACTTCAGGGTTGATGGCTTGCAACTTAAACATTGTGACTACAATTTATTCAATCTGTATAGGTTGCCGACCAACCATTGGTTGACCTTTACTGTATCTCATCTCTTTTTCAAATATTTGATTTAAAGAATACAAAATATTGTTCCCTTTAATCATTTAAAGTTTTGTAAGCAGCAAAACTATTTGAAATTTGGAAATCAGTATTCTATGAGTTTTCCGTTAACCCATTCCCACACAGTGATGCTTTTTGATGTCTTTCAAGACAATTTTTGGGAAAACATGGAAAATGAAGAAATGGCAATTTCTTCATTATCCACAATCTTTTCTACTCCAAAAGAACAAAAAAATCAACTTGAAATGTTGTCTGAAACTTCTTTCAATTTGGACCAGTCTAAAATTTTGCAGTATGGAAATGGGTTAAGGGGCAAGATATGACTATTCTTTCAAGATGGCTTATCAGAATTTCAAATTATTCATCAAAGTGACTTATCTTGTTGAATGTTACATTATATACCATCTTAAACATAGACTGTTGTGAAAACTAACTAACTAGTTTTACTGGACTAACTCATTACTAGACAAAAAATTTAGACTGGTCCAAAATGGATGAAGTACTAGAAAAAGAAATTTAGACTGGTCCAAAATGGATGAAGTTGCAGATGATAATTTCTAGTGGATAGAATTTCAAATATTTTTTGCTTTCATGATAGAATACAATGTGTAAAATGAAGAAACTGCTTGTTACAAGCAATTTCTGAATTTTCCATATTGTTTTCTTGGACCTTTAAATTTAAGCGTGGAAAAAACAGAATTGTGTGGTAATGGATTATCCCGTCATCACACAATCCACATTTATACACACTGAAGAAGTAACGCTTGGAAATTATTATTAGGCAGAGGTATAAAAATGAAGGGGATAATATCATTTTAAAATCTTTTATATCTCGATGAAACCCTATGTTGTGGGTACTCATTTGAATTGTCTCATCGAGACAATTCAAATGAGTACCCACAACATAGGGTTAATGGCAGTATTGGTGAAATATTTAAATGTAAAATACAAATTATGCCCCCTATCTGTAGCTATGATTAGGATATAAGAACTTGTTTTAAATACGCAATTTCTTCTTTTGTCACATTGTTTTCTACCTCAAAAAGTCTCATTTTTCAATTTAACCTTTACTATTTTGCAAAATTTTAGACCCATTTTGTAGACAAAAATGAAAAGTTGAATTAATTTGAAAAATAACTATTCATTAGGGTAGAAATTATTTCAAAAAAGTAAGATATTGCTTGTCACAAGCAATTGATTCTTTTTTTACACTGTATTCAAATATAAAATCAAAGGGACATAAAACCAGGGATTGAATAGGAAAGGATTGAAGCAACTTTGATTTGTCATCTGCAACCCCTTTCAGTTTGGACCATTTTGAAATTCTAAAATGGATGTGAAGATTTTGGGAGTTTTAATTAACCAATTCCCACACAATGGCGCTTTTGGATGCCCCTCATTAAAAACAATTGCAAAAATATTAGGGAAATTGAAAAAATTGCTTGTAACAAGCAATTTCTTCATTTTCCACAATGTTTTCAACCCAGAAAGATAAAAAATTTCAAAATTTTCAAAGTTGTCATCTGCAACTCCTTTCATTTTAGACCAGTCTAAAATTTTGTCGTCTGGTAATGGGTTAAGGTCACACAAACTTATAAAAACTTTGAAGTGAGAGTATTCTTTAACCCTTTACCAGAAGACAAAATTTTAGACTGGTCAAATTTCAAGGAAGTTGCAGAGGACAATTTCATTTGAGGAAATTTCAAAAATATTTTGGATAATGAAGAAAGTGCTTTAGTGCTTGTAACAAGCAATTCATTTTCCAAAATGTTTTCTAAGCCTTTTTCAATAGGGGCATAAAATAGCGAGATTTTATGGGACTGTGTTGAAGTGACTTGAATTTAAAAAGAAATAAGAATGTGATTTTCTATAATTTTATTATATTCCCTCAGTTTTTTCCATTCTGTATCTTCAGTGTTTCTAACAATGCAAAGTTTCTTTTTTGTCCATTATGTTTCCCAAAGCTTTTATCTTAAGTGGCATCAAAAGGCATGATTATGTGGAAATGGGTTTATATAACTTTTTAAGACTTGTGTTTCTCTAAATATCTGTGACTTTACTAACAAAATAATGTAAAACAAAGAAAATAATACACTGTTTAGCTGTTGTTCAATGGAAGGACGATTAAAAAGGTTTGTTTATGTTCTATACCTATTCTCCTAAACAAGGTTCAGGCCTGTGGGGTGCTGGATATTTTGAAAATAGTACATGTACCTTGGCCTCTCTCTGTCTTCAGATGAATAAATCTGTCATCTCATCAGTGGTACATGTATTTAACCGAAAATTATCTTTGTTTACTGAAATTATACTAGACAATTTGTAAAAGATCCAGCTGAACCCTCTGAATTATAACCCTGAAAATAGCAAGTCTGCTTAATTGCAACTGACTTAATGCATAAGCATAAGGTTTAACCCTTTACCAAACAACAAAATTTAACCAATTTCCACACAATAAGATTTTAGACTGCTCTAAATTGAGAGAAGTAGCAGATGACAATTTCAAGTTTGTTGAATTTAGAAAGTCCTTGCATTTTACGACAGAAAACAATGAGGACATTTAACCCATTCCCACATAATAAAATTTTTGATCCATCCTAATTCAAACAAGTTGCAGACAACAATTTTAAATTGGTGAAATCTTTAAAATCTTTGACTTTTGGGCTAGAAAACATTGTGGATAATGAAGAAATTGCTTGTAACAAGCAATTTCTTCATTTTCCACAGTGTTTTCCGAAGCTTTCATATTGTGGGGCGTTTAAAAGCGTCATTGTGTGGGAATGGGTTAAGAAACTGCGTGTAACAAGCAATTTCGTCACTTTCCATTATGTTTTCCAAAGCTGTTTTCTTGATGGGTGTCGAAAGGTGGAAGTGGGTTAGGACTGGTTCAAATTGAAAGTAGTTGTAAACAACAATTTAAAGTGTATGCAACTTTTAGATTCTTTCAATTTTCTTGGTAGAAAACACTGTGGAAAATGAAGAAATTGCTTTTTGGAAGCAATTCCTTCACTTTACACTATGTTTCCCATTTACTTTTCTTGAGGGCATCAAAAAGCATCATTGGGAATGGGTTAAAGAATAAATAGCAATTTCTGGTTAATTGCAACAAAAGTATTATTACAGTTTACAAATTGGTGTTGCCATTAACAGGATTCAACCTTAGAAGATGAAAGAGTTTTGAATAATATGCTTGTGACATTTCTTTTGGCATTTCAGTATATTTTAACCCTTGTCATGATGAATATATTCCTGTTTAGAATTGTACTAAAATCAAAGCACAAAAATTTCTGGATGCACTAGTTGAAAGTCAAATTTCTTTTGAAAATTGCTTTTATAAACAATTCTGGCTTGAAAGGGGCAAGCAGATGGCCTAGACTAAGATCAGACTGCATATAATATTCAGGGTTCAGCATGACGGGTTAAGATACCATCTAGCTGGATTTGATGAAATTAACCCTTTACTGTTTTTCAAATATTTAGACTCGTCAAAATTCAGAGGGGCAGCAGGCAATATTATGAAGTAAGCACAGTTAAAAAAGTAATCATCCTATATGATGAAAAATATTGTGGGAAAAGAAGAAATTTCTTCTTTTTCCACAATGTTTTCACAAAAATAGTATCTCAAGGATGTTAGAATCAGGGATTGTACAGGAAAGGGTTAAAGGGAAGGAAAGAAATAATCCTTGATTTGACAGTTTGTTCATGCTGTGCATCCTTTCTACATGTAAATGTAACACTTAATGTGTATTAATACAGCTTAAAAGATTGTCTATTGGAATTTTGTAATAAAGAGAAAGGCAAAGTTTGTCAGGTAATACGGTTTTCAGTTCATTTCATTTTTATTTCCAATTTTCAATAATTGTGTCTCATCTTGTAAATCAAAGTACTGAAAGTACTGTAAGCTAGCAAAGCATGGTTTTGTTAACTAATCCTCTTTGACAAAGGTTATCATGATAAATAAATGAGGTTAAAGTAACCTAGGAATAAACAAATTAAAACACGACAAAATCTTAGATTGGTTCAAATTGAAAATAGTTCTTGATGACAATGCCAAATTGGTGGAATTTAGAAATATTTGCCTTGTAGGGTAGAAAACATTGTGGACATTGAAGAAATTGCCTGTAACAAAATATTTGACAAAGGATTGGGTCTATGAGCAGTAGAACATGATAGGGGTTTCATAAATTGATATGAGGTGTGACAGTAATACTACGTGTAAACCTTAAGAGACCCATATGACTACATGTATTTGTAGTCATATAGACAAGGTAGACCTATTTAGGGCTTTGGATCCTTTGCTCTTAATGGATTAGCTCTACAGTAGTAAATTAGATTCATAAGAACGAGCATTTTACTTTTTAGAGTATGAAGCAAAAAAAAAAACTAAACCAAAGTTCATACAAAATTAAGTTTTTTTTCGTATCATACCTGCATAAAAACAAAAACTATTCTCTTCATTTCTTATATTTTAATAACATCGAATGAAAAATGCAAATATGATACAAATTTGAATACTTTTTTGTATGGAACTACAGTATTTTTTGTGGAAGCATACAAAATAGCAGGTAGCTCAAAATTTTGTTCATGGAGGTATGAATTTATAATTGACCAATCAGAACACATGGTTTTGATAGACGAAACTATGAAATTAAATTATTCAGAAATATACCAAGTATAATTTTTTTCCCTGATCAGCCTGCTTAGTTGATGCAATGTTACAAGGGACAATACTATTTACCTCTCCCAGATGGCACCTTTACCTGTGACAGGTCAGAGGGCATAAGTAAACACAGTAATATGATTTGCAACACTTAATTGTCTAAATTATAAAAACGGGCCTAAATATATAATTATTCTGCTCTAAATGTCTAATAAATGGTTTGTAATTACAATGTTGTAACTAACCAGTACACTCCTTTGCAAATGTAACTTCAAAGATTGCATAAATTTGAAATAAGTTCAAGATAGTGTAGAAAACATTATGAAAAAGAAGAGATTGCTCATCACAAGCAACTTCTCCTTTTCTCACAATGTTTTCTAATGTTTACTTTCAGTAGCAAATAAAACACAGGATGGTGTGGGAATGGATTACTGAGATATTTATATGCCACTTAATGTAGATTTGTATTGATTTAACCCTTGTCATGCTGAACCCGGAATATTCCGGTTTTGGCAGGAAGTGAAGACTAAGACCTTGGTCTACACTTCCTGCTTGTACATTTCCTGCCAGATTCGTTTGTGAAATTGATTTCTAAAAGATATATTGATTTTTCGAACAAGTTCTACCAGTGCTTTTAGCCCTTTGATTTTGCAGCAATTCAGTAAGGTAATTTATACAGCATGACAAGGGTTAATCTTCTCTGTCCATTCATACTGATGGCCATCAGTCTGTATATCCACATCTTATGATATCCAGGGGTCGACACTTACAGTGTCCCGGGATCCCGAGGATCCCTGAAAATTGGAAGGGACCCCAGCAATCTCAGACTAGGGATTCGGTCAGGATCCCTCAAACATTCTCCAGTGCAATAGATCTTAATGTATCAACTCATGCTCCTGATAGTTTTGTTTGCTTGTTTTTTAGAAAACATTGTTGATATGAAGAAATTGCTTGTAACAAGCAATTTCTTCATTTTCCACAATGTTTTCCTAAGCTTTTTTTAGCTCACCTGAGCACAACGTGCTCAAGGTGAGCTTTTGGTATCACCTTTTGTCCGTCGTGCGTCGTGCGTCATGCGTCGTGCGTCTGAAGTCGTCAACAATTCTTTAAACATCTTCTCCTCAGTAACCACTGGGCGGAATTCAACCAAACTTGGTAGGAATGTTCCTTGGGTGACCCTTCTCAAAAGTTGTTCGCGGATTTTTGATTGATCCCCAAATATGGGCGTGGCAGGGCGTGGCAGTTTTTAACTTAGAAATCTTTAAACATCTTCTCCTCAGTAACCATTGGGCCAATTTCAACCAAATTTGGTATGAATGTTCCTTGGGTCACCCTTTTCAAAAGTTGTTCGCGGATTTTTGATTGACCCCCAAATATGGGCGTGGCAGGGCGTGGTAGTTTTTGACTTAGGAATCTTTAAACATCTTCTCCTCAGTAACCATTGGGCCAATTTCAACCAAATTTGGCATGAATGTTCCTTTGGTGACCCTTTTCAAAAGTTGTTCGTGGAATTTTGATTGATCCCCAAATATGGGCGTGGCAGGGCGTGGCAGTTTTTGACTTAGAAATCGTTAAACATCTTCTCCTCAGTAACCATTGGGCCAATTTCAACCAAACTTGGCATGAATGTTCCTTGGGTGACCCTTTTCAAAAGTTGTTCATGGAATTTTGATTTATGCCCAAATATGGGCGTGGCAGGGCGTGGCAGTTTTTGACTTTAAAATCTCTAAACATCTTCTCCTCAGTAACCATTGGGCCGATTTTATCCAAACTTGGCATGAATGTTCCTTGAATGACCCTTTTTAAAAGTTGTTCGCAGAATTTTGATTTATGCCCAAATATGGGCGTGGCCGGGCGTGGCAATTTTTGACTTTGAAATCTTTAAACATCTACACCTCAGGAACCATTGGGCCAATTTCAACCAAACTTGGTATGAATGTTCCTTGGGTGACCCCTTTTAAAAGTTGTTCGGCAGAATTTCGTTTCACGCCCAAATATGGGCGTGGCAGTTTTTGACTTTGAAATCTTTAAACATCTTCTCCTCAGTAACTATTGGGCCAATTACAACAAAATTTGGTATGAATGTTCCTTGGGTGACCCTTTTCAAAAGTAGTTCGCAGAATTTTGATTTATGCCCAAATATGGGCGTGGCAGTTTTTTTAACTTTGAAATCTTTAAACATCTTATCCTCAGTAACCATTGGGTCAATTTCAACCAAACTTTGCATGAATGTTCCTTTGGTAACCCTTTTCAAAAGTTGTTCCTGGAATTTTGATTTATGCCCAAATATGGGCGTGGCAGGGTCAGGCACTTTTTTGACTTTGAAATCTTTAAACATCTTCTCCTCAGTAACCATTGGGCCAATTTCAACCAAATTTGGTATGAATGTTCCTTGAGTGACCCTTTTCAAAAGTTGTTCTAGAATTTTGATTGATGACCAAATAAGGGCTTGAAAGGGTAGGGCAGTTTTTGACTTTGAAATCTTTAAACATCTTCTCCTCAGTAACCATTGGGCCAATTTCAATTTTGAATCATCTTACATTAGTCAGGTGAGCGATTTTAGGGCCATTCTGGCCCTCTTGTTTTCAAGTTGGGCTTAGAAGGGCAGGATTGTATGGGAATGAGTTAATGTATATCAAGGAGGGATCCCTGATTATCTGGAGGAAACCCTGAAGTAATACTTAGGGATTCCTGTGGGATCCCACTGAAGCAAAGTTAGTGTCGACCCCTGCATATCTCCTCCCACATTTATAGATGAATTTGAAAGAAACTTTCACAGAATGATCCTAGTCACATGACCTTGCACAATCATATAGTTAGGGTTTCGCCATTATAAGTTGTGTCACAGAAAAAGAGGGCAAAATTTCTCGTCTCCCCTAGTTGTTCTCCATAATGTAATGAGTCTAACCCTTACACCTCTTACAATAGTTATTATTTAGGGCAGCGTGTATCATCTTTATGACACTCTTGTTGTGATTTTGATTTAAGATGCAGTAAACTGATTCACACCCAATTCTGCTTCTTTACAACCTTAAAAAAAAAGACTTGAAAAAAACTGAAGAAAATGTAACAAGAAATTTTTTCATTGTTCAAATTATTTTCTATCCTTAAAGACAAAGAAATTATAGATTTCACCAACTTAAAATTGTCTTATATATCAACCAGTCTAAATCTTTGCCACCTGATAATGGGATAAACTATCTGCATCAATTATAATTGTGATATTCGAATGGAAATATTCTCTTGTAAAATATGAAATTATTTTGATAAACAGACAATTTCAAAATGAAATATTCGAAATGATATTATTCATCAAACACAGTCATTAACTTAGCTTCAATAATTCAAGAACCAATACTCTTGTGAAGGAGTGACACAAACATAACAAAGGTGGCCTCCCTTTATTGAATGTAAAAATTTACATGCATGGGTGGTTATTAACATCAAAAGTTATTTACATACGATCAGTGAGTGGTTAATATTACTCACGTTGTTAAGAAGTTATACACAACCTGTGTCAGTTGAATGCATAACGCATTTTGAATCGTGAAAGGATTTGAAAAGTTGAAGTGCAAGCTAGGTATGTTTTCATTCATAGTCTTTTACTATCTTAGCAAGCTTAAGTTTGATTTAAATAGTGTCATTACTTTACTGTTTGACTAAGTATTGGATATTATTATCCAAGGAAAATAATTGGCTGTTCTGAATTTATTGATGCTGATAATACTTTCATGAGACCTATTTTACCAAACTGTTCATGTTCATATGTTAGTTGTTAATGATTACAAAAAGAGCAAATACTTTTGGCCAAGCATTTCAATATCTTACAATATTACGTATAATTTTGAATGGAAAACACATTGTCTGAATAAGTGAAAGGAAAAAGTATTTCATAAACATATAAATGTTTTTAAGAAATTGCTTATGATATACTTATTCTTCTTTCCTTTTATTAATTGTTAACCCATTACTAGACAACAAATTTAACCCTTGTCGTGGTGAACCCGGAATATTCCAGTTTTGACAGGAGGTTTAGACCAAGATCAGCCTGCACATAAGTGCAGTCTGATCTTGGTATACACCTCATGCCTATACTTTTCCTGCAAGAGCTGTTGATGAAATTTTATTTCTAAAAGAACGATTGATTTTTTAACAACAAGTTCTATTAGTGCTTTCAGCCCTTTGATTTTACAGCATTTCAATAAGGTAATTTATTCAGCATGACAAGGGTTAAGAATGGTCCAGCATGACAAGGGTTAATTTTCAAAAGAAATATTGATCCACAACTAGCGCTTTCAGCACCTTGATTTTAGGTTAATGCAAATGATACAATGATGCAATTTGAAATGAAAGCATCCTATGTGGTAGAAATATTATTTGAAAAGGAAAAATTGCTTGTTACAAATTCCTTTTTCCACAATGTTTTCTCAAGTATAAAATTCCTGGGTTTGTACAGGAAAGGGTTAATTATACTGGTATTTCTGACAAGTGATTATTCTAACAGATGTTTAGTCAACTCTTAGCCACAGGCTCTTCGGATTCAGGATTGTGTGAAAAGGAAAAATTGCTTGTTACAAATTCCTTTTTCCACAATGTTTTCTCAAGTATAAAAATTCTGGGTTTGTACAGGAAAGGGCTGATTATACTGGTATTTCTGACATGTGATTATTCTAACAGATGTTTAGTCAACTCTTAGCCACAGGCTCTTCGGATTCAGGATTGTGTGAAAAGGAAAAATTGCTTGTTACAAATTCCTTTTTCCACAATGTTTTCTCAAGTATAAAAGTCCTGGGTTTGCACAGGAAAGGGTTAATTATACTGGTATTTTTGACAAGTGATTATTCTAATAGATGTTTAGTCAACTCTTAGCCACAGGCTCTTGGGATTCAGGAATTTTTAACAACTTGCACAAATAGATCACTGTATAATAAAATGTGTGATGTTTTGGTGCTGCAATGCATTTAGTATAACAAAAGATATTACTGAGACAAGGATTCTTTATTTGTACAATGACCTATGACCTTGTAAAAACATCTGTTCTAGTAAAACAGAACAGCTACATTTAAAAAATGATGAGAAAATATTTTGTTTTCACTGGGATATATAAACCTAAAATCTTAATCACACTGTTTGAATACGTAAAGTGGCAAATATCCTTTCCGACATTTGTCTTCCTTCAATGGGTGGATAATCTTAAACCTAAGTGGGTTGAGCTGAGCTGGTAGCTCTGAAAGTATGTAGGGGTACGACTGGTGTGAGAAAGGAAATTGCTTTTTCAATAATAATTTTAGAAAGCTTTATTTCTTAAGGATTATGGAAAGGAATTGGTATTGCGCATGAATGGGTTAACTGATTCCAATTTAATCAAGCCTTTTCATGCTACTCACAAAAAGACCCATAAACCTTAGAAAACATTGGGAAAAATGAATAAATTGCTTGTTAAAATCAATTTCTTCATTTTCCACAATGTTTTCTATGCAAAAAGACAAAGCGTTTCAAAATTTCATAAAGTGAAAATTGTCATCTGCAACGTCTTTGAATTTGGACCAGTCTAAAATGTTAATGAGTGGGAATGGGTTCAAGGTTTGGTATATGATATATCTACAGGGTTAATCGATCACAATGTTTGATACAGGTGAGTGGTAAAATCTGAATGAATTAAAATATAGTAGAGAATGGGTTTGTTTATTTTTCAGATTGCCCAAAACAGACTACACATATGCTAAAAGGTAAGATTTCTATTTCCTATATGAAATGAGTAA
The DNA here is from genome assembly GCA_946902895.1 of Fragum fragum. Lineage (NCBI taxonomy): Eukaryota > Metazoa > Mollusca > Bivalvia > Cardiida > Cardiidae > Fragum > Fragum fragum. The sequence goes on from OX336365.1 coordinate 880,530, forward strand.
ACTTTTATGGAATGTTAAGTGTGCTTTTAACCCTTTCCTGTTTATTTGAAATTTGAGACTAGTCCAAATTGGAAGAGGTTGCAGACAACAATAAAATTTGGATGCAATTTGAAATTGTAGGAAAAGAAGAAATTGCTTGTTACAAGTAATTTCTTCTTTTTCCTCAATGGTTTCTCAAGTACAATGTATAAAATCACAGAGATGTGAAATCCATGGTTTGTATAGGAAAGGGTTAGGAGTGCACTTTTGCCTAAGGAGATATTGCAAATCTTTAACCCTTTCCTGTACAAACCCTCTTTGATTTTTATACTTCAGAAAACATTGTGGAAAAGGGAGAAATTGCTTGTAACAAGCAATTTCTCCTTTTCCCACAATATTTTCTACTACATAGGAGGGTTTCATTTCAAATTGTATCCAATTTTTATAGCCGTCTGCAACCTCGTTAAATTAGGACCAGTCTAAAATTTCAAAAAATGGGAAAGGGTTAAAAGGTATCATTATGCTTTCTCCCACATCCATGTGCACAGCTACAGTGCAGTTGGCAGCATTTAGGACTTCTAATCATGAGGTCCAGGAATCAGTTCTCAGCTGTGGAAAAAATCCTTTCCAACATTTCTTCAACCAGTTGGTAGATAAATGTAAAACTATGTGGGACAAGCAGCTGTAAGCCTGAAAGAGATTTTGTGGTAGTACTGGTAGTACTGGTCTGAGAAATGACCAGGAATACATGGTTAGGTGCTCCAGTCTCCGCAATGTGACCTACTGTTAGAAGTAGGTCTAAACCCAATTCAATCAAACCCTCTTCTTTTACTCACTCTCATATGATCCTGTTTTTTGTGCCCTTCATTAATTAGGATTTGGAAAACATTGTGAGAAAGGAAGAAATTGCTTGTTACAAGCAATTTCTTCATTATCCACAATGTTTTTACACCAAAAGACAAAGCAATTTAGAATTTCATTAACATAAAACTGTCATCTGCATCTCCTTTGATTTTAGACCAGTCCTAAACTTTGACTTCATGTAATGCATTAAGTATTCAGCCACATTCCTAGTCATTATGCTTTATGCTTAAATCCATTAAAGCCAAAACAGTTGCACATGTTTTAGCATATGAGGCTGTAATTCATGGGGATCAAAGGTTTGATATATGGACACTGCTATCATTCTTTATCATCCTTGTCATGCTGTGTAAAATCCCTTATGGAATTGCATTAAAATCAAAGGGCTGAGAGCGCTGATAGGAATTGTTGTTCAATAATCAATATTTCTTTTGAAAATCAATTGCATGACTTCTCTGGCAGGATATGAACAAGCAGGAGGTGTAGACCAAGATCAGACTGCACTTATGTGCAGGCTGATCTTTGTCTTTACCTCCTGCCCAAACTGGAATATTCCGGGTTCAGCATGACAAAGGTTAACCTATTTCCACACAAGAATGATCTCTGACAAACCCCTTCCCTAAGAAAAAAGCTTGGGAAAACATTGTTTTTAAGTTCATAAAATTTGCATTGTTATCTGCAACTCCTCTCAATTTGGTCATGTTAGGATTTATTTTGCAGTCTGATAATGTGTTCATTTTTGTCTCCCAAAAATGGCTTAATAATTTGCTATGTTTGATTGCAAAATAGACATGAAGGAATGAATGTGGTATCACTGGAGTGAGAAATATCACAAACCAATTGTTAGATGGTCTATAATTTATGCTATAATGTGACAAATAACCTGCATTTCCAGAGTGGATTTAAATCTGATACTGTCAGAGCTTCGGAAAACATGGTTGAAAATGAAGACATTGCTAGTCATAAGCAATATCTTTATCCTATTCTCACTCAATGACGCCATTGGACGCCCCTGAAGAAAAACAAATGGGAAAACCTTGTGTAAAATGAAGAAATTGTTTGTAACAAGCAATTTCTTCATTTCATACGTTTTCTATCCAAAAAATTAGAAAATATCTAAAAAATCTAAAAAGATTCGGAAAACATTGTGTGAAATGAAAAAATTGCTTGTAACAAGCAATTTCTTCATTTTACACAATGTTTTATATCCAGAAAGATGAAAAAAAGCTAGCATTTCATAAACTGTCAATTTGGACCAGTCTGAAATTTTGTTGTGTGGGAAAGGGTTAACCCATTCCCACATGATAAAATTTAAGACCAGTGAAAATTGAAAGAAGATGCAGACAATAATTTCAAAATGTTGAAAATCTTTCAAATTTTTGTCCCTTGAGCAATTTCTTCATTTTCCACAATGTTTTTGAAACTTTTTATGTTGAGGGGTGTTTAAAAGTGTTAATGTGTGGGAATGGGTTAAGGATATGGTTTTTATGGTAAAGTTGTGTATCAATAAAACGGAGAATTATATTGTCATAAAAGAGTGATGTGTCGTAAACCATTGATTTTAAATGTTAACCCTTGTCATGCTGAACCCGGAATATTCCGGTTTTAGCAGGAGGTGTAGACTAAGATCAGACTGCACTTATGTGCAGGCTGATCTTAGTCTACACCTCCTGCTTGTACTTTTCCTGCCAGAGCTGTTGATGAAGTTGATTTTTAAAAGAAATATTGATTTTTGAACAACAAGTTCTATCAGTGCTTTCAGCCATCTGATTTGCCAGCATTTCAGTAAGGTAATTTATACAGCATGACAAGGGTTAACCATTGAAAGTTAGATAAACCATTACCACATAATCCCCCTTTTTGAAGACCTGAAGAAAGATGCTAATGGAACACTGTTGGAAAAGAAGAAATTTCTTGTGAAATATAATTTATATTGATCTATAATGTTTTCTACTCAATTTGGCGCTTTTTCCAATTTCAGCCAATTTTGAAATGTCATCTGCAACCTCATTCAAATTGGACCAAAAAGTGGTCCAAAATTTGTTGTCTGGTAATGGGTTAACTGAATAAATTAGTTTTAGATTTAGAATTTGCAGTTATATATGTACGTATTTTGTGAATGAACGAACTCATTACCACATGATCCTACATTTTTACTTGTTCCCGAAATATGGTAGAAAATATTGTGAGAAAAGAAGAAATTGCTTGTTACAATGTTTTCTACCTAATCCAGCACAAAAATTTAATTTGCACAAGCTTTGAATCAACATCTGCAGCCACTTTCAATTTGGACTAGTCTAAAATATAATATAATGTGTTTAACTTTGTCATTTCCAGTGGGAGTTATAGTCCTAGATTCTTTGGGAGGAAATATATCTCACCAAACATGTCACGCTACAGACTGAGGGTAAAGGGGCGTGGCCTAGAGGGTGACGAGGCGGAGTTTAGTGATGAGGGGGAGGAGATCATGCATATTCATGGTTATAATGAGGACTATTATGACAACGAGTTTGAAGATGATTATGAAGATGACAGGAGTTCCAATGTATCCTACGAGACAGGTTTGTGGGGTCTAAATTTAGAAAGAATGAAGGGCAACCAAAATGTTGTAAATACAGCTATATTCAAGTTATTTTTAGCTCGGGGTATTGTGAACACCTTGGCGTCGTTGGCGTTGGCGTGACAAAATTTAACCTTGGTCATATCTCTGTTGTTATTGAAGATATCCTCATGAAACTTGGCATGTGTATTTACCATCACAAGAGCTATCTAGACTATCAAGGGGATAACTCTAAAGCATTTTTCGACTTAGAATTTTTGCATTATCCAGCACCTGCAGCCGAGCGTTGGCACCTGTGCGTGATACTCTTGTTACAAAATTTTCGTTGCAAGCCTATGATATCTCCACTGTATGGAAGCTGAGCATCTGCTTCCCTATTATCCCATTCCTATACGACACTTTTTGACTCCCCACATACACTAAAAAAAGAATTGGGAAAACATTGTGTTAGATGAAGAAATTGCTTGAACCATGCAATTTCTTCATTGTACACAATGTTTCCATCCAGAAATTTGAAAAAATCCAATAATTGTTGCCTCAAATACCTTTCAGTTTAGACCAGTCATAGATTTAGCTGTGTGGGAATGGATTAACAGGTCTCCAATTCACTGGTATATTTACCTGAAACTAAGGGTTAGGGTTAGAAGTTATAACAACTTGTTTCCAATGTAAAATTGATAGGTTTAATTTTTTACCAGACAACAAAATTTTAAATAGGTCAAAATTGAAAGTAGTTGCAGCCTCATGGATTTGAATATTATTTTTGCTTTCTGGCTGGAAAACGTTGAAAATGAAGAAATTGTTAGTTACAAGCAATTTCTTTGTTTTCCTGAATGTCTTTCAAAGCTTTTGGAAGAGGTAAACCCATTCAAACACATCAAAATTCTAGACTGGTCCAATTCAAATAAGTTACAGATGACAATCTTAGGTAGATGGAATTTAAATCTTTTCCTCTTTTCAGAAAGAAAACATTGTGGATAATGAAGAAATCACTTGATACAAGCAATTTCTTCATTATCCACAATGCTTTACAAAGCATTTTTGTTGAGGGGTGTAAAAAAGGAGGGCTTGTGTGGGAATGGGTTATACCCCTAGGTAACATAATATTAGACTAGTCTAATTGCTGTAAGAGTTTAAATTGCAGAGTGCAGACATAAATTTAAGAATCCTATTCTCTGACCTGAATAATTACATCCTTTGAGCGTTGAATCCTTGTCATGCTGAATAAAATCTTCTACAGAATTGCATTAAAATGAAAGGCTGATAGTACTTTATGCAAACAAGTTCTGGCTTAAAAGGGACAAGCAGTATAAGCATACTGGGATCAGACTGCACATATTATATGTGCAGGCTGATCTTTGTCTATATCTCCTGCATAAATAGGAATATTCAGGGTTCAGCATGACAAGGGTTAAACCTTTGTAATAGTATTGGAAGGGGTTAAACTTACACCCTGTGCTGTAAGTTTTTATATTCCTTAGTCTTCCTGGGGAATTGGACCAGTTCAAAATACATGTATTGCTTACTGGTTATAGATCTTTTATTTTCATACAAAAACATTGACTTATGTAAGCCTAACTGGCTACCTGCTGTCTACATCAGTGAATTAGATACTGGTACTAACCCATTACCAGACGGCAAAATTTTAGACGAAAATTTAAAATATATGAACTTTTAGGATTAAGGGTAGAAAACATTGTCGAAAATGAAAAAAATGCTTGTTACAAGCAATTTCTTCTTTTTCCAGAATGTTTTCCCAATTGTCTTTCTTGAGGGGCCAGAAAAAGCATCATTTAGTGGGAATGGTTTAAAACATTCGCAAAGAATGACACTTTTCAACACTTCTCTAAAATCAAAGCTTTGAAAAACATTGAGAAAAATGAAGAAATTTCTTGTTAAAAGCAATTTCTTCATTTTCCTCAATGTTTTCTTCCTCAAAAGTGAAATATTTTAGAGATTTCATTAACTTGAAAAATATGGTCTGCAACATCTTTGAACTTGGGCTGGTCCAAAATTTTAATGTTTGGTAATGGATTTAACTCTTTCCTGTACAAACTCAGGATTTTGTGTCACTGTGATTTTATACTTGAGAAACTATAGTGGAAAAAGAAAAGAAAAAATTTGCTTGTAACAAGCCATTTTTCCTTTTACCATAATATTTTCTACTACATATGATGGTTTCATACCAAATTGAATCCAATTTTGAATGTTGTCTGGAACCTCTCTCAGTTTGGACCAGTCTAAATTATCAAAAAAAATGGGAAAGGGTTAATTAAAAATTTTGCCACATTGTGTGAGTGAGTGATGCTACATGTAGCAACAAATATCGGGTGTTTAGTGCATCATATAAGTAATTACAATATTTAACCTAATCCCACTCAAAAATGCTTTTCGATACCCCTTTTGGAAAACATTATGGAAAATATTGTGGAAAATAAAAAGCAATTTCTTCATTATCTCCATTCAGACAGAGATTTTTGAAATTTCTTCAACAAAAAATGTTGTGCAACTTCTTTGAATTTAGACTAGTCTAAAATTATGTCATCTGGTAGTGGCCTTTAAACATGTACTATTGTGCAAGGTAGAAAAAAACATATGGGACAAGACAGACATACAAATTCCAAACTCCGGGACAGATGTTGTAATGTATTAAGCCTTGTCATGCTGAACCTGGAATATGCCTGTTTTTGCAGGAGGTATAAACAGACAAAGACATAAGTGCAGTCTGATCTTTGTCTACATCAATTGCTTGTCCCTTTTAAGTCAGGTTTGTATAAGAAATTGAATTTTTAAAACAGAAATAGGTCTAGAAATAGTAGTTTCTCTGCTTTCAGCCCTTTGATTTTAATGCTGTTTTGAAAAAGGATTTTATTCAGGATGGCAAGGGTTAATAGAACTCTATTCAAATTTTCTTCAATTTGACTCCATTTCAGTGTTAGAGGATGGTATGTCATTAAGGTCGGGGAAGAATCTCCAATTGATGCGAGAACTGGTTCACGAACATGACGAAGCTGTGGAAAATATACCAACCACCAGTAAAGGGGGATCAACGAGAAAAAATAACATGGTGAACTCAAATATACAGATTGAGAGATATGACATTCATTCCATGAGTAAAAAATTCTCAACAAGACAGCAACAAAATGAACGGCAGATGTCGATGTCAGAACAAAAATCATATCGTAGGAAAGCAATTCATGATCAGAAAGGGTACATGAGTGGCAATAATGATTATTTAAATCAAAATACAGACAGATATCGGAGACGGACAGTGAGTTCGTACTCAAATGGATATGATTCATCGTCGTTGTCAACAAACAGTTTTCATACGGACAATAGATATGCAAATAAAACTGTAAGAAAAACACTCGAATTTGATGAAACAGATTCTGGTGTGAAAGAAAAGGCAGCTTTAGAAATTCCAGAGAAAATTCTAAAATCAAAAAGTCAGGAAACTTCAACAAAGGTTTTAAACCATTTGTATGGTAAGTAATTTTTAGGCTTTTTGCTCTGATCTTTGTTTATTATTTTGTACTTTGAGATAGGCTCATTTTGTGTGATTGGTGTAAAAATTTAATTTAACCCATTCCCACATGTTCTTACACGGCCATCATCTTAGCACAGTCAGTAGTGCATCAGTCTCCCAATCTTCAACCATGGGATGTCATGTGTTTGATCCCCGGCGGCGGCAAATATCCTTTCTAACATTTGTCTCTCACCAATGGTAAACCTAAGTGGGGTAGCAGCTGGTGACTAGGAAATGATATAGTGGTAGTACTGGTGTGAGAAATACCAGGAATCCATTGTTAGGTGCTCCAGAAAACACAATATGACTGAAATACTGTTAAAAGTAGTATTAAACCCCAATCAGTTAATCAATTCATTTTCTAAAGCTTTAATATCATTGAAAGAAATTCTCTTGAAAGAGTATTTTGTTATCTAGATTTCAACTAGTGTTTGTTTGCATTTGGAAATGGAGTTTAATGCACCTGATTCATTACTGGAAATGTTCGCTTATCTTTGGCATTGACTTTTATGTGCACATGTGCTGATGTCTACACTTTATGTACAAATTTGTTAAACCCCCCACAAATTTTTGAATGACTAGCAAAAGTTAAAACATCATCATTGACATCAAAGCTTTGTGTAAACAAACCTTAAATTGTGGTGGGTCACAATTTCAAATATCAAAACCTTTTCACAAATTGTAGGTTTACCGCGTAGAATTATTTTGATCGTGATATTTATTTTTTGAATCCTCGAGTATAATTTTCTTATGAATTTTGTGTTTTTGGGAGAGATATGGCTTTAAAGATTGCAATATTTAATCTTATTAACCCTTTCATGTTCAATCCCTGTGAATTTATATATAATTGAGAAAATATTGTAGAAAAAGAAGAAATTGCTTGTAACAAGCAATTTCTACTTTTTCCACAATATTTTCTACCCTACTGAACAGTTATTTTTCAAATTAAATCCAGGTTAAGTTTTCGTCTGCAACACCTTTGAATTTGGACAAGTCTAAAATTTTGCAAAATAGGAAAGGGTTAAAAGAAGGTAGTTTTATCAAAACTGCTGAATCCATCACAACACAGTCCTGTTCTTGCAAAAATGGAGAAATTTCTTTTACAAACAATTTCACATTTACTCACAATGATTTCAACCTGAAATCACACTTATTCTCTTATTGAATTCCATTATGAAATTTGGTGTAAAATTTCTTTTAAATAGGACCTGTCTAAAATTCAGTCATCTGGTAAACCCATTCCCTTTTTGACAAATGGGAAAACATTGTGTATAATAAAGAAATGTCTTGTGACAAGCAATTTCTTCATTATCCACCATGTTTCTACCCAAAAAGACAAAGCCTTTCAAAATTTCACCAGCTTGAAATGGTCGTCTGCAACTTCTTTCAATTTGGAACAGTCTAAATTTACCGTGTGGTTATGGGTTGTTTAAATTACTTAAAAATTAGTGAAATAAAACATTGTGAGAATTCCACTACTGACCATTGACCTATTGCCACTGTCAACCCAAAAAAACTTGATTGATGAGAAAATTAGTTAATTTATACCAAAATTGAACATTGATCTTAATACAAAGCCTTCAAGCCTTTTAGTTGGTTTTGCAACTTAAATGTCTTAACTAGATTGCAAGCAATGATTTTGCTTTTAGTGGCCAGGCATAGATCTGGGACATATTGTTTACTGTTGTCTGTCTATCTGTTTGCCTGTTGGTCAGTCTGTCTGTAAAATTTAACCAAAAAAAGAGAAAAGAATAGTATTAACAAATACTATAAGCTACAATGCTCATATTTGACATGATGATAGATCTCATCGATACGAGTCTGCAGATACCAAGGTTTAGGTCATGTGACGAGATCAAAGTCACTAATCAAGGTAGCATTTCAGAAAAAAGGCTGTTAACAGGGCATGGTGTTTCAAAAACACATCTTGTTGTTTTACATTCCTGACATTCATATGCAATGTGTTTGATAATTTAGAGGAACATTCATATTTAAGGTCACTCGGCGTGACAAGTGATCTATCAAAAATCCAAGAGACAAACGTTTTTTGTATAGCAGGTCTAGACTCCACCGATTCTGAAACTGAGTTTTCTGATAATGGAACAGAGTTCACAGAAACAGATTATGAATACAACATATCAAAAAGGTCAAGAGGTCAAGGTCAGAGAAATGTTACCATGACAACAACCACAACTACTGTTGTTACCACTGTTACAGGTATGATATTGTACATTTATAGTTGGACTTTCAAGGTTAAAGGTTGCAATTATTACGCTCTTTGATATTTACCAAGAAATATAACATATCAATAAGGTCAAGGTCAGTTGTAACGACTGTTACAGGTATGATATTGTACATTCGTAGTTGGACTTGCTAGATCAAAGGGCACAATTACTTCATTCTTTGCTATTTATGAAGAATTTTGTCTACTTTGGGAAATAATTCTTATAAGCAATCAATAAAATGATGTTTTGATATAAAAAAGCTTTAAAATGAAAATCACTTACCTTTGAGACCCTGTTTGTTTAAACAGGGTATAGGAATAAACCACTGCAGGCCTACCCCTGTCGCATCTGCCATTTCATTTGTTGGAACAAACAGGACAACAAGCTTGTTGTAAGAGGGAATGAAAGAACCATCATTTTCGCGATTTATCAATCTATAAGTCCTGTGGATGTCTTTGTATTGTTCTGTATGTTTTATAATAACCCATTACAAGACATCAAAATTTTAGACTGGTCAAATTGAAAGGAGTTGCAGACGACAATTTTCAGCTAATGAAATTTTAGATTTTTTCAACTTTCTAGATGGAAAGCAATAGCAATTTCTTCAGTATACACTTTCTTTTCCCAAATAATTTTCTTGAGGGGAGTCAAAAAGCGTCACTTTGATGGAATGGTTTAAATTATCCTCAGATTTCTTGCTTGCTAAATGAGAACAGCTGTCAATGTACCGAAACTCACCAATCATTAAATATAATGTTTATTATTTTTTCCTTCCAGAGTCCTTTAGAAGGTTCACTGATCCAGTGTTAGAGACGACCTGGACCTATGTAGGTCAGCCAGTGTGGACGTATGTAGGTCATCCTATTTGGTACTACATTCTTCATCCAATTTTATCTGTCATATCTACTATCATCATCACTGTATGGGAGACTCTGTTTGGTGAGAGTGGGGTTGTCAGTACTGTAGTCGAGTCCATATCTGTCGGGGTACGGAAGTCAAGTACAGCTGGCCCAGCCAGTTACATATCATCAGCTTTCACCTGGATACTCAGAAAAATGGAAAGTTTTATCATGCAGTTTGTGCTTCTGGATGTCTGGTTATTGAGCAGGTAGGATTTTTTGATGGTTTGATAAGCATTGCTTTCATTGTTGAGTTTGCTTACATTATGTTATTCCCATAACAAGTTGGTTCACATGCATTAGTTAGTCAGTCTGTCTCAATTTGTCCAGGACATATCTTCCACAGTTTTAGATTGATTTCAAAATAACTTGGCAGGATCGGTTACTATCATAAGTAGGTGTGTCATTTGAAACAAATTTTCAGATTGCTCTAAGGTCAAGATCATAGCTCAAGGTCAAACCTTCAGATGGAGCTTGTCCCAAGCATGTTTGCTACTTTTAGGATGGACTTTAAAATAATTTTGTACAATTATTCCCCATCATGAGTAGATGTGCCATTTGAAAAAAAAGTTTGGTAATCCCAACGGTCAAGGTCACAGCACAAGGTCAAAGGTTTGAATTGAGTTTGTCCAGAGCACATCTCCACCATCTCCTGGGCATGGATTTCACAATTCGGGCACTTGTTCTCTATCATGAGTAGATGTGCCAATTGAAATAAATTTTCAGATAAGTCAAAGGTCAAGGTTACAGGTAAAGCTCAGATGATAAGAATTCGATTGGACATCTGTGTCATGCAAAATGCTTGATCCTGTAAGATCAAGGTGACAGATAAAGGTCAGATGATAAAAAGTAAATATTGCATCTGTATCCTTGACTTATGAATAACACTTTCACACCCATCATATCGGGGGTCGTAACTAACAGTGTCCCAGGATCCTGAGGATCCCTGAAAATTGGAAGGGACCTCTGCAATCTCAGGCTAGGTATTCCCCCAGGATCCGTCTCTGGTACAATAGATCTTAATGTATCAACTAATGCTCCTGATTTTTTTGTTTGCTTGTTTTTGTAGAAAACATTGTGGATAATGAAGAAATTGCTTGTGTGGATTCCACTGAAGCAAAGTTAGTGTCAACACCTGGGTATAAACAGCTTGTGCTATATTTCTTTTTGTTTAATCATTTAGTAAGGCACAAATATCCCCTGTCACTCAAAATATTGATTGACCAATTAATCCATTCCCACATAGTGACGCTTTTTGATGCCCCTCAAGAAAATCAATTGGGAAAACATTGTGGAAAATGAAGAAATTGCTAATGCTTTCTATCCAGAAAGTTGAAAAAATATAAAATTTCATTAACTGAAAATTGTTATCTGCAACTCCTTTCAAAATCGGACCAGTCTAAAACTTTGATGTCTTGTAATGGGTTATTATAAAACATATAGAACAATACAAATACTGGAGTTTGGACCAGTCCATCCTTCATTTGTGTCGTTTCTGTTGTGTTTCAGGAGAAGAAATCGAGGCTGTTGTTTTTGTTTGCCCATCATTTTACTGCTACCATTTATCATAGCTTTAGCATCAAGTAAGTCTGAAAGTCTATGACTTATGTATGTGTATTTCTGTTTATTTATCGTTGTTACTTTAGCACATGCCCATATGGGCTACACCCCCAGAAGACGGTTATTTGTTACGGGGTATAGTGCAAGGATACAGGATGAAACTTCTAAGAGCTTCGCCTGGTTCTTTAACATGCTCGATCAATAGCACCGTCACATGGGCCTTGCTTTAATGTCTCATCAGAAAGACAATTAGTTTGTCAGTTTATATGGTCAGCCATGATTTTGAGGTTTGAAGTCAAGTGCTCTATCAACTGAACTTATCGGGCTGACAACTAATCAGTCAAAGATTTAATCAATTATTGAAAACAATTTCATTTAACATTATAATGTGCCAAGATTTGAAAATATGTACCAAATAAAGTAGAAAGCATTGTGAGGAAAGAATTTCCCATAATTCTTTTTATCATTAACTATGTTTCTTCAGGTCATCGAAAGGAATGACTGTTTGGTATTAGATTAACCCATTCCCACACAGTGACGTTTTTGGACGCCCCTCCAGAAAATAAATTGGGAAACATTATGTAAAATGTAGAAATTGCTTGTAACAAGCAATTTCTTCATTTTACACAATGTTTTCTATCCAGAAAGTTGAAAAAATCTGAAATTTCATAAACATAAAATTGTCGTCTGCAGCTCCTTTCAATTTGGACCAGTGTACAATTTTGCCATGTGGGAATGTGTTAAGTAAATAAGTTACAAACTAAATATTTCCCTGTAACTGTAAGACCATCAAGACATCATGCTCAAATGTTGCATGAAAGTTGCTCTCATAAATATACATCTGCTAATGCAGAGTTTAAAGTCAAGGTTTCAGGTCAAGGTTTATGTTTAAAAGCAATATTTTCATTGCATACGCTCCTTGTGGAAATGCCAGATAGCAGCTGTCAATCAAATTACCTATTGACCAATCAAGTTTCTTGTTTTGGAAAAAAGTGACTGTCGACCTCTTACTTATATTTCAAGAACTTTGTATTTTTGTTAGTTTGGCAGCTTAAACTTTGTACCTATGGCTCATTCAAGCTATAGTTACTATGTTTAGGTCTTCAATTAATGATTTGTTTTTCCAACCAGATTTTCCAAAGATAAAATCTGGTTGATTTTGTTGGTGAATGGCAGAGGCAATTGGTCTATCAGCTTGGCCAGCATAAACTTTACCTTGGTTGTGAAACTACTTCGACTAATTCTTGACTGAAACTTTCACCAAATATTTTTCTTCATGTGACCTAGCCCATAATATTAACCCTTGTCATGCTGTATAAATTTCCTACTGAATTGCTGTCAAATCAAAGGACTGAAAACACTGATAGAACTTGTTGTTCAAAAATCAATATTCCTTTTAGAAATCAACCTCATAAACAACTCGAGAAGGAAAAGTATGAGCAGGAGGTGTAGACTAAGATCAGCCTGCACAAATGTGCAGTCTGATCTTAGTCTTCACATCCTGCCAAAACCAGAATATTTCGGGCTCAGCATGACAAGGGATAAAGCATTTTGTGATTAATTGTTGCGTCAAGGTGGAACTACTCCTTCAGTTCTTATTGAATTTTGATGAAATTTTTACAAACTGTTTGTCTTCATGTGACCTAAAGCATATTTTGAGGGTTGTGTGATTAATTGCTGACTCATTAGAAAAGGAGACTTATCAAATCCTTGAATGTACAACTACTAGTACAATTATCACGGATTTTGATGAATCTGTAAAAAACCTGGTTTGTGACACATATGTTGTATTATGTTTCAGGCCATATATTTTGAAAAATAACTTGGTTTGGTATATCAGACAAATAGCTTGGTTTGGTATATCAGACAAATAGCTTGGTTTGGTATATTAGACAAATAGATTGGTTTGGTATATCAGACAAATAACCTTGTCGGAGGTCAGTGGGTGTGGTCTGGGATCCATTAATTAATTATGTGATTATTCTATTTGCAGAAAAAGAGTTGTGGAGTGGGAACATACTTGGAAATTCATCTTTTTTCTCATTTTCATACTTTGACCGTCCAGCACCAAAACTTCCAGTTAATGTTCCATTTGTGAGTAATTCTCATGTTAACTACATGTTTAGTCCTTTCCTGCTTTGCAAAATTTTAGACCTGTCTAAATTCAAAGGTTTTGAAAGTGGATTTAATTTAAAAAATAACCATTAATCAGGGTCTTTCCTTCTTTTTCTACAATATTTTCTCAATTATAAAATCACAGGGACGTAAAAACCAGGGTTTGAACAGGAAAGGGTTAATCCATTACCACCCAAACAAATTTAGAATGGTCCAAATAGAAAGAAGTTGAGGTTGACAATTTCAAGTTCATGAAACTTAAGAAATACTTGTCTTTTGCAACAATCTTTCCACAATCTTTCTTAAACTTATTCTTCAGAGGCAATAATGAGGGTTCAGATGGGTTGTGTTGGAAACGGTCAACAAATCTGGTTGTCCCATATGAGCATTAATTTGACAATTCCACCAATTTCACATGTTGATGGGTCAGTGTGAAACAGTTGTAACTGCATTTAAACAGTTATAACTGCAAATAAACTTATGTGCAGTTACTCCTGTTTTGTGCTGACCCATTGAAGTGTGTCAAGTGTAGATACTATATAGGTTGGAAACTCATAGAGAGCATGTTGATGGTTCAGCGCAAAACAGTTGTAACTGCCTATATGTTTATAGGTAGTTACAACTGTTTTGCTCTGCACCATCGATTTTGTAATATTGGATGATCATCTGCAGAAACATGGAGTCAGCTGCTATCTGCAGCATGCATGGTGAAAACTCAAATCAGAAAGTGTGGATTGACTGACTGACTATATTATACCCCATACCTATGAAGCAGAGGGATGTATATTGGTTTCATCATGTCTGTCTGTCCTTCCTTAAACTTTTTAGTTTCTGTGCTCTAACTCCAGAACCAGTTGACCTTTAAGTATTAACCAGGTGACCTATAAGTATAAAACGTCATACAATTGTTGCCAAGGGGTCCATACCATGCCTTGAGCACAGGACCTTATAAAACTACAAACACACTCAATTGTTGCCAATGTTCCAAGGAAGTGCCCCATTATTTTTTATTCATTTAGGTCAAAGATCAAAGTCACAATTGTACTCTGTTTGAAAACCATTTCTGTGCTCCAACTCAATTGACCAAGGACCTTGAAACTTTGTATAAATATTATGCATGATCCAAGAAGGTACCCAATTGTTTTAGAAAACATAGGACAAAGGTCAACTGTGTTACTTTAGAGACAAGATGATGGATTGGGGTAAAAGTCACTTTGTGAAAACTCTAGTTTGGTGTGAACATGTGAAATTGTTGGTAATGTTACAAACAGGCTCAGATGTAATATACATCTGTCATCTTATTTTAAATGTTAGGAAGGCAGAGTGGGCATCTAAAAGCATCATTGTGTGTGAATGGGTAAAATTGTTGTTGCTATTCCCAGTGTATATATATTTACTATCTCTTCATTGCAGGACAAGAATGAGTTTTTCAGTCAGCTGAACCAAGAAGTGAAGGTATGGTTATTACAACATCAACAATTACAGAGTGCTAATCAGTTAACTGTGGCAGATGTAGAAGCTATTGTGTACAGAATAATGCAGAAAGAGTTGGCTAACCTGAGAGATGAGATGGCTCAGGCTGCTCTTGTTGCTGACCAAAAACAGGTGAGAGATGCTATCAACCATTATGACCTAGAAATTGACATTTTTCAGCTGTCAATCAAAGAATGAATCAACCAATTACATTGTTTATTTAGACTGGAAGCCAACTTTGAACTCTCATAATGGCCGACATTTATGTGAAGTATTATTGTTGGTTTGGCTACTTAACTGATTACCACACAATAAAATCTTAGACTGGTCCAAATTCAAAGATGTTGGAGATGCAATGTTATATTAATTGAATTTTGAAAGAAAAAAAAAATGCCTTTTCGGGTTGGACCATGAAGAAATTGCTTCTTACATCTTCATGCTCCATGTTGTTTTCCAAAGCTTTTTTCTTCAGGGGCATAAAAAAGCGGGATTATGTGGGAATAGGTTAAACATTGTAGCTATAGCTTATCCAAGCTGTAGTTACGATGTGGTCGCCAACTAACTACTTTACTGTTTGTTTGTTTTTTCATGTTAACTTGAAATTAAATTTGAAAATTTACCTTAGATTTAATATCTAAGTTGAGCTTCCTGTCGAAGTCAGTGGGTGTGACCAGGTACAATTGATGGGGCCTGTGATTCGTCAATTTCAGTCTATCATGTTCATGTGAAGATCTCTATCAAGTAAATTTTTATTCAGGAATCACAATTTAATGTCCCATTCCAAAGAAGAGGAGGTAATGACTCTAGCTGGACCAAAACTTATTTTCTTGACTCATTAGAATTGCTTGATATTTTTAATAACTTTAATTGAAACATTAAGTTTAAGTTTAAACATCTAAGAAATAAAGATTTTTTTTTAACATAACACCACCAACTAAATGTGTTGCACCCATGTCACTTTCATTTTCAACATGTCACTTCCTGTCTAAATGAATGAATTTATTGGTTGATTATTTTTGATTGGCAGTAGCAATCCTTCAAATTACCTGTACTGTCAACATTTTTAAACCGTTTTTATGCATACTTTGTATTTAGGAGATGAAGAGAATATTTTTTGGTTTCATGGAGGTATGAACCGAAAAAACTAATGAATACGCGAAGCAGATTCATACAATGTGATTAGGTTTTTCGGTTCATACCTCCATGAAAACAAAATATATTCCCTTCATTTCTTATAATTTAATAGAATTGAGCGAAAAAAGCAAAACTTTACAAATTTTGAAACCTTTTTGTATAGAACTATTTTGTGCGGAAGCATACAAAATGGCTGCGTGCTCAAAATTGTGTTCATGGAGGTATGAATTAAATTTTTTGACCAATCATAACGCTCGTTTTTGATAGACGAAACAAACAATTAAACAATATAGAGTTATCCCACTTGATAGTTTTGTAACTAACAGTTAAGAATGTTATTTTGTTACTGAATAAGGTTTATACATAAATTCTTGCAGCAATAGCATAGGTATATTGTCATGTCACTTCCTGTCTAAATGAATGAATTTATTGGTTGATTATTTTTGATTGGCAGTAGCAATCCTTCAAATTACCTGTACTGTCAACATTTTTAAACCGTTTTTATGCATACTTTGTATTTAGGAGATGAAGAGAATATTTTTTGGTTTCATGGAGGTATGAACCGAAAAAACTAATGAATACGCGAAGCAGATTCATACAATGTGATTAGGTTTTTCGGTTCATACCTCCATGAAAACAAAATATATTCCCTTCATTTCTTATAATTTAATAGAATTGAGCGAAAAAAGCAAAACTTTACAAATTTTGAAACCTTTTTGTATAGAACTATTTTGTGCGGAAGCATACAAAATGGCTGCGTGCTCAAAATTGTGTTCATGGAGGTATGAATTAAATTTTTTGACCAATCATAACGCTCGTTTTTGATAGACGAAACAAACAATTAAACAATATAGAGTTATCCCACTTGATAGTTTTGTAACTAACAGTTAAGAATGTTATTTTGTTACTGAATAAGGTTTATACATAAATTCTTGCAGCAATAGCATAGGTATATTGTATCAGTTTTTGCTTGCAGTTAAGAACAACAAATAGCTACTGCCAATAATGGTATTTTAACCCATTTCCATACAGTGATACTTTTGGACATCCCTCAAAAAAATGACTGGAAAAACATTGTGTAAAAGGAAGAAATTCATTTTCAAAGTGTTTTCTACCTAGAAATTTGAAAAAAATGTAAAACTTCATAAATTTTAAATTGTCGCCTGCAACTCCTTTCATTTTGGACCAGTCTAAAATTTTGCCGTCTGTTAATGGATTTCAAGAAGCAAAATGATGTATTTTTGATGTGTTTGTTTCCAGGCCGACTGGAAGAGGGACCATGGTCAACGTCTAGATAATATTGTTAAACAGTATAACAGTCTACTAGTCAATATACAGGTAAGAAATCAGTTACCATCCTAATCATGAGGGTATATTGGAGGCATTTTAAGACATTCTCACATAACCCTTCCTTTTTACGCCCCTCAAGAAAAAAGCTTTAGAAAACATTGTGAATAATAAAGAAATTGCTTGTATTATTACCCACGATGTTTTTTATCCATTAAGATGAAAAAATTGAAAATTACATCAACTTGAAATTGTCGTCTGCAACTCCTTTCAATTAGGACCATTCTAGAATTTTACTATGTGGGAATGGGTTAAAACATTCTCACACATTTCTTGATTTTGATCCCAAAATAAGTATAGAAAGCCTAAACATTGTGGAAAAAGAAGAAAATGTTAGTAAATAGTGTAACAATGTACTAGTCACCATACAGTTAGAACTTTTGATCTGATTAAATGCATGGTTCTTTTTGAGCAGAGCTAATTTCCATACATGGTATTAGATTGTACTGAAATTTTGAAGATACTGCATTATGGAATTCAACCAGATTCTACAGGAATGATATTTTGGTGAGCCTTAACCAGATTCTCTCAAGAAATTTTGATATAATGAAAGTAACGCATTTATGGGCTTGAATAATTTTCGTTTATGGTATTTGTCCAAAACTTTCTCTCAGAAACTGTTCAATGGAGATTAACCAGAATCTTGAAGAATAATAGTTTGGTGAACCTTTACCAGTTTTCTTTATAAATTTTGATCAGACCAAGAACATAGAGTGTGTGTGTGTGAGATAATATCCATATATGGTATTGATCTTGTATTGAAGCAAACACATCTTGTTTTCTTTTGTAGAATCTTGAGGCCACTGTATCATCACAGAAGGAGAATATGGCAGCTAAAGCAACAAGTGATTTCTCTCAACATTCTCTACTTCTTGCTGGTCTAGAGGACAAGCTGTCTGCACAGAAAGTTAAGCTAGATGATCTGGAGAAAGAGTTTGCTGGTCTACTGGTCACAATGAAGGCGTGCTGTAAGAATGATACATTCTATGCTGTGTTAGTAAGAGATGGAGTAGACGCAGTCCTGAGGGAGGTAATCTTAGTTTACACTTTTTAGCTTGGCTATTTTTCTAGAAAACCTAAAAGTATTGCTATGGCAAGGTGCTCCTCTGCGTCCTTGTCATTATCATCACAAAAACTTTTGACCTTTTCTAATATCTCTGTACTTTAACCCTTTCCTGTTTTTGGAAATTTTAGACTAGTCCAAATTGAAAGAGGTTGCAGACGACAATGACAACTGGACGCTATTTGAAATAAACCAATCCTTTGTGGTAGAAAATATTGTGGAAAAAGGAGAAATTGCTTGTTACAAGCAATTTCTTCTTTTTCCTCAATGTTTTCTCAAGTATAAAATCACAGGATCGTAAAATCCCGTATTTGAACAGGAAAGGGTTAATCTCGGAATTTATCAACTGGGCAATCTAAACCAACAAGGGGATAACTCTAAATGTACTTTGAATGAATTATGCCCCTTCCTTGACTTGGCAATCTAAACCAACAAGGGGATAACTCTAAATGTACTTTGAATGAATTATGCCCTTTCCTTGACTTGGAAGTTGTAACCACTATCAAGTACTTGACCAGCAGAGCTTTGGCATCTTTATGCTGTGTTCTTGTTTCTTGTTGTTTCATTGCTTATAGTACCATTTTTGTTTTTAACTGTCCTGAGAGTGAATTATGTATTCTAATTATCACTTGATATTTCATTTAGGAGTTAGAGACGGGAAAGTTTGGGGGGGGGGGAGGTTAACCCATTTCCACACAATGACAATCTTAAGTGCCCCTTAAGGATATAGCTTAGGAAAACATTGTGGAAAATGAAGAAATTTACTTGTCATAAGGAATTTCTTCAATTCCCATAATATTTTCAAACTAGAAAGTTGAAAATATCTTAAATTTCTTAAATCATAAATTGTTTTTTTCTTTAGAGTTAGGGTTAGGAAGAAATTTTAAGTTCATAAAACTTACATTGTTGTCTGCAACTCCTTCGACTTTGGACCAGTCTAAAATTTTATTGCGTGGAAATGGGTTAACTGACAAGCCCCTTTGGTGTATATGCCCTGCTTTGCCAAGCATTAGTTCTATTGGAGAAAGACTTGCTTGAACTTATACAGTTGTCATCTGAATTAAATCCTTTTATTAATTGCAGTAAAATCAAAGGGCTTAAAGCACTGTAAAGACAATTCTGGCTTGACTGTGACAAACAGGAGGTGTAGACTAAGATCATACTGCAGATGAGTGCGGGCTGTTCTTTGTCTATGCCTCCTGCCCATACAGGAATATTCTGGGATCAGCATGACAGGGGTTAAAAGAAAGTTCAGATTACATATTAACTTGAGTTTACAAGATATTGTTAAAAAAAAAATCGCAGGAAATAAAGAAATTACAATTTCCTTTTTTCAAAATATTTTTGTATGCTTTATATTTTGAACACGTCAAATCGTGTGATTTTTGTGTTAACCGCTTAACCTTTTTCAGAGAATGGCAGGCTATGCAAGTGGGACAGTACAAGATGCTTTCTCAGAGTGGCTTAAACTTAACACAGTGAACCAGGCTGATAATGATGCCAAGCTTGCAACTCTGGCATCAGATATACAAGCTGATGTTTTGGCAATGATCAAAGCTCTAGAAGACAAACAGCAGCAGTATTATCAGGAACTGCAACAATTACAGGAGGAAAAACAAGTAAACCAACAGTATACCATAAATACAGGGACTGGTGTTGGCATTGATGAACAGGTATTACTGATTAGTTATACCTCCATCTAGAAAGTAGAGGAGGATATATTTGTCTCTCCATGTATGTCTGTCTGTCCATCAGTAGACTTTTTAGTTTCCTCTCACTTTGGAACCAATTTGACTACAACCATGAAACTTCATACAATTGATGCTAATGATCCAAGGAAATGCCCAATTGTTTTGGGGTCATGTGGGTCAAAAGTCAGGGTAACAACTGAACTTGCCTTGGCTATAGTGTAGTTGGTAGCGCAACAGACTTCCAATTATGAGGTTCAGGGTTCGATACCCTGTAGCGGCATTTGTCTAATTAATGGCTAGATAAGTGTAACCTAAGTGGGATGAGCAGTTGGCTCTGAAAGAATGTTGTAGTACAGATGTGAGAAATACCGGGAATCCATTGTTAGGTGCTCCAGCCACACAATATGACTGGAATACTGTTAAAAGTGATGTTAAACATAATTCAATTTAACCCAATTGAATTTTGATTGAAAACCATTTCCATGCTATGGCTTCTAACTCATAAGCCATTTGACATTTACCTTGAAACTTTATACAAAAATATTAATCATGACCCAAGAAGTTCCCTATTTTAGCTCCACTGGCCAAAGGCCAGTGAAGCTATTGTCATGGCATTATGTCCGTTGTGTGTGTGTGTCCATCCATCTGCCCATAATCTTTTACTTAAAAAATCTTCTTCTCAGAGAGTACTGAACGGAATTCAACCAAATTTTACAGAAATGATCCTTTGGTGACCCCTTGTCAGATTCCTTCAAAGAATTTTGATCAGAATGAAAAACATAGCTTTAAGGGAGGGGGGGGGAGGCTAATTCCATATATGGTAAAACCTTTAAGAATCCTCTCAGAAACCATTGCATGGATTTCAACCAAATTTTACAGGAATAATCCTTGGGTGACCCTTTATCAGATTCTTTCAAAGAAATTTGATTGGATGAAAAACATAGCTTTAATGGGTGGGGCTTATTCCATATATTGTGAAAGCTTTGAAAATCTTCTCAGAAAGTACTGAATGGATTTCAACCAAATTTTACAGGATTGCTCCTTGGGTTACCCTTTATTGGATTCCTTCAAAGAATTTTGATCAGATGATAAGTATGGCTTTAATGGTAGGGGCTAATTTCCATATATGGTAAAACCCTAAAAAATCTTCTTCTCAAAAGCCATTGTATGGATTTCACCCAATTTTACAGGAATGATCCTTGAGTGACGATTTATCAGATCCATTAAAAGAATTTTGATCAGATGAAAAATGTGGCGGTTATGGGGGGGCCTATTCAATATATTGTGAAACCTTTAAAATCTTCTCTAAAACCATTAGACGGAATTCAACCAAATTTTCAGGAATGATTCTTGGTGACCCTTTATAAGATTCCTACAAAGAATTTTGATCAGATAATAAAAATGGTTAAATTGGGCGGGGCCAATTTCCATATATGGAAAAAGCTTTGAAAATCTTTTTCTCTGAAACTAGTCAATTGATTTCAACTTATTTCACAAGGATGATCCTGTGGTGACTTTTATCAGAATTTATGGCAGAATTTTGATCGGATGACATACAAAACATACAACTATGAAAATACGAATTAAATGTCATTTTCAAATTTACAATCTTTGATAAGTTCTACTTTTTCTCTTTCCCATTTTAATCTGGTTCATAATCGACCTCAGATTACTTGTACGTACAGGTTCAAAGTGTCAAACTGTTGAACTTGATATCAAATCTTCTATGATGCATATAGAAAAAATCGCTCAAGTTGAAATAAAATTAAATTGCTAATAATCTGTTCTGAATGCTACAAACAAACTAATTGTAATTTCTCAGATAGTTTTTCACTTTCGACAGTATTACTTAAGTCAATCCCCATGACATATACAAATAACAGTTATAAATTAAACATGCTATTATTTTTAAAAATGAGCGCCTACTCTAATTTGTTTAATAAAAATATCACCTACCATAATAAGGGTTCCATATCACATAATCAAAAACTCAATGTTGTATTGAAGATGCATTTGTACCCAATTAGTGTCGCTCTTATCAAGTGTTAAATTCAGGTGGTTGGTCTCAATGTGTGAAGTTACTGGTCGTTTTAGAGGGATTGAAAATAATGTTTCAGCTATAATTGGTACTGAATTTAGTGGTCATAATTCGGAATAGTTAGTTGTCATAACTCGAATAATGGGGTGCCCATTTAGAGGGTTTTGTGATGGTTGAAATTTTGGTCTTAATAGGAGGTAGCCTGTATTTCCAGGGTGGTTGTGAAGATTTTTACTGTATTTGTAAATTTAATGTCAATTTCAGAAAGTAAAAATGCTGATTGAAGCTGCCTTACTTCGTTACAGTGCTGATAGGATAGGTATTCCAGACTATGCTTTAGAATCTGCAGGTATGTGTACTTTGAAAAGATATAGAGGACAGTTGTTTGTTTAAGTGTAAGATTGATTTACCTTTCATTGAGTGAACTACAAAAGCTATATTTTCACAAGATGTAGAGCCACATATGAAAATATGCTTCAGTCTTTCACTAAATGAAATCTAAGTTGATTAAGATTATCCTATTTCTTTAATGAAAAAAAAGAAGACAAATTGTGCCATTTTTTGCATTAAATTTTGCAAAAGTGTGTCATTTTTCAACAGGAATAATATGGCAACCTGATCACATCATCATTGTATTTGGTTCTGTATAGATTACATTAAGTAGTGTGAAATGGATGATTGCAGGGCTAAATCTGGTGAATAATGACTTTATCATTTTGATAATTTCTCTGTTTTTCGGTGATATGATTGAGTGATAATCTACTGAGAAATATTGATAATTCACCCAAAAGCTTTAAAGAAATACTACATAAACCATCACTACATGAATTTTTTAAACACTCAAAAATAGAAAGAGGATGGAGACAACATTTCAAATAGTGTTGAAATTTGAAAATAAGTGTGGTATAGGGATAGAAAGCATTGTGAGAAAAGGAGAAAGTGCTTATTACAAGCAATTTCTCCTGATCTTTTTTGCCCAAAGTATTTTCTTCAATGCATAAAAAGTGGGATTGAACAGGATAATCTTCACTGATAAACAGTTCTTTTAGTGTTAGTGTTAAAAAATTGAACAATAACTTCAATCATTGAGCAGTTCATGTAGTTTGATAATGACTAGATGCATAAATATTATACTTATATGAATTAATTCAACCTTATTGATACAAGTTAGAGAATCACATTAGTAAGTTTGAAAAAGAAAATATTATCTCAGATCATAAATGTCAAATAGTTGATACCATTATGAGCTTAACTAAACAAGGCTTATTACAGCATTACAGCATGAAAAAATCTTCAAATTGATTGGTTCAAATGGAAATAAGTTTATTACGACAATTTCAAGCTGATGGAATTTAGAAAATTTAGCAATTACTTCATGGTTCACAATGTTTTCCAAATTTGTTTTTCTTGAGATTCTTTAAAAGCAAAATTGAATAAGAATAGGTTAAATATTGTGCCATTTAAAGAGTTATCTACAATTTGAATATAGTTCACAATATTCCTGAAATACATAAGAACTGCTTTTTATGGCGTAGGCATTCAATAGATTTAGTGGTTAAGCCTCCAGTGGCAGTTTGCATTTGTTGAACTCGGAAGACCTCAGAAATTTGTCTGTTAACGTAAGCTATCAAAGCTGACTCTTTGCTAGCTAAAAATGATATCTATTTTACAGGTGGCACCATAGTGAGTACTCGATGTTCAGAGACTTTCTATAGGAAAACAGCTTTACTCAGTGTGTTTGGTATACCATTATGGTACTCGTCTAACTCACCAAGGACAATCATTCAGGTAGGAGAAATATAACCAATAGAGTACAATAGTGAGTATTTAATGTTTAGAGAAAACAGCTTTACTCAGTGTTTTCTGTATACCATTATGGTACTCGTCTAGTTCACCCAGGACCATTATTCAGATAGTAGAAATATAACCAATAGAGTACAATAGTGAGTATTTAATGTTTAGAGAAAACAGCTTTACTCAGTGTGTTTGGTATACCATTATGGTACTCGTCTAACTCACCCAGGACTATTATTCAGGCAGGAGAAATATGACCAATAGAGTACAATAGTGAGTATTTAATGTAAAGAGAAAAAAGCTATAGTCAGTGTGTTTGGTATACCATTATGGTACTTGTCTAACTCAACCAGGACCATCACTCAGGTAGGAGAAATATTACAAATAGTGTGCAATAGTGAGTAATCAATGTTTAGAGAAAACAGTTTTACTCAATGTGTTTGGTTTACCACTGTGGTATGTACACAAACCATCAGACAACTATTGAAATAAAGTAAATGTTGAGTATATACTACCCATTTCCACACAATCTCCCTTTTTGAAGCCCATCAATTTCCACATTGTTTTCAACTTTTCTTTGTTCTGCTCATCTACCTCATACTGAACCATCTATTAGATATTCTAATACTGATACAAACTAAGAGAAATAACTGATTTTGGAGAGTAACTAGATAGGATATATTCTATCTACAAATATTAAGAATTAAGACCAATACTACATCACGTTCTTAGCTCTGCTGCTTTCGGAGAAAGCCTCCTGGGGTATTGCTATAGCCAGATCATTGCTGTGTCATTGTCCAAAAACTTTGACATATTGTGATATCTCTAGTATTACCCAACACATTCACGCAGGATATATGTTCACAATAAAAAGAGGAAATGATACTAACAAGGGAGATCACTTTTTTCTTGTTATGTATGAACATGAAAGCATTCTTTAAATGCCAAGATCACATTTAAGCAATCACAATGTGACAAAATTTTACAATTGTCCAAATTGAAAGAAGTTGCAGACTTCAATTCAAAGCTGATGAAATTCTAAACATCTTTGTCTTTCCAGGTAGAAAACATTGTGGAAAATGAAGAAATTACTTTTTACAACCGATTCTTAATTTTCCAAAATGTTTTCAAAATAATTTTTCATAGGGACTAAATAAAAAAAGCTGGGTTTTGTGTGAATGGGTGTAGACTAAAGTGTATTCAAAAGATCATAGTTTGCATATATAATGCCTGTGATAGGTCCTTTGTGTTAATACTAAAACCAGGGTCATCTTTCAAGGTTAGAATTCAAGATCTCATGCAGTTGCAAGGGTAGTCATACAGTCATTCTTTTTCAATCGACCACTTCTATTAAGCAATCACTTTCATATAGCAGCCCACATCAATTTTTACCTTTCCAAAAACAAAAGACGTTCATAATTTGACATTTTTTCTGATACATTTATCATATCTAAATCCTATGTTGATGGATTTCATTTATTCCATCAACTTAGGATAAAGTGAGAATCCTGGGATTATTTATTTACACAGTTGAACCAATCCTTCATATAGGTCACAATATGAAGCGACCATTCTGGGTGTCCCTTGAGTGGTTACTTAACCCATTTCCACACAATGACACTTTTAGATGCCCCTCAAGAAAGAATGCTTTGGAAAAAATTGTGAAAAATGAAGAAATTGCTTGTGACAAGCAATTTCTTCATTTTACACAATGTTTATTCATTTTACATAATGTTTAATACCAACAAAGTCGGAAAAATTTAGAATTTCATAAACTTTAAATTGTCGTGTGCAACTGCTTTTAATTTGGACCAATCTAAAATTTTCTTGTGTTGGGATGGGTTAATACAAGCTTAATTGTATTTTGTTTTCCAGCCGGAAGTTCTGCCAGGTCAATGTTGGGCATTCAGCGGTGCCGAGGGTTATGTAGTTATACAGACGTCCACCCAGATAACACCTAGTGGGTTTACACTTGAACATATCTCTAAATCTCTGTCTCCATCTGGCAAGATTGATACGGCTCCTAAAGACTTTACTGTCATTGTAAGTACTGGTATATTTTGTAATGAATGAATTTATGGCCATCTGAGAACCTGGAAAATATTGATCATGGTCAGACAGGACAGGGTAGATGTTATCAACTTACATTTATTTTGTTATCAACAATCTGCAAGTTGCGATCAGTCTATCTTGTCTATTACCCTTTTCTGTTCAACCCCTGGTTTTTACATCCCTGTGAATTTATAATTGAGAAGATATTCTAGAAAAAGAATAAATTGCTTGTAACAATTTCTTCTTTTTTGACAATATTTTCTTTCCTACTGAACGGTTATTTGTTCATATTAAATCAAATTCAAATTTTCGTCTGAAAAAACTTTGAATTCAGACAGGTCTAAAATTTTGCAAAACAGGATAGGGTTAATGAGTTTTCTGGAAGGTTATAATGAAATTGTCCTGATAACAAAGTTGATTAGTTCTTCTGATGCCTCATTTCTTATCTGAATTTATATTTGAATTTGTACAGTTGATCAAATTTGTCAATAGAAGAATCCTATCTAAACCTATCAAAATCTATGTTTGTTAATTTCAGGGGTTAGAGACAGAAACAGATCAGAAAGGCCTTTCCCTTGGGAACTACACCTATACAGATGATGATAGACCCCTACAGTACTTTCCTGTGCAGGTATGTATATATTTATACTCCTAAAACCTTGTTTGGGGCTTGTCGGTCAGTTTGTCGGTTGGTACGTCTGTCTAGTTCATTCTTGTCTGCTCATTTCTCAGCAAGTAACCAATGGATTCGAGTCAAATTGTACTGAGAATTTATTTTAGGTGGAGATGGACATATTGTAATTTGGTTGTGAACCATTTACTCTTAACAGAGTTATGGCCCTTTGATAAAAAATCTTGTCCACTTATTTTCTCTTTGACTACTACATAGAATTGATTCAAACTTTAAAGACAGACTCGGTATGAAATAGAACAGATAAAGACATGAATATTGTAATTTGGTTGCAGTCCATTTAGTTTTAACCCCTTCCCACACAATGACCCTTTTTTGACTCCCCTCAAAACGTGGGGTGAGTATAATAGTTATATAGAAGATTACAGGAGTGTCTTTTGAATTTAATATTACCTTCTCCTGATCATCACATTTTGGTGCAATGTTGAATAGCTCACTATATCAGCTGCTTTTCTTGTATGAATTTTGTGCTTTATTAGAATTAATATTTATCAGCCATAAGTAATGTTTTTAATGTGAACGCATCGTCTTTCTTGATACTGAGGATTTCAGAATGTTACAGACAAAAATTCTTGTGTAAGATTATCAATTCTTTCAATTATAAACTTTATTTATTCATTTTATCACCGACATAAAGAATACAATTCTTTTTTACTTAATAAATACATTGAAATTAAAAAAAAAATTCATTTTGCTCAAATGATGTAATTTGTGTTAACCCTTTACCAGACAATAGAATTTTGGACCATACCTAATTTAAAGAAGTTGCAGATGACAATTTTAAGTTGATGAAATCTTCCAACCTTTGCCTTTTAGATTAGAAAACATTGTGGAGAATGAAGAAATTGCTTGTAACATTTCTTCATTCTCCACAATGTTTTCAAAAGCTATCATATTGAGGGGCGTTTAAAAGCGTCACAGCCTATCTTTCCCTTTCTGGCAAAGCTTATATATTAGAAAGTTTTAAATGCCAATTGTTTGTATCAAGTAAATGGTTCTAATTTCAGTTGACTGCAGACAAGCTGAAGCCATTCCATCTTTATGAACTGAGAATCTTAAATAACCATGGCAACATCCATTTTACATGTCTGTACAGATTCCGAATTCACGGAAAACCATTCCAGTCCTCGTAAAAAGAGAAAAGTGTGCCTTCATTATCAAACATGCCTTCATTTTTCAGCGGCCTTCATTCATATAGTACATTACATTACTTTGTAAACAAACATTTCACCAATTACCACTCGATCCAGTGTTCTATGTAAGCTGCAGAATTATGGTTTTGTAAAACTTTGTGGAAAGATGATAAAAAGCATTTCTCTTTTTTCCCACAATGTATTCTATCCTATTTGACACTTAGTTTCTTGATTTGGTTTACAGTTTAAACTTCTTTAATTTATGACATGTCTTAAATTATGTTTTCTGGAAATAGGCTGAATAAACAGTTAATTGGTGTTTTCATTTAAAATATCTTCCAATTGTACTACTCCTTTTTCTAACAACTCTCTCAAATTAAGTGTTCCTGGCAACCAACAAACAAATTCGATCAGATAAAGACAAACTGCTCTGTCAAGGTGATTGTTTTGAAATATTTTTCTGGTTATTTATACAGTAAGTAAACACAGAAACTATTAAAACAATTTGATCTAAGAGAAATACATAAATCCTGAAACAGGTTTAAATCATTGTGGAAGAAGATGAAACACTGAAATAGATCTGTTGTTTTCCCATCAGTATTCATTATTCTGTTTCATTGTTTCATTCAAACTCTAAATTGTGTGTGAAAATCATCTTGCTTCAATTAATAGGAATAATGAAAATTCTGTATAACCCATTCCCACACCATCACTCCTTTTTACGCCCCTCAAGAAAAAAGCCAAGAAAAATATTGTGGAAAATGAAGAAATTACTTGCATCAAGTAATTTCTTCTTTGTCAACAATGTTTCTATCCAAAAAGCCGAATTGAATTAAAATTCAATCAACTTGGAATTGTCAGCAGCTTCTTTCAATTTGGACCAATCCCAAATTTTGTTGCTTGGGAATGGGTTGAATTTGTAAAATATCTAACCAAATGATGTCATCTCGTTTGATACATTCCATCATCACTTTAGTATGGCTGACTGACATTGGACAGAATTTGACAATAAATACCTGGTACCCTTGTTTTCTTGTGCTTAAACCACAAAACCATGTTTTTATCACCATTTGACAGATCACTGTTAATCAATAATTCAATTGACCAATCAAATGCAAAAAATTTTAAGACTTGTCCCTATTCGAAGATGATGCAGACGACAAATTTAAGTCAACGAAACCATGGATTTCTTTTTATTTTTAGCTCACCTTTCGTGCTCTGGGGGAGCTATTGTGATCGTCCGTCGTCCGTCCGTCCGTTCACAATTACAAAAAAATCTTCTCCTAAAATAACCATGGAATTTCAACAAAACTTTACAGACATGATCCTTGGGTCATGCTCTTTCAAAATACTTCAAAGAATTGAAATCCATGAAGAACTCTGGTTGTCATGGCAACGGAGTGAACAAACTTAAAAAAATCTTCTCCTCCCAAGCCATAAGGCCTAGAGCTTTGATATTTGGTACAAATCATCATCTATTGACCCTCTACCAAAATGCTTCAAAGAATTACCGTATTTTGAAAATTAGCCCTTTTCTGGGTGATCCCTGATTATACATAGAATAAAAGAAGGAAATCTTTAAAAATCTTCTTCTCCCAAATCATAAGGCCTAGAGCTTTGATATTTGGTATACATCATCATTTATTAACCCTCTACCAAAATACTTCAAAGAATTCCAATATTTTGAAAATTAGCCCTTTTCTGTGAGATCCCTGATTTTACATAGAAATAAAGAAGGAAATCTTCTAAAATCTTCTTCTCCCAAATCATTAGGCTTAGAGCTTTTATATTTGGTACAAATCATCATCTATTGACCCTCTACCAAAAATACTTCAAAGAATTACTGTATTCTGAAAATTAGCCCTTTTCTGGGCAATTCCTGACTTTACATAGAATAAAAGAAGGAAAACTTTAAAATTCTTCTTCTCCCAAACCACAAGGCCTAGAGCTTTGATATTTGGTACATATCATCATATATTGACCCTCTACCAATTTACTTCAAAGAATTATCATACTCTGAAAATTAGCCCTTTAATGTGCCATCCCCGATTTTACAAAGGAATAAAGAAGGAAATCTTTGAAAATCTTCTTCTCCCAAACCATAAAGCCTAGAGCTTTGATATTGGTACATATCATCCGCCATTGACCCTCTACCAAATTACTTTAAAAAAAAATTAGCCCTTTTCTGTGCAATCCCTAATTTTAGTTAGGAATAAATAATGATATCTTTGAAAACCATCTTCTCCTAAACCATTAGGCTTACAGCTTTTATACTTGGTATGTATGGATGTCTGTACTTCAAAGCATTACCATATTCAGGAAATTAGTGCTATATGGTGGGATCATCAATATACCTAGGATTAAAAGAGAAATCCTTTAACATCTTCTCCAAAATAATTAGACAGCTTTGCTATTTTGTTTATATCATAAAGCCATGAACAATCATGCTCAGGGGAGTGATTTAGGACCATCATGGTCCTCTTGTTTGGATTTTTAGCACGGCTGTTTTCGGAGAAAACCCGAGGTATTGCTATAGCCTAGGTGTGGTCGTCATTGTTGGCGTTGTTGTTGTGCGAAAAACTTTGACATTTTGTGATATCTCTGGTTCTACTTAAGGTATTCACTTGATTATTCGCACACTTTTTCACTATCAAAAGAGCAACCGATACCATCAAGGGGGATAACTCTAGATGCATTTTATCAACTATCCAGCACCCAACAGTGAAGACCTTGTGCAGCCTGGCTATACACACAATGATTTTAAAAAGTTTGCTAGTTGTCTGATGGAACTTTGAGTCCTTAGCTATCTAAAGATGCACAGGGTAATCCGAGTCTTTTTTCTTGGTGCTCATGGGAATGGTTGGAAATGTCACATCCAGGCTTATATTAAGAAACCTCAAGCAAAACCAGGATGAACCATTTGTTGGGAAAGGGTATAAACATCTAACAGTTTTGTAAAAGGTTAACCCATACTTGTTTGTAAAGCAACATCTAAATACTCTAGTCTTGTCCAAGTTGAAAGAGGGAACATGGAAAATGTTGCTTGTTTCTATTTCCTCTTTCCACTATGTTTTCTACCCCAAAAGAGAAAGAATATTTATCTCTCACCAATGGGTGGATAATAGTAAGCCTATGTGGGATGAGTAGCTGGAGGCTAGGAAAGGATGTAGTGGTAGTACTGGTGTGAGAAATATCAGGAATCAATTGTTAGGTGCTCCAGCTGCCATGATATGACTGAAATACTGTTAAAAGAGGTTTAAACCCCATTCATTCAAACTTAAAATTGTCAACTGCAACTCTTCAGTTGGACTAGTGTGTACCTAGTAATCTTGCAAATTGTTGAAGTTTATTTAGAATAAATTGTGTGGAAAGAAGAAAATAATTGATATGTTTCTTCAACCCCACACAACAATGCTTTTGGACCCCCAAGAAATAAAGCTCTGGAAAACATTGTGGAAAAGGAAGATATTGCATGTTACAAGCAATTAAATCATTATCCACAATTTTTTCTATCCAAAAAAACCAAAATTTCTAAAATTCCATCAACTAGAAATTGTCGTCTGCAACTTCTTTGAACTCGGATCAATCTAGTATTCAGTTGTTTGGTAATGGCTTGGGTCTTTCAAAGTTGATTAACCTTAGAATTTTTGGTAAAGGTTAAGATAAATTGATGCCATTTATATTTTTCAATCAAAACCCGAGTAGAAAAGTTACTACTAGCTATACCCGTTAGAAATCACATAAATGATGAAAAATGGATTGCCATGGTATTGTGGATAATGTTATAATCAGCTTTGTACTCCAAAGAAAGATATCTTAATTAACTGAATAAGAGATCGTCATCAAAGTGTGGTGCTTTAGTTAATTTTATTGCAATATGTAAGATATTCTGTGTTGTTTTCATAATTTGTTTATTTATTTGTATTGATTTTTCACAACTTATATAGTAGCAAACAACTAGATAGGCACTATTGCTTAACCCTTCCAACATAATCCCTCCTTTTTTATACCCCTAAACCCATTCCCACACAAGAAAATTTCAGAATGGTCCAAATTGAAAGGAGTTGCTGACGACAATTTAAAGTTTATGAAATTCTAAATTTTTCAACTTTTTGGGTAGAAAACAGTGTGTAAAATGAAGAAATTGCTTGTCACAAGCAATTTCTTCATTTTCCACAAAGTTTTCCAAAGCATTTTTTCTTGAGGGGCGTTTTAAAGTGTCATTGAGTGGGAATGGGTCAAGTAAAAAGCTTTGGAAAACATTGTGGAAAATGAAGAAATTGCTTTTATAAAGCAAATTTCTTCATTATCCACAATGTTTTCTATCCCAAAAGACGAAAAAATGTAAAATTCCATCTACTTGTCATCTTCAGCTTCTTTCAATCTGGACCTATCTAAAATTTTGTGTGCGAATGGGTTAAACCCATGACCAATATCAAAATTTTAGACAGGTCATAATTGAAAGATGTCGCAGATGGCCATTTAAAAAACATTTGAATTGAAAAATAAGAGAGTCAAATTAGGTAGGAGAAAATGTGAGAAAAGAAATAGCTTGTTACAAGCAATTCATCCTTTTATTGCAATGTTCATTTTCTCCAATGTGTAAATTTGTTGAATTATGTGGCATATGCAATGGGTAAAAGCTAGAAAGCTATCCACTGTCACCTAGGCATCAAAGGGGATTTGTGTTGCACATAGATCAAGAAACAAGCCATTTACCCAATGCCTCAATATTTTTGACGAGTTAATTTAAATCTTTGCACAGTTATTTAAGACAAACATATTTCTCTGCAAAGTCGTCTAGCATCTTTAACCTCCCCAAACAAAGAAGCAGAAGGGAGTACATTTATTCTGGCATGTCTGTCTGTCTGTCTGTTTGTAAACTGTTTTTCCTAAGCTCTAACTTAACCCATTACCTGTTTTGCAAAATTTTAGACCTGTTCAAATTCAAAGATTTTTCAGATGGATTTGATTTGAAAAAAAAAAAAAAAATCAGTAGGTAAAAAACATTGTGGAAAAAGAAGAAATTGTTTTCTAAACCACAAATTTACAGGGATGTAAAAACTGGAGATTAAACAGGAAAGGGTTAAAGCCATTTTAACTAGTACCTTGTAACTTCAAAGTTTTGGCCTTGATCCCAGGAGGTGCTCTTAGATATAGCAAAATAACATAGGTCAATTGTTTTAACCCATTTTAACACATTAATGCATTTTTTCAGTTTTTGAATTTTACTGTCTGGTGATTGGGTTGAAACCGTTACCTTGCTAAAACTCGAGCCATTTGGGCAAGGACCTTGAATCTGTACACAAGTGTTGTTCTTGAACATTAATTTGAGTATCGAAGGTCAAGGTCCGAGGTGAACTTCTGTAAAATATCATATTTTTGGACTCATCCTTAACTTATTCAGAAACAAAGAAGAAAATCTTGTACAAAACCTTCTTCTGACAAGTCACAAAGCTTAAATGTTTCATATGATTTATCTGGTTACCAATTTGTGTCTCTCTAAAAAATTGTCTGAGGTGAGCGCTTAAGGGTCAGTGGCCCTCTTGTTTTACTTTTGTGGCAGAAAACATGATGGATAATGAAGAAATTGTTTGTAACAAGCAATTTCTTCATCATCAATAATGTTTTCATAAGCTTGTTTTCTCGGGAGTCAAAAAGTGTCATGAGTTAACCCTTTCCTGTTTTTCAAAATTTTAGACTTGTCCAATTTCAAAGAATATGCAGACAACAATTAAAACTCAGTGCAATTTGAAAAGTAACCAACCTATAGGGTAGAAAATATTGTGGGATAAGAAGAAATTGCTTGTTACAAGCAATTTCTTTTTATCCTACAATATTTTCACAAGTATAAAAACTCAGGGACGTAAAATCTAGGGATTAACCAGGAAAGGGTTAAGGTGTATTTTCTGGATGGAGAGAGGTCTTATTCTTTAAGGCATAACATGATAAATCTCGTAAGAAATATTGTCAGAAAGTTATAATGATTTAATTCTATTTTTTGATAGAGACAGAGGCAATCCATCAATTAAATGGAGAATTGTTGATGTTTTCTAATACTATTTATCCTAGATCTGCTTCATGTATAATATTTCTTTATTCAAGATGAAAATTCTTGCCAGGTATTCAGTCTGGTCATCTGTTATTAGATTCATTCAAATTGTTCCAATTAGGTCATTTGTTAGATTCGTTCACTTTGTTCAGATCTTTATAATTTGTTATTTGATTCATTTATTATGTGTCAAAGGCTGTTAATACTATATGTCTCCCCACGTAATGGTGATTGGCATATTCAGCTATCTCTATCCATGGGTGTGTCCACTTCTTGTTGGAAGCTTATCTTTTATAGTTGATGGATTTCAAAATGATTTGGCAAAGTTGTTCTCCTTGAGGAGTACCAGTGTATTACTTTCTTGCACGCTGTCCATTCCCATTCACCTCTGTAATGGGCTTGGTAAATAGTCTGCCAATGTGTCATCATTTCTACACCAACTGATTTCCATTTAAAATCTGTCGCATGAATATGACAGGTTTTTTCTGTTAGTTATTCTGACAATTTTAAGACAAAAGTAGTTTGTTGGTTCACAAGTAAATTATCAAAATTTAATGCATATATTTGTAATGTCCAAATTGTTCATTTCTTGTGAATCAAAAGAAAAATAATATATCTTCCATTACTTGGTCTGACAAGAATCTTGTTATTTAGCCCATTGCATAGGCATATTGTGAGCGTTACAAATGACAACTCTACTTTGAGATTGCAGTGTCTTATGTAAAATTGTTTTGAATACTCTCAAGTTCAAGGTCACGACTGAAGGTCATATGACAAAATTGACCTATTCTGGAGCCTTAAAGCATCCATGTCTATGACATATTTCTAGTTTTTCTATTGAATGTTTTGTCGTCATTTCAGTCTACCTACAAAGGATCTTTGACTGACTTGTTTGCATCCCTTACTATAGGGTCAAAGGTCAATGGTTCAGCATAAAACAGTTGTAACTGCCTATAAACGTATAGGCAATTACAACTGTTTCATGCTGAACCATCGAGGTATTCATATTTAGACTTATAATCATAAATTATCTCTAGAAATCAAGCAGGGAAGTGTAGAAATTGTTTGAAACGGAAAACAACTCTTTACCAGCAATATTTTCAATTATATTTCACAACCTCTCAAACTTAAACTTTGAAATGATTTTTAACCCTTCAGCACATGATCCTGCACTTTGACTTATGAAAAAAAATGTCTAGGAAAACATGTTATGAAAAGAAGTAATGACTAATCTCTTTCTCCTTTTCTCACAATGTTTATGACACTTTAGTGATGCTATAGACAGATTACAGCAGTCAATTAAGAATCAATTCATTTAGACTGGAAATGAACTGTGAACTCTGACATAGGCTAGGATGGACATGAAGCTTTTTTGTAGGTTTGGCAACTTAAATGTAGTGACTACTTTTTGAATAAGCTGTAGTTAAGGTGTTTGGGTCACCATTTTACTCTTTTGTTACATGTTACTTGCAATAGAATTAACAAAAAATCTTGTTATCTTCCTATTGAAGTCAATGGGTGTGGCCAGCAAAGTCCGTGGGCTGGGCCAGTGATCAATCAATATGGCTTTAACCCATTCCCACATGACACAATTTTAGACTGATCCAAATTGAAAGGAGTTGCAGAAAACAATGTAAAGTTTATGAAATTTTAGAAATTTTCATTTCTATTGGTTGAAAACATTGGTTAAAGTAATTTCTCCATTTTCCACAATGTTTTCCAAAGTTTTTTTCTTAGGGGGCATAAAAAGGAGGAATTATGTGTGAATTGATTAATCCTTTTTAAACTTGGCCAGTTTGTCAGGTCTCTAGGATGATCCCTATTTGAAAATATAAGCTTATGTTTGATATCAAAGGAAAATGGGGGTGGGGCTAAATGACAACTTCACTGTTTACACTCTTAATTGCCTTAACCCATTCCCAGATAACAAAATTTTAGACTGGTCCAAATTCAAAAGAGTTGCTGACAACAATTCAAAGATCATGAATTTTCTTCTTTTTTTTTTTTCCTCAATTTTCTGGATGGAAAATGAAGAAAATGCTTGTTGCAAGTAAATTCTTCATTTTCCACAAAGTTTTCCGAATTGTTTTTCTTGAGGATCGTCAAAAATCCTCATCGTGTGGAAATGGGTTAATTTTCAATTAAACTTGTAAGTTGCTCAGAATGTTTGTCAGTATTAACCCTTGTCATTCTGTGTAAAATCCATTTTGGAATTACATTAAAATCAAAGGGCTGAAAGCACTAGTAGTACTTGTTGTTAAATAATCAAAATTTCTTTTGAAAATTAATTTCATAAACAACTTTGGCAGAAAAAGCTCAAACAGGAGGTGTAGACTAAGATCAGACTGCACTTATGTGCAGGCTGATCTTTGTCTACACCTCCTGCCAAAAACCGGAATATTCCGGGTTCAGCATGACAAGGGTTAAGGATGTATGGTTTTATAAATGAAGAGGCTCCATATAACACAGGGAGAGGTGTCTAAACCCATTCTTTCAGTTTGGACCAGTCTAAGATTTTGTTGTGTGGGAATGGGTAAATGACAATTTCAATTTTTACACTGTAGTGGCTACGAGTTTTTATAAATCTTGATGAAACTGAAAATTTGTTGGGTTACAAGGAAAGGCCATGTTGAAAATAGGACTTTTCCTTTGAAAACACAGGAAAAAGGTCTTAATGACAATTTCTCCATTTACACTAGAGGGTCTAAACTTTTGGCTTGATCTTAACTCTTGTCAGGCCGCCGTCATAGCGCAGTTGGTAGCGCGTCGGACTGTCAATCTAGAGGTCCCAGGTTTGATTCCCGACGGCGGCACTCATCCTTTCCGACTATTTGTCTCCCACCAATGGGTCGATATTCGTAGACCTATGTAGGACAGCAGATGGAGGCTAGGAAAGGATGTAATGGTGGTACTGGTGCGAGAAATACCAGGAAATCGATTGTTAGGTGCTCCAGCTGCAGCGATATAGCTGAAAGATTGTTGAAAGCAGCATTAAACCTCATTCAAACAAACAAACAAACTTAACTCTTGTCATGCTGAATAAAAGTTGTTCCCAAAAATGTATCAAAATCAAAGGGCTGAAAGGAGTAGATTCACTTTTTGTGGGTCAATATTCTTTTAAAAATTAATTTCATAAAATAACTCTGACCATTATTTTCACTCAATTCTTGTGAACTTTGCTCAGAATCATAAAGGGATATATATTGATTTTGGCTTAGTGAAAGTAGATCTCTATGTCAAATTTTAGATCAAACACAACACACAGTTCATGAGTCGACTATATTGCTTGTGTCTTAAAAAAGCCCATCTTTGAAGTTGCTGTTTTATGTATCTTTGTTTTATTAAGAACTTATGCGAGCAATCTAGGGACATCTTGTTTTTAGCTCAACCGAGTATCGGTCATCCATAGGGATTCCTCCGTTGTTAACAATTTCTTAAAACAACTTCACCTTCCTAACTAATTTGGACCAAACTTGGTAGGAGTGTTCCTTGAGTGACCCTTTCATTAATTTTTGAGTTGTGAAAAAATGGGGGAGAGCTAAGGTCGAGCTTATCAGATTTAGAGGAATTATGAAATAATTCTTTAATAATTTTCTACTAAACAACCTGGCCAATTTAAACTTTGCAAGAACTTTCCTTGGGTGACCCTTTCCAAAAATTGTTCATGAAATTTTTAACAATCGTCTAAACATTTGGGCCAATTTGAACCAAACTTTGCAGGAATGTTCCTTGGGTGACCCATTTCAAAACTTGTTTGTGGATATTTGCTCCCCCAAATTTGGGTGGGTGGCAGGGTAAGGGTTGTCAGACTTTGCAAAATCATGAATAATTCTAAGGCGGGCAATTAAGGGCCAAATTTATTAAGGGCCAATTTGGCCCTCTTGTTCAGTGTTTTCTACACGAAATAACTGAAGCTTCATTTTCAAAAACTTAAAAATTGTTCAGGCAACTTCTTTCATTTTGGGTCAGTCTCAATTTTAATTGTCAGGTAATAAGTTAAATGTCAGAATTAAATCTCTTTTGGATTAAAAATTAGTTACCTTTCAGCCCCTTCAGCTGTATTTGGGATAAGGTTTGATAGGAGAAGTATGTAATTAAAGTTATTTTACCCCTTGTCATTCTAAATATAATCCTTGTTAGAGATGCATAAAAATAAAAAAGTTAGAAGCACTAGTTAACCCATTCCCAGACAATAACGCTTTTGGACACCACCTAGGGAAAAAAACTTTTCGAAAATATTGTGGAAAATGAAGAAATTGCTTGTTTCAAACCATATTTCTATTACTGTCAGTACTTATTACCAAAAAAGACAGATTTTTTTAAAATACCATCAAATAAAAATTGTCGTCTGCAACTTCTTTTGAGTTTTTTGCCCATTCTAGAATTTTCTCATCTAGTAATGGATAAGGATCATTACATTCTTAACCCTTGTCATGCTGAACCCGGAATATTCCGGTTTTGGCAGGAGGTGTAGACTAAGATCAGACTGCACTGATGTGCAAGCTGATCTTAGTCTACACCTCCTGCTTGTACTTATCCTGCCAGAGTTGTTTATGAAGTTGATTTATTAAAGAAATATCAATTTTCGAACAAGTTCTGTCAGTGCTTTCATCCCTTTGATTTGACAGCAGTTTAGTAATGTAATTGAAACAGCGTGACAAGGGTTAAGAAAAGTAAACTGGTAAACAACTCGAGTTTGAAAGGCGATAAACAGGTTGTGTAGAAAAAGATCAGACTGCACATATGTGCAGGCTGATCTTTGTCTACACATCCTGAAAAAAAAAGTCATATTCCAGATTCAGAGTGACAAGGGCTAATTCTCAAGAATGTTGTTTATGAGGAATTGTTAGAATGATGTTGTAGGTTATAATTTGTGTTGTATTTTGTTTATTGAATAGATCTAGATTGGTTAGATATGTATTGATCTTCTAATTTATTATAACTGCTTCAATTTTATAATAAAATTTTTACACAAGATGTTTGACCTTATCTTCATGAAATACATTAATTGTCCCATTCTGCATAACTTAACTGGGTTTTCTTATTGTCCCAACAACAGCTTGAAAACAGCTGCAGTTATAACATTTTCATCTATGTTGAGTACCAAAGGGGTAATACAGAATAGCATATTCAAATAGACCCCTTTCATTAACTTCAGTAGAGAGCAACGAGAAATAGGTTGTCCAGCAACAACATGTCAAGCCTGCTGATATTTTGATATGTTCATCAATATTACCTTATAATCTGGAAATTCGCAGTCCAAAACCAGAGATTGATCTGGAACGCAATACATGTATTTAAAATCTGAATAAATATGATTCAATTATCCGGATCAAGCCTTAACCATCGGAATGTAATGTTTTGATTGGACCATTGACCCTTCTGAATATACAAAGTGTTCGTCTGGTCAAAGCTGATAGCAGACATTCACGCGTTTGACTGGGACGCATGTCAAGGTGATGACGTGACAATTAATATTCCTTACAAGCCTATTGATACTTAATGTGCTGTTCATTTTAAAGTTGATCTGCCAGTGTCATTTATCCTTTAATCTTTTTCTCGGGGAAAAAGAAAATCAGCACTTCCTCATCCCACACTAGAAAATGTCACCAATTGTTTCCTTCCAATTTGTCACCCACACATCAAAACCCAAATCTTGAAAGTTTATCCATTGAAATAAAACAGCTCTTTTCAGGCAAATAAAAGCTTGTTACTTGAAAACCAGAAAAATTAATCCAAGGCTTTCTGACCATATGAACGAAATAAAAGAATATTTCAAGTTATATCCGGTAAAGGATTTTTGGTGCAGTTAATTTTACTATGGGGAGGAAAGGTGATCAAAGGCGGCACCGCCAGATGTTTGGCTATTTCTGGGAGAGTTTCCACAGTTGATATGTGCAAGACAATTTTTTACGTTTGTCATCATTTGACCTTGACCTTGGACATATCACAAATAACATTTTGCATGACACTCTCCAAGTGAAACAACTGTGCAAAATTAGTTTCAAATCCATCCATAAATGTAGAAGTCATGCTCTGGACAAGCCCATTTTACCTTCAACAGAGAACTTGACCATGCAGGTATCATATGACACTAGTACCCATATAGAAGAACAACTGTTTCACATTATTTTCAATCCATTCAAAAATGTAGAAGTTGTACTGTGGACAAGGTCAGTTTTGGTGTTTGACCTTCAGCTGTGAACTTGACCTTAAAGGTATCACAACAAGCGTTTCACATGACACTAGCACTCATCAAGAAGAACAACTGTGCCAGGTTTTGGTGTTTGACCTTCAGCTGTGACCTTGACCTTGGAGGTATCACAACAAACATTTCACATGACACTAGCACTCATCAAGAAGAACAACTGTGCCAAGTTATCCATCCATAAATGTAGAAGTCTTGCTCTGGACAAGGTCATTTCACCTTCAACAGAAAACTTGACCTTGCAGGTATTATATGACACTAGCACCAATCAAGAAGAGCATCTGTGTCAAATTATTTTTAAATCCATAAATGTAGAACTTGTGATCCAGATAAGGTCAATTTCATTCTTAGACATATTGTGCGACCTGGTGTTTGACCTTCAGCTCTGACCTTGAAGGTATCAAAACAAACGTTTCACATGACACTGGCACTCATCAAGAAGAACAACTGTGCCAAGTTATTTTGGAATCCATCCATAAATGTGGAAGTTATGCTCTGGAAAAGGTCAATTTTGCCATTTGACCTCAGCTGTGACCTTGACCTTAAACATATCAAAACAAACGTTTCGCATGATACTAGCACTCATCAAGAAGAACAACTGTACCAACCATCCATAAATGCGGAAGTTATGCTCTGGAAAAGGTCAATTTTGCCATTTGACCTCCACTGTGATCTTGACCTTAAACATATCACAAGTGTTTTACATGACACTAGCACTCATCAAAATGACAACTGTGCCAGCTTTTGGTGTTTGACCTTCAGCTGTGACCTTGACCTTGGAGGTATCACAACAAACATTTTGCATGATACAAGCACTCATCAAGAAGAACAACTGTGCCAAGTTATTTTCAAATCCATCCAAAATATGGAAGTAATGCTCCGGACAAGCTCATTTTTGTTGTTTTACCTTCAACTGTGACCTACAAGTTTTAGTTAATGTTTAGGTCACCAACCAAGTATTCTACTTTTTAGCTGACCTGAGCATGAAGTTGTCAAGTGAGCTATTGTGATCACCTTTTGTCCGTCCTGCGTAGTCCGTCAACAATTTCTTTAAAAGACATCTCCTAAAACCACTTGGCCAATTTGAATCAAATTTTGCAGAAATTTTCCTTAGGGGGTCCCCTCTAAAAATAGCTAAAAGAATTGAAATCCTTTAAACAAGAGCCATGTCGGACATGGCCATCCCCCGCCTTAAAAGCTTGATAGTAAACTGAAGCCAGTTAGATTTAGGCTTCTTGTGCACTGCATTTCTTCTCAATGAGTTCAATAATAGCTATTATACTTTCAGAGATATGCTCAGGACAAAATCAAAGTCTTTAAAACAACAAAGGGCAATAACTCCAAAATTATGCAAGCAAGAGTTGTGGTTATTGTGCACTGCACTTCTCCTCAACGAGATCAATCTACCTATGAAGTTTCAAGTTTATAGCTATCATACTTTCAGAGATATGCCCCAGACAAAATCTCAGTCTTTAAAACAACAAAGAGCAATAACCCCAAAATTAAGCAAGCAAGAGTTGTGGTTCTTGAGCACTGCACTTCTCCTCAATGAGATCTATCTACCTATGAAGTTTCAAGTTGATAGCAATTATAATTTCAGAGAAATGCTTCGGACAAGTTTAGTGACAGAATGACGGACGTAGACCATTATTTTATCCCCTTCTCCGAAACGGCGAGGGATAAAAATCTGGTTGCCATGGCATCAACAGTGAAATTTTAAAATAATCTTAAAAAATCTTGTCCTCCTGACCCAGAAGGTGTAGAGCCTTGATATTTTGCATGAAGCATCAGTATATTGACCTCTTTCAAAATACATAAAATCATGATACTTGGGTACCCAGAGGTGTAGCCCAAGGGGGACGGGGTTTATATAGAATTAAAGAATGATTTTTCAACAACATCTTCTCCCAAACCACTGGGCCAATTTGAACCAAATTTGACTGAAATGTTCCTTAGGTGGTCCCCTTTGAAAATAGCTAAAAGAATTGAAATCCATTAAAAACTCTGATTGCCATGGCAACAAAAGTGAAATTTTAAAATAATCTATAAAAATCTTCTCCTGACCCAGAAGGCATTGAGCCTTGATATTTTGTCTGAAGCATCAGTATATTGACTTCTTTCAAAATAGCTTAAATCATGACCCTTGGGTCCCCAGGGGTCAGCTCACTGACTTCTTTCTTATTTCTGAAATTATAACCCATGAATCCAGAGGGAGGAAAACCTTTTCTCCTTCTTTCAAACTTGCACTTAAGCCTTTGAATTTGTAATTTAG
The DNA here is from genome assembly GCA_946902895.1 of Fragum fragum. Classification (NCBI taxonomy): domain Eukaryota; kingdom Metazoa; phylum Mollusca; class Bivalvia; order Cardiida; family Cardiidae; genus Fragum; species Fragum fragum. Next base: position 923,203 of record OX336365.1, read on the forward strand.
ACTTTTGAATCCCCAGGTACATAGTCTTTATATTTATACAGTATGGCCTACTCGTATCATAACCCTTACCTTTACATGAAATTAGACTGTTGAAAGAAAAAAGAGCCTTTATCTCAGGTGAGAGTCCCAGGGCCAACAGCCCTCTTGTTTGTTACATGCTGCTGGCCATATATATTTCCGTTTAAAATCAAAGCGGGACTTCCTGTCTGAGTCAGTGGGCATGACCAAAAGGAGTATGTGGGTAGGGCCAGAGAATGGTCAATTTAACTGAAATACTGTTGGAAGTGGTATTCTACATCATTCAATCAACAAAGCAAAATGCCTATGTCGTGTCTGTATACAAACCTGGGACTCCCAAGTTTTACAGAGTATAGTGAGGGGTAAACCCTTTCCTGTCTAATCACTGGTTTTTACGTCCTTGTGATTTTATACTTGAGAAACATTGTAGAAAAAGAAGAATTGCTTTCAACAAGCAATTTCTTCTTTTTCTACAATTTTTTCTACCCTACTGAATGGTTATTTTTCAAATTAAATCCATTATAAATTTTCGTCTGCAAAACCTTTGAATTTGAACAGTTCTAAAAAATTCTAAAACAGGAAAGGGTTAATGCAACACTATTGAAAGTATATATATATTTATACTACATACACTGGTTGAGCACTGAATTTTTTTAAGTAAATTTAAAATGGTGAACGAAAATCGATAAAACACAAATCCTTCTTCAAAATTTACTCAAATGCTATCTAGATACCAATAAATAGCAAAATTCTTAAATATACAAGTACAATGGCAATCTAAAAAGAGAACACATAATTAGACTTGGCTCATATTTGTAATGGTACAAATACCCCCACATGGCGCTTTGTTATAGGGATACAAGTACATGTGATAAGATGCTGCAGGAACTTAAAAATAATGTGACATACTCTTTACTAATTTTTAACTTAAAATCAGGGGCAATAACTCATTTATTCTTCATACAATTTGCATGAAAATTGCCTCTTACACATCTACAGCTCCAAATGAACAATTCAGCCTAGGATAAAAGTGAATTGGACTCAAACTGTAGGTGAATTTCTCCGGACAAGATTTTCATAAGTGTTTTGTGTCAAATCAGGGGCATTTAAGCAATAATTCTTGATGCAATTTTAATGAAATTTGTGTCTTGCACATCTACAGTTTCTAATGAACGCTTCTGCCAAGTATGAAATGAATCAAACTCAAACTGTAGAAGAAATTGTCTACACAAATTTTTACAAGCATTTTTTTAAGTCATCAGGGGCAATAACTCAATAATTCTTGATGAATTTTTCAAGTAAGATTTGTCTTGCATATCTACAGTTCCTAATAAACACTTCTGCAAAGTATGAGGCGAATGCAACTTAAACTGTAGGAAGATCGCCTGACCAACCGATAAGCTGATTCCAGTGTACACCACTAAACTTTGGTGGCAGGGGTATAACGATATTAAGTTAAATTGAAACAAGGGGGCCAGAATGGCCCTAAAATCACTCACCTGACTAATGTAAGATGAATCAAAATTTAGCCAACACTTTTGAAAACGGTCACCTAAGGAATGTTCATTTAAGTTTAGTTGAAATTGGCCCAATGGTTACTGAGGGGATGTTTAAAAATTTCAAAGTAAAAAAACTGCCCCGCCTTGCCATGGCCATATTTGGGCGTCAATCAAAATTCTGCAAACGCCTTTTGAATGGGGTCACCAAAGGAACATTCATGCCAAGTTTGGTTGAAATTGGCCAAATGATTACTGAGGAGAAGATATTTAAAGATTTCTAAATAAAAAACTGCCCCAACCTGCCACACCCATATTTGGGCATCAATCAAATCTCACGAACAACTTTTGAAAAGGGTCACCAAAGGAACATTCATGCCAAGTTTGGTTGAAATTGGCCCAATGGTTACTGAGGAGAAGATATTTTAAGATTTTGAAGTCAAAAACTGCCATGCCCTGCCACGCCCATATTTGGATGAGAAACAAAATTCTGCGAACAACTTTTGAAAATGGTCACCCAAGGAATGTTCATGCCAAGTTTGGTTGAAATTGGCCCAATGGTAACTGAGGAGAAGATATTTAAAGATTTCTAAATAAAAAACTGCCCCAACCCGCCACGCCCATATTTGGGCATCAATCAAATCTCATGAACAACTTTTGAAAAGGGTCACCCAAGGAATATTCATTTAAGTTTGGTTGAAATTGGCCCAATGGTTACTGAGGAGAAGATATTATAAGATTTTGAAGTCAAAAACTGCCACGCCCTGCCACGCCTATATTTTGGCATCAATCAAATCTCACAAACAACTTTTGAAAAGGGTCACCCAAGGAACGTTCATGCCAAGTTTGGTTGAAATTGGCCCAATGGTTACTGAGGAGAAGATGTTTAAAGATTTCAAAGTCAAAAACTGCCCCACCCTGCCACGCCCATATTTGGGCAAAAATCAAAATTCCACGAACAACTTTTGAAAAAGGTCACCCAAGGAACATTCATGCCAAGTTTGGTTGAAATTGGCCAAATGGTTACAGAGGAGAAGATGTTTTAAGATTTCAAAGTCAAAAACTGCCACGCCCTGCCACACCCATATTTGGGCGTGAAACAAAATTCTGCGAAAAACTTTTGAAAATGGTCACCCAAGGAACATTCATACCAAATTCGGTTGAAATTGGCCAAATGGTTACTGAGGAGAAGATGTTTAAAGATTTCCAAGTCAAAAACTTCCACGCCCTGCCACGCCCATATGTGGGCGTGAAACAAAATTCTGCGAAAAGCTTTTGAAAAGGGTCACCCAAGGAACATTCATGCCAAGTTTGGTTGAAATTGGCCCAATGGTTACTGAGGAGAAGATGTTTAAAGATTTCAAAGTCAAAAACTTCCACGCCCTGCCACGCCCATATTTTGGCATCAATCAAAATTCCACAAATAACTTTTGAAAAAGGTCACCCAAGGAACATTCATGCCAAGTTTGGTTGAAATTGGCCAAATGGTTACAGAGGAGCAGATATTTTCAGATTTCATAGTCAAAAACTGCCACGCCCTGCCATGCCCATATTTGGGCGTGAAACAAATTTCCACAAACAACTTTTGAAAAGGGTCACCCAAGGAACATTCATACCAAATTTGGTTGAAATTGGCCCAATAGTTACTGAGGAGAAGATGTTTAAAGATTGCAAAGTCAAAAACTGCCACGCCCAACAAATTTTGAGAAGGGTCACCCAAGGAACATTCCTACCAAGTTTGATTGAAATCCGCCCAGTGGTTACTGAGGGGAATATGTTAAAAGAATTGTTGACGCCTTCCGACGCACGACGGACAAAAGGTGATACCAAAAGCTCACCTTGAGCATGTTGTGCTCAGGTGAGCTAAAAAAAGGACTTCTTTGTAAAAGAAAAACACAAAGTGTACAATTAAAGCATTTCTATACTTAACCCATTATTAAACAAACCCTTGTTTTAACATCTCTGATGATAGTTCAAATTAGAAAATTTTGGGAAGAGTAGAAAGTGCTTGCAACAAGAATATGTAATTTCTCTTTTCCACAAAATTCAAGTATTTTCAAGATATGTATTACATGAGTGGTAAAAGATAGCTGAATTCACCCATTCCCACACAAGCCCTCCTTTTTACGCCCCTCAAGAAAACTGTTTTGAAAAACATTGTGGATAATGAAGAAATTGCTTGATACAAGCAATTTCTTCATTTTCCACAATGTTTTCTGTCCAAAAAAACACGAAAAAATTTGAAATTCCATTAATTTGAAATTGCCGTCTGCAGCTTCTTTCAATTTGGACAAGTCTAAAATTTGGTTGTGTGGGAATGGGTTAAACAATTTACCTACAAGAACATAAAAACATAATTTAATTGTTTGTTTCGTCTATCAAAAACAAGCGTTCTGATTGGTCGAAAAATTTAATTCATACCTCCATGAACAAAAATTTAAGTAGCAGCCATTTTGTATGCTTCCGCACAAAATAGTTCAATACAAAAAGGTATCAAAATTTGTAAAGTTTTGCTTTTTTTGCTGGATGCTATTAAATTATAAGAAATGAAGAGAATATTTTTTGCTTTCATGGAGGTATGAACCGAAAAAACCTAATCACACAATGTATGAATCCGCTTCGCGTATTCATACAGTGTGATTAGGTTTTCGGTTCATACCTCTGTGAAAACAAAAATATTTTCTTTTCATCTCCTTATTGGAAGAGCATTGGTTATCATCTGATTGAGATGAGGAGTTTACCCCTTATCAGAAAACAAAATTTTAGACTGGTCCAAATTAAAAGGAGCTGCACACAACAATTTAACCCATTCCCACACAATCCCTCCTTTTTACACCCCTAAAGAAAAAGGCTTTAGAAAACATGGTGGAAAATGAAGAAATAGCTTGTATCAAACAATTTCTTCATTTTTCACCATGTTTTCTATTACAAAGAACGAAAAAATTAAAAATTCCATCAACTTTAAATTGTCGTCTGAAGCTTTTTTCAAATTGGACTGGTCTAAAATTCCACTGTTTTGGAATTGGTTAAAGTTTATGAAATTTTAGATTTGTTCAACTTTCTGGGTCAATGTTTTCCAAAGTTTTATATTGAGGAGGATTTTAAAAACTTCACTGTGTGGGAATGGCTTAATGAGCTTGGTATTAAATGTTTATGAATTTTACATTATGTTTATAACCTGACTTTATTTTGGACCATATCCAAACAAAATGTGTTTGTGAAATACCATGCCCCCGTAACAGCCTTTGTTTTGGAAGTGTGACCGTAACCTTGATGTATTACCTTAACCTTGCAACCAATTGATGCCTATCAATGCATGGAACCCTTTTCTCCAAAAATGAGCCATGCATCTTGAATGTTGTTTCATTAACAGAAAATATCAAGTTTTAGCTTAAGATTAATAGTTGCAGACAGAGAGATTGACAAAGGTAAAGCAGTATATCCCCTTATGATATCTTATCAATGCAGCAGAAAAAGTCAATAAAAATACAATTTTCACTACAAAACACCTTTTTGTGGTCATAACACTAAACTTGTTAACCAAAATAGCCAACATATATACACACCCAAGATTTTTGAAAATATTAGAGAGAAAACCAGTTTTACAACAGAGATCTTTCAATTGTTGGATTATCCTTAACCTTAACCCATTCCAACACAACAAAATTTTAGACCAGTCCAACTTGAAAGGAGCTGCAGACGACAAATTCAAATTGATGTAATTTTAATTTTCTTTATCTTTTTGGGTAGAAAACATTATGGATAATGAAGAAATTGCTTGATACAAGCAATTTCTTCGTTTTCCAAAATGTTTTCCAAAGCTCTTTAATTGCGGGGCGTAAAAAAGGAGGGCTTGAGTTGGAATGGGTTAAATGATAAAAGTCTCTGCATCCTATAAAAATATTGTTCAACAAGGATTCTCACAAAACAAACTTATACTTTACACCAGCATTTTGTCACTGATGTAGTACATTTGACCTTTGACCTGTATTACCCTAAACAACAGGGCACCTCCTTGGGACATTAGTAATAATGTTATAAAGTTAAAAGGTCAAATGCCTTATGAGTTAGAGCATGGAAACTGTTTTCAATCATAGTTCAATTGTGACCTAGACCTACAAGGCCAAAAAAAGATTTGGGCATCGGCAACAATTGTATGAAGTTTCATGGTTGCAAGTCAATTGGTTCTAGAGTAATAGTCTAATTCTACAGACAGACAGATGGACAGACATGGTGAACCCAATTTACCCCATCTACTTGGAGAGTAGGTTACAGATAGTAGCTAAAGATAAATGAATTAAAAATGCATATTTGTAGTAAACCTATTTCCACACAATTCCACATTTAACTCCCCTTGGGAATTATAACAAGAGGGACGTTGACCCTGGGGCGCTCACCTGAGATAAAGGCTCTTTTTCTTTCAACAGTCTAATTTCATGTTAAGGTTAGGATTATGAATCAAGTGGGCCACAATTACATATAAAGACTATGAACCTGGGGATCCAAAAGCCTTAATTCCAAATTCCAAGGCTTAAGTGCTGATTTGAAAGAAGGAAAAAACTTTTTCCATGGGTTATAATTTCTGAAATAAGAAAGAAGTCTGTGAACTGATGCTTCATGCCTATAACCCCCCCCCCCCTGGGTCCGCCCCTGGAGACCCAAGGATCATGATTTTAGCTATTTTGTAAGAGATAAATATACTGATGCTTCATGCAAAATATCAAGGCTCTATGCCTTCTGGGTCAGCAGGAGAAGATTCTTAAAGAACCAGAGTTTTAAACAGATTTCAATTCTTTTAGCTAATTCTAAGGGGGACCATCTCAGAAACATTTCTGCAAAATTTGGTTCAAATTGGCCCAGTGGTTTGGGAGGAGATGTCATTTAAAATTTCACTTTTATTGCCATGGCAACCAGAGGTTTTAACAGATTTCAATTCTTTCAGCTATTTTTGAAGGGGACCACCTAAGCAACATTTCTGCCAAATTTGGTTCAAATTGGCCCAGTGGTTTCGGTAGGAGATGTCGTTTTAAGAAATAGTTGACAGACGACGGACGGACGACGGACAAAAGGGGATCACAATAGCTCACATGAGCACTACGTGCTCAAGTGAGCTTAAAAGGTAAATATTGTGAAAAAAGGAGAAATTGCTTTATGCGATTTTTATTTCTTAATCTAAAGTCACTTTGAAATTGTATCTGTACCTCAGTTGACAGGACCAGTCTAATATTTTGTCGTCTGGTAATGGGTTAGACTAATGAATTGAGAAAATGAAAGTACATGAATTAAGCTGCAATACAAAACAAAGACTACTAGAAATACTGATTTTCTAAAATGTACAAAACAACAACACCTTTTTCTAAACAAGAGGACCATGATGGTCCTAGATCGCTCACCTGAACTGTCTGCTGTTAAAAAAATGCAACTAGAGAAATCAGTTTCATAAAGATTGAGGCAAAACTATGACTTCTATATTGTAAACAAAGAAATTGTCATTATGGCCCCTTTTCCTGTGTTATCCTATAGAACTTTCCCATAATCTATAAGATTCATCTTTATGACCTAACAAGTATCCTGACCAAGTTACATGACAATTGAGCCAATATGATGACCTCTAGAGCGTTAACAAAGAAATTGTAAATAACTATAATCATGAAGTTTGAGGCAAAACTGTGACTTCTATATTGTAAACAAAGAAATAGTCATTATGGCCCCTTTTCCTGTTTTTTCAAAAAGAACCTTCCCATAATCTATAAGATTCATCTTTATGACCTAACAAGAGTCCTTACCAAGTTACATGAAGATTGAGCCTAAATTGTGGCCTATATACTGAAAACAAAGAAATTGTCATTAAGGCCCCTTTTCCTGTGTTTTCCGATAAAACTTTTCCATAATCAATAGGGTACATCCTTATGACCTAAGAATTATTCTTACCAAGTTTCATGAAGATTGAGCCAAAATTGTGGCCTCTAGAGTGTAAACAAAGAAATTGTCAAAAAGGCCCCTTTACCAGTGTTTTCCAATATATTCCTCCAATAATCGATAGGGTTCACCCTCATGACCTAACAATTATTCTGACCAAGTTTCATGAAGATTGGGTCAAAACTGTGGCCTCTGGAGTGTAAACACTTCAACTGTTGACGACGCACAACGCAAGACTAACTACAGACATTCAACGATAACAAAAGCTCACCATGAGCACTTTGTGCTCAGGTGAGCTAAAAATGTACAAAACAATGACACTTAATTCCCAAACATTTACAAAACAATGAAAATTGATAATCAAACATGAACAAAACAATGACACCTTGATTTTCAAACATGTACAAAACAATGACGCCATGATTTTCAACTAAAACTGACAAGTAATTCATCTAATAATTATTATTTTATATTTTCTTAATTGAGGATACTAGTTAAATACCCTAAGATGAAAAAATTAAATTGAATCACTTTCCTTAACAATATATGTCTAAAATTTTGAACAGACAAGTTTTCTGCGAGCAGATTTTGTAAAATATTGACATAGCTAGAGAGCTAGAGTATTTTTGTTCTTTCAGGTTAACCCATTCCAACACAAGAAAATTTTAGACTGGTCCAAATTGAAAGAAGCTGCAGACGACAATTTCAAGTTGATGGAATTTTGAATTTTTTTCGTCTTTTGGGATAGAAAACATTGTGGATAATGAAGAAATTGCTTGTTACAAGCAATTTCATCATTGTCCACAATGTTTTCCAAAGCTTTTTTCTTGTGGGGCGTAAAAAGGAGGGCTTGAGTTGGAATGGGTTAAGATAAATGAGATTAAATGACATTGTGAGAAAAGAAACTAGGTCCACCGGGCTGAATTTACTTGTCATTCCAGAGAAGTTTGGTGAAAAACCACCCTGCAATTTGCAAGATTTAGACTTTCAAAATTTCACTATATACCATTTACGAAGACAAGGAGCTTTCAGCCAGTGGAGCTTAAAATTGCTTTTTACAAGCAGTTTCTTCTTTTCTCTCAATGTTTTCAAAAGCTATATTTCTTTAATGTGTAAAAACTGGGAGTTGACTGGGTATGGGTTAAACACCATCTTAAATGCATGTTTTCAATTAACGAGAGACGCCTGCGCGCCTGTATTGTTCCACAGGTCTGAATGTACTGGTTAAGCAAAATTAATGATGTTTTCAGAAATTCAATATAAACCAAATCACATCACCATGTGTGGCAAATAAATTTTGTCAATGAAATCTTTTAACCCTTTCCTGGTTTTTGAAATTTTAGACTGGTCCAAATTGAAAGAGGATGCAGACGACAATGAAAATTGGATGCAATTCCGAATAAAACCACTCTATGTGGTAGAAAACACTGTGGGCTTTTTCCACAATGTTTTCTCAAGTATAAAATCACAGTGATGTAAAATCCCCGGTTTATCCAGGAAAGGCTTAATATTTTAAACTTTTCATTGTCAGATGAATAAGGTATTAACAAATCTTTGAAAAATTTCACTGAATACCATAACATGGACATAGGCAACCACCATGAAAGCCATGTTTTCAACTAATTGAAATCAATTGATGGAATCTAAAAAAGAGGCACCAGAGGATCATTTGAGTGAATTTGGTTGAAATCCATTGACAGGTTTCTGAGTATAAGATATCCAAAGTTTTCACCATATATGGAAATTAGCCCCAACCATTAAAGCCGTGTTTTTCATCCAATCAAAATCCTTTGAAGAAATCAGATAAAGGGTCACCTAAGAATCATTTCAGTGAAATGTGTTTGAATTCTGTTTAGTACTTTCTGAAGAGAAGATTTTTGAAGTCAAAAGTTTTGGACGCATGGACAGAAACACGACAGACACAACACCATGACAATAGCTTGTCGGTTTTCAGCCAGTGGAGGTAAAAAGTTGAAAATATCGGAGACAGATTTATCTGATCTAAATATTTCCTAATCATATGACCAAATTGTCACACAAGAATCATTTCTGTGAAACTTGATCGAAACCATCAAGCATTCTGAGAAAATATCTAAAGTTTTTACTGTGTAACATAAATGGTATTTAGACCCAACCATCAAAATCATGCTTTTCATCCAACAAAAAAAAATTCATCGCATCTGACAAAGGATCACTAAAGGATCATTTTGTGATTGATTGATTGATTAAACGGGGTCTAACGCCACTTTTAACAGTGCCTCGGTCATATCGCGGCGGCTGGAGCACTTTACAATGAATTCCTGGTATTTCTCATACCAGCACTACCACTACATCCTTTCCTAAGCTTCCAATTGCTATCCCACTTCGGTTTTACGATTATCCACCCATTGGTGAGAGACAAATATTGGAAAGGATATGTGATCCCACTTTGTGAAATTTGGTAACAATCCAACCAGTGGTTTCTGAAATATTGAAGTTAAAGCTTTCACTATACATAATGTATAGAAAATATCCATGCCCTTAAAAGTTATGTTTTTTTCATCTGATCGAAATTCTTTTAAGGAATCTGATTAAGGCTTAGTCAAGGATTATTCTTGTGAAGTTTAAGTGAAGTACAGTCAGTACTTTCTGAGGAGAAGATTTTTCAAGGAAAACTTTACACACAGATGCATGCAAGACTGCATGACGGACACAATGCCATACCAATAACACAAGTTGCCTTCAGCCAGTGGAACTAAGAAAGAATCACTCTATGAAATTAATAACAGACAAAAGAATGATTGTTTCTGTACAAATTAAAATTATTCTGCCCAATAAGCATTCATGTTATACATGGTCACTTTGTTACAAATAAATAAAAGCCTCCTTAAATAGTTCATAAATAAAACACACCTCACTCACTTCTTACATGTACTTCAACGAAACATTATTCATATAAACTAGAAAGTTCAAGCAAACTGAATAACTATCTGATCTTGAGCTATGACCTTAACTTAGAGCTATGTGAAAATTTGTTTCAAATAGTACATTTTCTTATTATTGAGAACATTTGAGCCAAGTTATTTCAAAATCCTTCCACAAATGTAGGAGATATGGTCTGGACAAACTCAGTTTGAATGCACAACCTTGAGCTGTGACCTTGACCTTGGAGCTATCTGAAAAATTAGTTTCAAATGACACATCTGCTCAAATTAAAGAACAATGGTTCCATGTTATTCTGAAATCCATACATAAATATAGGAGAAATGAGAGAGACAGATTTGGATGGACTAACACTACAATACATACACAAACTTGTTGTAGGGTTAGTAACTATGTCTAGCTCATTGCAAACTGGCTCGACAAAAATGCTTGCTTAAGTTTACCCTTGTCATGCTATATATTTTTCCTCTTTTCACTACATTACAAAACTTTGATATAAAACTTTGACATAATAAGATCGATCTTTCCCTCAAAATAACAACAGGTGGTGTAGGCTAAGATCAGACTACACATCTGTGCAGGCTCATCTTAGTCTATACACTTGCCAAAGCCATTATCAAAGCAGGAATATTCCGGAATCAGCATGACAAGGGTTAACATACAGGCTTAAACCATTACTACTTAATCCTTCTTTTATACACATCGAAGAAATAATGCTTCGGAAATCATTGCAAGAAAAGGAGAAATTGCTTGTCACAAGCATTTTCCCCTTTTCCCACAAATGTTTTCTACCTCAAAAGCGACAGGTATTTTGTAATTTCTGTGCACTTTAATAAGTTGCCTGCAACTTCTTTCAATTTGGACCGGACAATAATTTTGCTGTTTGTAAAGGGTTAAATGAATATACATAATCAAATGTTGTAGTTAGGTGATTTATTTGGTGCAGTGGAGGAGTTTTGTTCCATTAAATAAGAACATTGTTATGTCTCTTGGGATTATCGAGTGGGGGTATTTGGCGGTGCCAAAACGGAGCCACATGAGAATTAAAAGTTAACTAAAAAGAACTTTCTTTGTTGCTAATTCCCGAATTCCTGACAGTCTACCACACAAACTATACATGAACATTCTTTTATTATGCTTTAAAACTACCTTTTGTTGACAACCTGTTAATAACCTTAAACAACATTGTGGAAAAGAAGAAAAAGCTTATAACCAGTACAATAACTTCTACCATCTTTGAACCAGAGTTTAACCCTTTCCCAACTTTTGAAAATGAAATTTGGATGCAACTTGAAATGAAACCATCCCATATGGTAGAAAATATTGTGGGAAAAGAAAAAAGAAATTACTTGTTACAAGCAATTTCTGCTTTTTCCACAATACTTTCTTATGTAAAAAATCAGAGCAACGTAAAACTCAGGGTTTGTACGAGCTGAGAAAAATGAGTAATTATTTGTCCTCCTTGACAGAGAAATGAAGAAATTGCTGGTTTCAAGCTAATTCTTCATGAAAAATTGTTTTCCCAAAATTTTCCTCAGGAGTCATATAAAAGGGGGATTTATTGGCAACAGGCCTACAGAAGGTTAATTGCAGTTTGACAAAATCAACCCATTACCAAACAATAAAGTTAAGATAGTTCAAAATTGTGAAAAAAACAAACCTGCTGACTGCAAATGAAAGCTGATGGAATTTAAAGTTCTTTGTCATTTAGGGAAGAAAACATTGTGAAAAATGAAGAAATTGCTTGTAACAAGCATTTTCTTCAATGTTCGCAATGTTTTTCAAAGCTTCCTTCTAGAGAGGTGTAAAAAATGGAATTGTATGAGTTGATTCTATGCTATTTTACTGTCGGGAGACTCATCAATATCAACATAAACTGCTGCTGATAAATTTGACTTCAGACACCTTTTTCCTGAAATCAAAAGAAAACATAATGTATTTGTGAAACACTATTGGCCCTTGAACAGCATTTTTTTTTCTTCAGAAGTTTGACCTTGATAGATGACCTTGAACTTGTCGGATGACTTCAAACTTGGTAATAGCAGATGGCTTTAATTACAGCTATTATCATACCAAATATGAGAATTGTATCATGAAAAGACTGAAAATAAACAAAATCTTTATGTCTTTTGGTTTAACCCATTCAAACTCAGTGACGCTTTCAGACGCCCTAAGGAAAAAAAACTTTGGAAAACATTGTAGAAAATGAAGAAATTGCTTGTAACAATTTCTTCCTTTTCCACAATGTTTTCTACCCAGAAAGCTGAAGAAATCCAAAATTTCATAAGCTTTTAATTGTAGTCTGCAACTTCTTTCAACTTGGGCAAGTCCAAAATTGTGCCATCTGGTAATCGATTTATTTTGATAACAATGTATGAGAAAAGGCTTGACCGATTCCCAAAAGACAAATATTTTAATTGGTCAAGATTCAAAGAAGTAGCAGACAACCATTTTTTGTTGATGGTTGTCCAAGGACAACTGCTGTCAAGCCCGCAAAGTTTTGACCATCAACATGACCTTGATCATCAATTTTAGTGTTTGACCTTGAGCTTTGACCTTGAACTTGAAGCTATCCAAGAAATTCTTTCAAATGCCACATCTACTGATGATGGAGAATAATTGTGCCAATTTATTTTGAAATCCATCCATAATTGTAGGAGAAATGCTCTTGATAATCACAATTTTAGTGTGAGCTGTGACCTGTGACCTTGATGTTAGAACTATCCCAAAAATTCTTTCAAATGGCACATCTACTAATGATGGAGAATAATTGTGCCAAGTTATTTTGAAATCCATCCATAACTGTAGGAGTAATTGTCTGGACAAACAGATTAATGCACATACACCGACTTGTCATAGTGACAACTTTGTCTCACTCACCGCAAGCAGGCTTGACAAAAAATTTCTATTTTGGGGAAGAAAACACCATGGATAAGAAATCACATGTACTTTTTTCAAAAAGCAATTTCTACATTTTTCCACAATGTTTTCCCAAACTGTTTTCTTGAGGGGTGTAAAAAGCAGAATTATTAGGATATGGGTAAACCTATCGGCAGATGACAAAATTTTAGACTGGTCCAAATTGAAAGAAGGTGCACACAACACCTTCTTTCATGAATTTAAAAGATAAATGCCCTTTTAGGTAGAAAACATTGTGGATAATGTAGCAGATGCATGCACCAAGCAATTTCTTCGTTTTCCACAATGTTTTCTAAAGCCTTTTTTCATAAGGGACGTCAAAAAGCTTCAATGACCTTGACCTTGGACAAATGTCAATAATTAGGCGGCGGATACCTACATACCAAATATAAACCTTGTATCTTGAGAAGGGTGGAAAAAATAGAGAATGTCAAATGTTTTTGTTAACCCATTACAAGATGACAAAATTTCAGACTAGTCCAAATTCAAAGATGATGTAGATGACAATTTCTAGTTGATGAATTTTCGAAAGTTTTTCTTTTTTTCTTGTTAGAAAACATTGTGGATAATGAAGAAATGGCTTACAACAAGTAATTTCTTCAATATCCATATTGTTTTCCAAAGCTTCAATATTTGGATGGATTCACCCATTCCAACACAGTTGAATTTTAGACTGGTCCAAATTGAAAGAAGCTGCAGACAACAATTTCAAGTTAATAGAATTTTGAATTTTTTCATCATTTTGGGTAGAAAACATTGTGGATAATGAAGAAATTGCTGAAAACCCATTCCAACTCAAGCCCTCCTTTTTACGCCCCGCAATTAAAGAGCTTTGGAAAACATTGTGGAAAATGAAGAAATTGCTTGTATCAAGCAATTTCTTCATTATCTATAATGTTTTCTATCCAAAAAGACAAAGAAAATTTAAATTCCGCCAACTTGAAAATATCGTCTGCAGCTTCTTTCAATTTGGACCAGTCTAAAATTTTGTTGAGTTGTAATGAGTTAAAAGACACAGATACCCCCAGATAATTGCCCTACATATGACCTTCATTTGTGACCTTGAACTTGGAAGTATCCAATAAAACTTTATGTATTGCACTAAGACTCTTCAAGATTAATTTACTTTAATTAGAAATACATCAATTAACCCATTCCCACACAACAAAATTTTAGACTAGTCCAAATTGAAAGAAGTTGCAGACAACAATTTCAAATTTCAAAGATTTGACCAAGTGACCTAGTTTTTGACCCAACTTAATCAAAATTTGAATTTGAATGAGATATTATGGGACAACCTTAAGCCTAAAATGTGCCATCTAGAGTGTGCACAAAGGTTTTCTAAGATTTGACCTAGTGACCATGATTTTTACCCAATGTGACCCAATATCAAACTATTCTGAGATATGCAGACAAATATTCTGACCAAATATCAATGGATCGGAGGCAAAAATGTGCCTTTTAGACTGCACTTAAGGCTTTTTCCCAAGATTTGACCTGTTACCTAGTTTTTGACCCCATGTGACAAAATATAGAACTTTTCCTAGGATTCATGGAGACAAACATTTAGACCAAGTTTCAAGACATAAGAACTAAAATTGTGGCCTGTGTATTTATCGTCGCTATCATATTACATGCCCATATGAGCGATGCCTCCAGAAGATGGTTAATTGTTACGGGGGACATTGCAAGGATACAGGTCGAAACTGCTGCGAGCTTCGCCTTGTTCTTTAATGTGCTCGGTGGATAGCACCGTCACACAGGGCCTCGGTTTAAAGTCTCACCCGAAAGAGAATTAGTTTGTTAGTTGATATGGTCAGCCCAGGGCTCAAACCCGTGACCTTGAGGTTTGAAGTCAAGTGCTCTACCAACTGAGCTAATCGGGCTGAAAAATTGTGGTCTCTAGACTGCACACAAGATGTTGACACACAGACAACAAACACAGCTAGATCACAAAAGCTAAGTTTGAGCACTTCATGCTCAGATGAGCTTACTAACTACACTGTATAAATGTGTGAAGGGTCAAACATGTGACAGTGACATCAACATTCTTAACCCTTTCCTGTTTTGCAAAATTTTAGACCCATCAAATTCAAAGGTTTTGCAGAAGAAAATTCAGTTTGGATTAATTTGAAAAATAACCATTCAGTAGGGTAGAAATATTGTGGAAAAAGAAGAAATTGCTTGTTAAAGCAATTTCTTCTTGTCCTACGTTTTCTCATTTAAAGGGACATACAAACCAGGGATTGAACAGGAAAGGGTTAATACAAAACAACAGCAATATAAGAAGGCCAATAAAATGAAACTACAACACATTGTTAGGCAAGAAAATGTTGTATGTGGAAGGGAGAGAAATAGCTGTAGTTATAGTATTTAACTAGTCAATGAATGATTGAATAGGGGTTAACACCACTTTTAACAGTATTTAAGTTATATCATAGCAGCTTGAGCACCTAACTGTTGATTCTTGATGTTTTCTCACACCAGTACCACCGCTACATCCTTTCCCTGGCATCAGCTGCTCATCCCACTTAGGTTCACGACTATCCACCCATTGATGGGAGAAAAATATCAGAAAGGATATTCATTGCTGCTAGGATTGAACCCAAGACCCCATAATTAGGGAGTTCTACATCAATTGAAGAAAATAGTTGAACCAAAAGCTTGAGGTCAACTTTTTGGTCAGAGTCTAAAAGAATGATTTAAAAGGCATATTGAATTCTTTTAATGATAAAGTCAATCTGTTAGCTTGGAATACAAAGGATGTGATTATACAATACGAGTGGAATTTTTCTGATTAATAGCTGGTGGTATAAACCAAAGGTATTGTCATAGGCTAACTGTCCTCTGCGTCTTTTTCTTTCTGCTCTTTGAAAAACTTTGACATTTTGTATTATCTCTGGTATTATTGAGGGTATCTGATTGAAACTTGAAATATATGCTACCTACCAGAAGAGCAACCTTTAATTTCATGGGATGTTACTTTAAGTGCATTTTTAAGAATTATGCCCTTTTTCAACTTTGAATTTTTTGTCCACTTTCCAGTACCAAACAGCTTAAAGTCGGGAATCAGTAGGCAATGTTTATACCCTGAACTAGGAAAGAAAAGTACAATCTGTAAGGCAAAGAAGGTCTGTCTGTAGAACTTGTAAATAATCAGGAAAAGGTCTGTCTATAAAACTTGTAAATTATCAGTCAAAAAAGGTCTGTCTGTAGAACTTGTTAATTATCAGGCAAAAAAGGTTTGTCTGTAGAACTTGTAAATTATAAGGCAAACAAGTTTTTCTCTAGAATTTGTGAATGGCCTGATAAAGAAGGGTCTGTTTATAGAACTTGAAAATTGTCTGACAGAGAAAGTGGGTTTGGTATGTCAGTTGAACTTATTGATTATCAAAATGAATAAAATGCAATCAATCCAAGATGTTAATATTATCTTCCCATATTTCTTTATATCTATTTAACAAATACCATTATTACCAAAATGTAATATTTGAAAATGAGTTTTATGTACTATTTGAAAAGGATTGCTAAATATGTCTTACAGAAGACAAAAGATTCACTTATGCCAAAGACCCTTTTTTACAGGTCATTAAATCTTGTCATGCTGAATAGAACTGTTGTTTAGAAAAACTTTAAAATTAAAGGGCAGAAGACCCTGATTGTGGGTCAATATTTCTTTTGTAAGTTAATCTTTTAAACAACTCTTGCTTAACACATTACAACATCTCCAAAATAAACCAGTCCAAGTTGTAGGAAACTGAAGATGACATATTAAGATTGTTAAATTAAAAATAATAATAATAATTAGGTTAGAAAATATTGTGGATAATGAAAAAATTGATTGTGATTTCTTCATTTTTTCCACAATGTTTTTAAAGCTCTTTTCTCGGGGGTGTCAAAAAACATCATTGTGTGGGAATGGGTTAAAACAGATGATGTAGACCAAGATCAGAATGCACATATGTACAGGCTGATCTAAGTCTTTACCTCCTACAAAGGTGAAATATTCAAAGTTCAGCATGATAAGGGTTAAGACATATTGCTCATATTTGTCATGAAGGGTTAAAATATATAAGTCTACGAAAACTTACTGACTATACTAACTAACAAGATTACAATCAAGTTACCTGTGTCCTTAGAAAACTGTAAGTGTTAAGAAACAATAATTATGATTATTTCAATGAAAAGAGCAACAGATAAAGGGAGGTAATTTGGATTTTAAGGGGCCAATACACTATCAATATTATTGACAAATGATTTCTTTTAAAATAATGATTTGATTCTTCAATGAAAGGCCTCTGGTCCATTATACAAATCAAATACACAGTTTACAAAGAAAAAGACTAACTAGCAATGGATTATTGTTTATGTGTAGGAATTGGATAAAAAATAATTCAAACGAAATCTGTATCATTCACAAGTGTCAAGATGATATTACGCAAGAGGAATTGAATTCTTGTGGCAAATCATATTAACCCATTCCCACATGATAAAAGTTTAGAGCAGTCCAAATTCAAAGAAGTTGCAGACAACAATTTCAAGTCAATGAAATCTTTGAAATCTTTTGTTTTTGGGGTAGAATACATTGTGGATAATGAAGAAATCGCTCATTTTCTAAAGCTTTCATATTGAGGGCATTTAAAAGAGTTACTGTGTGGGAAAAACAACTCAATTAACCCATTACCTTATTAATATATTTCAGACAGGTCCAAATTCAAAGAAGTTGCACACAACATTTTAAATTTGATTAAGTCTTATAATTTTGGGGAGTATAAGATTTTGTTGGAAATAAACCAATTTTTTTCATTTTCAACAATGTTTTTCAACTTTCTATTCTTGAGGGGCAGATAATGTGAGATTGCAAGGGATTGTGTTAAAAATATTCTTCAATTGACAGCTGTGATTTGTAAATTGACTATGCATTGAATCAACATTATTGTCAATAATTTTGATAGTGTATCAGCCCCTTTATATCCAGTCATTTCAACAATACTAACCTTAGATTTGTTTGTGAAAGATATTGCAGACAAGATTTTCAAGTTGTCAAATTTTAGAACATCTTTGTCATATAGGGAAAAACATAAGTTGCCTGAGGATAACATATTCAACCTTGGGCAATGACCTTGACCATGGACCTATCTGAACTTTTGTTTCAAATGGCACCTCTACACATGATTAAGAATAATTGACCCAAATTATTTTCAACAAGAGGCCCATATGGCCTTATTGGTCACCTGAGTCCAAAGAGCACAAAAACAATTTCACAACTTGTGATGTCAGGGAATGTGCTAATAATGACCCTGCGGCCATATTTTGTACAATCTTGATAGAGGTCATCAGATGATGCTACAAACCAAATACATGTATCAAAGTTCTAGGCACTCCTGTTTGGGAGAAGAATTTAAAATGTTCACTTTGTAAGCCCTTTCTAAAGCTTGTAATGTCAGGGTTTGGGCTAATTATGACCCTGGGGCAATGATTTATACATTTTTGATAGAGGTCTAGCACATGATGCTACAAACAAAATATCAAAGTTCTAGGCCCTCTCGTTTGGAAGAAGATTTTCAAAATTTTCACTATATAAGTCTTTATTAAATTTATGACGTCCAGGAATGGGCTAATTCTAACTCTGGAGGCCATGATTTATACAATCTTGATAGAAATTCACCAGATGATGCTACATACCAAATATCAAACCTCTAGGCCCTCTCATTTGGGGGAAGATTTTCAAGATTTTCTCTATATAAGCCTATGTTAAACTTGTGACATCTGGGAATGGGCTTATTCTGTCTCTGGGGCAATGATTTATACAACCTTGATAGAAATCCACCAGATGATACTACATACAAAATTTTAAAGCTCTAGGCCCTCTCATTTTGGAAAAGAGGATTTTCACTATAAAAGCCCATGTTAAACTTGTGATGTCTGGGCTAATTTTGACCCTGGGGTTATAATTTATACAATATTGATAGAAGTCAACTAGATGATGCCACATAATTGTTACAAGCAATTTCTTCATTTTCAACCTTGTTTTTAATCAATTAGACAAAGACGCTCAAAATTCTCTCTATTTGTCTTCTGCAACTAGTCTAAAATATTATTATACGGGAATGGGTTGGATAATATAGGGCTGATTTGAATCTGATTAGATGGCATATTTACCTTCATATCTGATGTCTTTATCAATGTGTAAAACAACACAGGAGACTTGGTAAAATGTGGGAGGGAGAGCGCTGTAAAGTTGTAATCCGTATTCCACCAAACTAGCCGGTACGATGTCACCGATTTCTCGTATATCATCACCGGGGAGAACATCAACAATGCAGAAACACTCGTAACCTGGATTTTGGAAAACAAATGACTCCAAAAGTTTTTGGATGTATGGTTTATATCTGATGACATGACGATCAACATTTTGTACAACTAAAACTTTGACTGGACAATCACTGAAGGAATTTTGTGATGATGATTTTAATCTCGATACAACAGAGCTTGCAGCAGAGACATTCTTTTGACGGCATTTTAGGGTACTATCTTTTGGATGTACAAACAGTTCATAGCGATGCCCTAATCTATGAGTCAGCCATTTTAACATCAGTTTCTTTTCCAGGGGAAAATCAATGATTCTGTCAACACTGTAAGAAAGAACTGTTTTTGGAGTCCACTGGCAGACAGCAAAGTTGGTAACAAGGTCATGTGGTCCATTCAGCAGCTCATCGGGTATGGTGAAAACTAACAAGCTGAGATCAATATCTCCGATGGGTACAGTTAGCAAGCGGAACACTTCACAATTATAACGAATATTTACATCATTTACAAGCAGTTTGACCTGCTCGATAATACTTGTGTCACTACTGGCAAATGATGATCGAATGGTATCATAATCTAATGGTGAACCGTCTGATAATAGACTGACTAGATGTTCTTGACTTTCTTTTCTGAAAATAGAAGTGAAGGCCTGTTTATTAATTCCAAGACAAAATTTTATATTGGTTCTGATTTAAAAAAGATTTCCAAGAAAAAAAACAAGTGTAGTTTGAACAAAAGAGATTGATGGCCCAAGTGCTCTCACCTGATTGATTGATTGACTGATTGATCTAATGGGGGTTAACACCACTTTTCAGATCACATCCAAGGCAAAAAATGATCCAAACCAAATTCTCAATAAACCTGTGTGACTTGAGAAACAGCCTGTTAAGCTGGGTCAGTAACATGTTATGCCTTCAATTCATACCCAGTCTTGGCCACATGAAGCATGTATGAAGCATGTATCAGTTGTTTCTAATCAATGTAAGAATGAAAACTGATGGGTCCAAGTGGAATGGGCAGCTGGTGGCTTGGACCATATATTTTGTCCTGGTGGGAGAAAAGACAGGAAGTTATAATAAGGTGCACAATCCCCTGTGATATAACTAAAATACTGAAATACCCCTGCATACTGCATAATCCAATAAAATCTGTAAATTGGTGAATGACTGGCCCTGCCCATTTAGCTACGACATGAAGTTCCACTTCAAAATGAAATCATATTAGTTTGCAAAACTTTTGGCCAGTAACATGTAACACAGAAATAAAACTGTTAATGGTGACTTAAATAAGCTGTAGGTAAAACGTTTAAGGCAGCAAAGCACCAAAAATGTTTCACATAAATGTTGGGCAATGTCCGAGTTCAAAGTTCACTTCCAGTCAGAATGAATTATTGATTGATTCTTTAATTGATAGCTTTCTTCAGTCAACTGACCAATCATAGCTGTCAATAAAATATTCAGTCGACCAATGGAATCATTCATTTAGACTGAAGGTTCAGTTTAACGCATTCCCACACAAGCCCATTTTTTTACGCCCCTCAAGAAAAAAGCTTTGTAAAACATTGTGGAAAATGAAGAAATTGCTTGTATCAAGCAATTTCTTCATTATTCACATTGTTTTCTTTCCCAAAAGACGAAAAAATTTAAAATTCCATCAATATGAATTTATCGTCTGCAGCTTCTTTCAATTTGGATCAATCTAAAATGTTCACGTTTTGGAATGGGTTGAACACTAACATTGTCAGCCAATTTTGTTACTAAATTTTTGTTGGTTTGTTGATATAAACGTCATAACTAAAGCTCATTTAAGCTGTAGCTATGACATTTAGGTCACCAACTGACCGTTCTAATTATTTGTAACATACTACTTGCTGTACATTTTGCCATTAATAATCGAAGCAAAAACGCCCATCTGATTCAATGGGCGGGGCCAAAGGAGTCAGTGAGCGTGGTCAGCGGTTGGTCAATTGACAAGAGGTTACAGAAATGTTACAAGATTTATATGCAAAACCCACAAGCTGACCCTAGGATTATCAATGGATTCATTTCCACACAAACCCACCCTCAGGAAAAAAGCTTTGGCAAACATTGTTTGTTAAAAGCAATTCCTTCATTAACCAGTGTTTACTTCCCAAAAATATCAATATATTTTCAAAAATGATCATCAACTTGAAATTGTTGTCTGCAACTTCTTTAGATTTTGACTGGTCAAAAATTTTGTCATCTAGTAATGGGTAAAGCAATTTTATTCCATTCCCACTCGACAAAATTTGAGACTATTCCAAATTGAAGAATAGATAATAATTCCAAGTTGATGTAATTGTATTTTGTCTCTTTTTGGAAGAAAACATTGTGGATGATAAAAAAATTGCTATCTGATGGCAATAGAGTGTGAACATGAAAACGATTGAACACAATTTGTTGGCAATAGAGTGTGAACATGAAAATGATTGAATACAATCTGGTGGCAATAGAGTGTGAACATGAAAACGATTGTTGGCAATAGAGTGTGAACATGAAAATGATTGAATACAATCTGGTGGCAATAGAGTATGAACATGAAAAATATTGAACACAATTTGTTGGCAATAGAGTGTGAACATGAAAATGATTGAATACAATCTGGTGGCAATAGAGTTTGAACATGGAAACGATTGAATACAATCTGGTGGCAATAGAGTGTGAACATGAAAATGATTGAATGCCATTTGTTGGCAATTGAGTGTGAACATGAAAATGATTGAATACAATCTGGTGGCAAAAGAGTGTGAACATGAAAATGATTGAATACAATCTGGTGGCAATAGAGTATGAACATGAAAATTATTGAATGCCATTTTGTTGGCAATGGAGTGTGAACATGAAAATGATTGAATACAGTCTGGTGACAATAGAGTGTGAACATGAAAATGATTGAATACAATCTGGTGGCAATAGAGTATGAACATGAAAATGATTGAATCCAATCTTGTGACAATAGAGTATGAACATGAAAATGATTGAATCCAATTTTGTGGCAATAGTGTGTGAACATGAAAATGATTGAATAAAATCTGGTGGCAATAGAGTGTGAAGATGAAATTGATTGAATACAATCTGGTGGCAAATAGCATATCATAATTATATTATGTTATGAATACTATTTGGTGGCAAATTAGTGTTGATAGAATGTGTTTCAAATGCAGGCCAAATTGCTTTAAAACTATGCAGACTCATGCATGAAAAGACAACACATTCAGAAGACAGGATCAAGATGCAATCTTTGCGCCTACCTGACTCTGTTAGCAAGATCCCACATGACACAGGGCATGTGTTTATCCTTTAATCCTCGATAGCAGGGAGGCCAGAGAAGAATTGAATCAACAGGTAAGTCTGCTTTTCCACAAATTGTTTTCAAATCTGCCACGTCTAACTTAGATGGGATGAGAATAAGAACACCTAAAATGAAGTCGAATCATGAGCACAGAATGTTGAATAAGGTAAAAAAATGATAAGGCTAATCTACAAGATTTGTTTACAATTTATTTTTTAGTTTCGTCTATCAAAACTGGTGTTCTGATTGGTCGAAAAAATTATTCATAACTCCATGAACAAAATTTTGAGCATGCAGTGATTTTGTATGATAGTCCCAAAAGTAACAAAATTTGTGAAGTTTTTGGTCTTTTTGCTCGATGCTATTAAATTATAAGAAATGAAGAGAATATTTTTTGTTTTCATGGAGGTATGAACGGAAAAACCTAATCACACTGTATGAATACGAGAAGCAGATTCATACATAAGTGTGATTAGTTTTTTCCGTTCATACCTTTCAAGAAAAAAAAAAAATATTCTCTTCATCTCTTAAGTAAATAAACATGCCACTGTTAATGGCAAATATTCTGAATGTGACCTTGATGTCTGACATTGACTACCAGAACCTGAGATATAACAGTCTACTTATTACAACACAATCCAACAGAAGGAATAAAATGTTCTTAAGAATAATCTTTACAAATTGAGACAAATATTGATATGTTTAGTTAAATTCATTCGAAAAAGATTAGTCAATCAATAAAGGCAATAAACAAAGGTTTTGATTTCTGAAAGGGTTATCTCATATTAATCTGATAAATGCATGACCCATTAGACCCTTAATTTCACTTGGTTTTCACTTTTTGAAATAAATATAGCCTGCAAACATTTTCTCCATCATTTAGCCAGTATTTCCCCAATTCAAAAATGTGTCGGCCATGGTTCTCAGAATCATTAAAATTGTGATAGCTAGTTTGGTCCCTGTTCAAATAAAAGTCATCAAAATGAACACAAATGTTATGTTATTTAAGAAATGAAGAGAATATTTTTTGTTTTTCATGGAGGTATGAACCAAAAAAACTAACCACACTGCATGAATATACCAAGTGGATTCATACATAAGTGTGATTAGGTTTTTCGGTTCATACCTCCATGAAAACAAAAAATATTCTCTTCATTTCTTATAAATTAATAGCATCGAACGAAAACCAATCAGAACACCCGTTTTTGATTGACAAAACTAAAAATCAAATTATTTATATCATAACCTTGAAATGAGCAACTTTCCTCCTCTTATTGCAAAAGTAGCATGCAGGCCCCATAAGAGAGATGGGAAATGGCTATGTCAGTTACAATCTTTTGTATCCAATTTAATCATTTAGACTGGAAGTTAACTTTCTCAACTCCAACATTAACCATAATTTTTGTGAATCATGTTTGTTGGTTTGGCAATTTATCCCATTCCCACTCAATGACGCTTTTAAATGCCCTGTAGATATGAAAACTTTTGAAATCATTGCGGATAATGAAGAAATTGCTTGTAACAAGCAATTTCTTCATTATCCACTATGTTTTCTACCCCAAAAGACAAAGGTTTTAAAGATTTTGTCAACTTAAAATTGTCATCTGCAAATTTTTTCAAATCGGACTGGTCTAAAATTTTGTCATGAGTGAATGGGTAAAACATTGTAACTACAGCATATTCAAGCTGTATTTACAAAACTTAGATGGCCAACCAAAGATTTTACTATCTAGTAACATGACACTGGCCATTAGTTTCACAAAATAATGTAATTTAATTTTTTGAAAGTTGAAATTCTTATGCAAGTGAGTAGGTGTGGTCAGTGAAGGCAGTGTGAGGAGCAAGTGATCTGTCGATTGAATCATCATTAAAGCGATAATCCGCTAATAAAATTATCAAGTAATATCCCTCAGGAATTATCCATAACTGTGTGATACATTATGGCAAAAATACCTATATCTATTTAAAACAAAGTGTGTTGATTGATTGATTGATTGAATGGGGATTTACACCTCTTTTAACAGTATTTCAGTCATATCACAGCAGCTGGAGCACCTAACAATGGATTCCTGGTATTTCTCACACTAGTACTACCATTACACCCTTTCCTAGCCTCCAGCTGCTATCCCACTTAGGTTTACAATTATCCACCATTTGGTGAGAGACAAATGTCGGAAAGGATATGTGCTGCCACCGGGGATCTAACCCATACAAGATTGGGAGTCTGATGTGCTACCGACTGCCCTATGACAGTGGCTTCAAGTAAAGTGTACTGTAATAAATAATCATGTCAGAAGTAGCTCTGACTTGAAAAAAGTTGTCGCCATCACTTTAGCAAAATTGAAAAAGTTGGGGCCAAATGGAAAAAGTTGGGGCCAAAGTTGACCATTTCTTACCTGCCCTGTTATTTTCGTAACTTAGGTTGTAAAATAAACAATATGCATATCAAAAAGGTTGTAAACATGGTCATTCAATCGTAATTTTGACTTGAATGAATGTAGCTAAGTCATACACCTACATTGATTTTACCCATCTTCAATCAGTGCTTTTAGTACATTGATTAGAAAATCGAGATTTTGATGAGAAAAATTGAGAAAAGGAAAAAGTAATGAGCCTTATATGATATACTTGATTTGATGATAAAATAACATAGACATATGTAATTAAAAAAAACTAAACAGTCAGTTTAAGGTTGAACATTCTTGGGTACAAATGAACAAAAAACGGATGGTTCCTCTGCTTTTAGGACAGTAGAAGTCTTAAAATATTTGTCTCATTTTTGACAAACTACCACTTTTACTATCCACAGCTCATCAGAATATCCTTCTTATTACCCATAAATGCTGATTTGATGTTATAGCAAGGATTCGCGGTAGCAGAAATATACAAAAATATGCCCGAATTCAGCAATTGTATTCATCAGGAAAGAGTAAATGGTGGCCAGTTTTATTATAATTTTCTTATAAGAGTCAATTTATGCTGATAAATGAGGTGTACTGATATATAAACTGATAGCCGTCTTCTAAGAAGTTTTATCCAGTCATCCCTAATACTAAGTCATGCCCACAACACAAAATCAATACAACCAGCCAATCAATGAGGGCATTTCATCCATCTAATTTGCTGTCAATCAAAACTGAAATTAAATTTGGCAATGTGTCCGTCTTGTGTCAGACTCGATGACATATTTAAACCCAATATACAAGCCTTTCAGCACTTAAACACATTTGGCCCTTGGATTTGATTTCCGGCGATTAGTCAAAGTATTAACAAAGCTTTTCAATTTTTCGACGCCACACTTTGGCCAAATGAAAAAAACTTGCGCCAGAATTTTAGTTTTTTGCATTTGGCGACAATGGCGATAGACAATGTCAATATTGTATGTACATGAAAGGGTTGCTTACCTGATTGTGTTGTATTCAACATTGATTCTGTATCTGAAGGGTCTGTCTCGTCAGGGCTCGGGCCGTTACTTGTGTTGAAATCCTCTGTTGCATTCCCTCCAGAATCAGTATCAATTGAGACACCATTATTTGATTTAATGCCCCTAAAATTTGGTGTAATAAAAATTTGAACAAGTGCCTGTTGTATTGCAATGAAATACAGAAGTCCCCCATCGGATTAACCCTTGTCATGCTGTATAAATTACCTTTCTGAATTGCTGTCAAATCAAAGGACTGAAAGCAATGATAGAGCTTGTTGTTCAAAGGTCAATATTATTTTTAGAAATCAACTTCATAAGCAAGGAAAAGTACAAGCAGGAGGTATAGACTAAGATCAGCCTGCACATAAGTGCAGTCTGATCTTAGTCTACACCTCTTGCCGGAACCGGAATATTCCGGGCTCAGCATGACAAGGGTTAAAAGAAGCCTTTTTTATAGTTATGATGTATGAGTGTATAAAGGTTGAACTTGCTAGCACTTATGATATAGGAGATATTTTGATTGATTAAATGGGGTTTAACGCCACTTTTGACAGTATTTCAGTCATATCATGGCGGCTGGAGCACCTAACAATGAATTCCTGGCATTTCTCACACCAGTTCTACCATTACACCTTGTCCTAGCCTCCAGCTGCTATCCAACTTATGTTCTCGATTATCCTCCCATTGGTAAGATACAAATGTTAGAAAGAATATGTGCCACCGCAGGGGATCTAACCCATGACATCCCACTATTGAAGATTGGGAGTCTGAGTTCTTGTACATGACACTTCTACACATTGTGATATATAAGGGTACAAAGTTTGAAGTTGCTAGCACTTATGGTTTATGAGAAATCTTCCAGAAAAATATGTCAAGGCTAAAAACAACAAAGCACAATAACTCAGAAAATGGGTGAGATAGGGTAATGGTCTTCGTTCATGTCACTTATCCACATTGTGATCTATACATTTATAAAGTTTGAAGTTGCTAGCATTAATGGTTTAGGAGACAATTTCCAGACAAAAATGTAAAGGTAAAAGCATCAAAGAGCAATAACTCAAAAAATATTTTTTCAGGCAGTGGAGGTAATAAATGCCAGAGTAATGAATCTTTTCCAAGGAAATGATATTATGGTCACAAGGGCATTTGCAAAGTTTCTGAGCAATAGCAGAAACAGATTTGAGACTATAAAACTTAAACCAAATGTCAAAGTTTAAAGGGCCATAATTCCACTAAAATAGATGTTAAGTAACAAATCTTTGCCTAGGGGGTGATATCAGGGTCAGTAAGACATGAGCAAAGTTTCAGAGCAATATCATTAGTAAAACAGACATTTAAGACTTGCACATAAATCTTAACCAACTTTATGCCTCTGCCACGTCAGTGACTGCAAAAGCCTCCCCCTATTCTTTGAATAGTTGCCCTAAAAATCACGTAAACCAAGAAAAAAATATTATAATTATTTCACTCAACAAGAAACTTGAATACCCAAACTTCAACATGAGATTTCTGTCCACACTAGTCAACCTCTACCTTATAACTGATGAATCTTTTGGACGCCCCTCAAGAAAAACAATCAGGAAAACATTGTGTAAAATGAAGAAATTGCTTGTAATAAGCAATTTCTTCATTGTATGCAATGTTTTCTACCCAGAAAGTTAAAAAATCTAATTTCAATTCTTTAATTGTTGTCTGCAATTCCTTTCAATTTGGGCCAGTCTAAAATTTTGTCATCTGGTAATGGGTTAACCCTTTCCTGTACAAACCTGGGGCTTTACGTCATTGTGATTTTATGCTTTAGAATATATTGAGTAGCAAGAAGAAATAACTTGTGACGAGCAATTTCTTCTTTTCCCACAAAATTTTCTACCACATAGGATGATTCCATTTCAAATGGAATCCAATTTTCAATGTCATCTGCAACCTCTTTCAATTTGGGCCAGTCTAAAATTTAAAAAAAAAAAACAAAAAAAAAAACAAGAGGTCCATGATGGTCCTACATCCCTCCCCTGAGTATGATGGCTCAAGGCTTTATGAGATAATATACAAAATATCAAAGCCCTACACCTAATCCTTTTGGAGAAAAAGATTTTTTAAAGATTTTCTCCATTAATCCAAGGTATAGTGAAGATCCAACCATATTGAGCTAATTTCAAGAGTACAGTAATTCTTTGAAGTACTTAAGTAGAAGGTCAATAGGCATTAATACATCCCAAATATCAAAGCTCTAGGCCTAATGGTTTAGAAGGAGAACATTTTCTATGATATCCTTCATAACTCCGTTCTGGGACTGCATAAAAAAACGCTTATTTTCAGAATACAGTAATTCTATGAAGTATTTTAGTACAGGGTCAATAGGTATTATTACACACTAAATTTTAAAGCCCTTGGCCTTATGGTTTGGGAGAAGAAGAATTTTAAAGATTTCCTTCTTTACTTCTATGTAAAATCAGGGATCGCAAAGAAAAGGGCTAATTTTCAGAATACAGTTTATTCTATGAAGTATTTTGGTAGATGATCAGTAGATGATGATTTATACAAAATACCAAAGCTTTAGGGCTTATGGTTTGGGAGAAGAAGATTTTTAAAGTTTTCCATGTAAAATCAGGGATCGTACAGAAAAGGGGTAATTTTCAGAATATAGTATTCCTTGAAGTACTTTTGTAGAGGGTCAATAGATGTTGATTTGTACTAAATATCAAAGCTCTAGGCCTTATGGTTAGGGAGAAACATATTTTTAAAGTTTTCCTTCTTTATTTCTAGGTCAAATCAGAGATTGCACAGAAAGGGCTAATTTTCAGAATACAGTAATTCTTTAAAGTATATTGTTAGAGGGTCAATAGATGATGATTTGTACAAAATATCAAAGCTCTAGGCCTTATGGTTTGGGAGAAGAAGATTTTTAAAGTTTATTCACTCCATTGCCATGGCAACCAGAGTTCTTCATGGGTTTCAAGGACCTAAGGATCATTTATGTGAAATTTTGTTGAAATTCCATGGTAAGTTTAGGAGGAGAAGATTTTTTGTAATTAGGAACGGACGGACTGGCGACAGACAATGACCGATCACAATAGCTCTAGCTAAAAAAAGGAAAGGGTTAATACAGTTAGAGGAAAAGAAGATAATATAAAGTTTTTGTTGTTCCTTCAAGGAAAGACTCCTGTATTCAACACATTCCCTTACAATGACACTTTTTAACGCCCCTCAAAAACAATGATTGGAAAACATTGTGGAAAAAGGAAGATTTTGCTTGCCACAAGCAATTTCTTCATTTTCCACAATATTTTCCATTGGAAAAGTTGAAAATATCTAAAACTTTTAAATGTCATCTGCAACTCCTTTTCAATTTGGACCAGTCTAAACACTGAAAAAACATAAAAATGTGAGTTTTTTACAGATAGAGACCAGTAAACCCATTAAACAAGGCAAAATTTTAAACTGGTCCCAATTCCAAGAAGCTGCAGACCACATTTTTTGGGGTGATGGAATTTAATAAAAATAATCTTAAAATTCTTTATCTTTTGGGGTAGACAGCATTGTGAAAAAAGAAGAAATTGCTTGATTAAAGCAATTTCTTCATTTCCCACAATCTTTTCCCAAGCTTTTTCCTTTAGCTTTTCCCCGTTCAAATACAGGTTTTTACGTTCCTGTGATTTTATACTCAAGAAAACATTGTGGAAAAAGAAGAAATTGCTTGGAACAAGCAATTTCTACTTTTTCCACAATATTTTCTACCACATAGTATGGTTTCATTTCAAATGGCATCCAGTTTTCATTGTTGTCTGCAACCTCTTTCAATTTGGACTAGTCTAAAATTTCAATAAGCTGGAAAGGGTTAAGGGCATAAAAAGCAGGATTGTGTTGAAATAGGTTAAGAAAAGTGAAGTTCATCTAACAGAATTAACTGTATTTTAATTCTTGTCCTGCTCAATATTATTCTCTAATCACTATATTCTAAAAATTTGACATAATCAAATTGATGCTGTGTCAAAAGAATTTTCTCAAAACAATAAGAACAGGCAGGTAGTGTAGGCTAAGATCCGACTGCACGTCTGTGCAGGCTGATCCTAGTCTACACACCTGCCAAAGCCAATGTATAGGCATATTAGGGGATCAGCATGACAGGGGTAAAATCCTCAACAACTTACTGACTATGTTTTGCGGGTGATTTATTCCTTTGTTCTTGTTTTACTAAAAGCTCTTGGTAATGTCTCTGAGCCTCAAAAACAACCTCGTCAGCTGTCATTTCTGGACTAGAGAATCGATTCAAACCACTCGTGGCGGGCTCATCAAACCCTTCATCCATTTTTGAACGTTTTCCATTATACTGTGTGGGAGTCTCATTACCACGTTTAGCTGTGGTTCTCTCATCATCTTCTGTTTCACTACTGTCCTCTTTGTCGTCGTCGTCAGCGTCTTCGTCTCCACTTGACGGTGCCTGACCTGCTATGTCCTCAGCTGTTACAAAAAGCCACCCAGAAAGTTAGAAAGTTAAAAAGATCTAAAATTTCATCAATTTTAAAGTGTTGTCTGCAACTCCTTTCAATGTAATACATATACATGGCAATACATAAGTTATGAAAATACAAATTGTAAGCATTTTTATGGATAGAGATTGACTCAAAATCAGTCCAGTTGGAATTTGTCAAATCCGACAAAAAGAGAAAAGGCACAATATATTATTACAAGAGACAAAATTGTCACAAAACCAGGTTTTCATGGCTTCATCAAAATTTGTTGAGAATTGTAGGATTAGCACACAAGAATATTGACAATAAGTATCCATTTAATATGACGCAGAATTGAATCACAAAATAATGATAACATTACTAGGTCTCAGATAGACAAACATTTGGTGAAAATTCTATCAAAATTGTAGGCAAAGTTATGCAAACAAGATAAAGAGAACACCTGCCCAGCTGGCCATCCATCCACCTGCTGCAAACATTCACCAATCTATTAACCAGAATTTTCCTCCAGAAAACCAGGTTTAACCCTTTCCTGGATAAACCCGGGATTTTACGTCACAGCGATTTTTTACATGAGAAAACATTGTTCAAAAACGAGAAATTGCTTATTATAAGCAATTTCTTCTTTTCCCACAGTGTTTTCTACCATATAGGATGGTTTTATTTTGAATTGCATCCAATTTTCATTTCGTCTGCATCCTCTTTCAATTTGGACCAGTCTGAAATTTCAAAAACCAGGAAAGGGTTAAAAGAATTATTTGGAATGTTTGTTCAGTTTTCAAACACACAACTTTTATTAGCTGGCCTTCATCTTATTTATGCCTGATAAACCAAGAATCCATTCACCACATAAATATCAGAAATAATATTTAATTTATATTACATAATATTAGTTTGATTGCAACAAAAGCTCAACAATGAAAGAGTCCGTCTCAAATGCTCACAATTCAGATGTTTTCATGTCCCTGAAAGAGAGGCAGTAGTTTTAACCCACTGCTACCAATTGTTACACCTAGGCTGGCTATAAAGTATCTTGCCAATGATCACACCCCTGTAACAATGGGGCTCAAACTGGTGACCTTCAGCTCACAAGTCAAGCACCTAAACCACTTAGCCGTCGAGGCAAAGGATATTTGCTGTAACCCTGAACTTAATGATTGAGAGTCCAAGCCTCAACTCACTGTGCTACAGCCACGGCATTCAAAAATGGAAGTGATCTCTGCAAATGAAATTGACACCAACAGAAAGGTTTTGCCCTTAGAATTAACCCTTGTCATGCTGTATAAATTACCTTACTGAATCGCTGTCATATCAAAGGACTGAAAGCACTGATAGAACTCATTGTTCAAAAATCAATATTTCTTTAGAAATCAACCTTATAACAACTCGGAAAGGAAAAGTATGAGCAGGAGGTGTAGACTAAGATCAGTCTGCACAAACGTGCAGTCTGATCTTAGTCAACACTTCCTGCCCAAACCGGAATATTCCGGGTTCAGCATGACAAGGGTTAATCATGTAAACTATGGAGAGCCAATCACTTACTAGTCAAAATTCATGGGAAAAAATTGAAGTCTTTTTGCTGAAAAACACACAAAAGGGACAGACTATGCAAAAATTCTTTGCCCCAATCTTTAGATCTTGAGGCATATAAATAGTTACAACATGGATTTTGCTGTCTTAGAGTTGTGAAAACTCATTACAACACAATGCTGCTTTTTGACCCCCCTAAAAAAGTATTATCATGGAAAACTTTGAGGAAAAAGGAAAAATTGCTTGTAAAAAGGTTTTTACCTTATTTGACACTTTTGTCCATTTCTAATGAAGTTTGATATAGTGTCTGCAACTTCTCCAATTTGGATTATTCTAGGGTAAAAAGGTTTTGTATAAAGCTTACCACTGATGTTGTCTCTGTATTGTTCTTCATGAAGCTTGGAGCAAAATACTCTGAAATCATACAAAATTATACCTAGAATTAACCCATTACCAAATTTTAATGCTTTCAATCCATTACAAGATGACAAAATTTGAGACTTGTCCACTTTGAAAGACTTTGCTAAAGACAATTTTAAGTCTGCAAAATTTAATATCTTTATCTTGTAGAAAACCTTTTTTGAAAAATGAAGAAATTACTTGTTTCAAGCAATTTCTTCATTATTCACAATGTTTTCACAATGTTTTCCAAAGCTTTTTACATGAAGGGCAAAAAAGGTAGGACTGTGTGAAAGTGTATTAACCCTTGTCATGCTGTATAAATTACCTTACTGAATTGCTTTCAAATCAAAGTGCTGAAAGCACTGATAGATCTCGTTGTTCAAAAATCAATATTTCTTCTAGAAATCAACTTCATAATCAACTCTGGCATGAAAAGTACAAGCAGGAGGGGTAGACTAAGATCAGCCTGCACATAAGTGCAGTCTGATCTTAGTCTACACCTCTTGCCAAAACCAGAATTTTCCGGGTTCAGCATGACAAGGGTTAATCTATTCCCACACAATCCCACTTTTTGCACCCCTCAACTTAGAACTGTTGGCTGCAACTCCCTTCATTTAGACCACCCTAAAAAATGCTTTAAAAAAGGAAAACATTGTGAGAAAGGCACAAGTTTGATTTGTACCATTTACCATTAGACTCTAATGTTAAGACATCATGAAGTAAACTCCAAGATAGTTTTCTTACTTTAAACTGTGACCTTGACCTTTGACAAATAAAAACATAAATATTCATGCTAAGTTTTGCTCTGAACAATCTCATTTCATCCTAAAATTTAGTTTATATTGAAACTTTATCTTAAGCCTAAAGTAACAAAGTTAAACCATACCAAAAAAACTCAAATTAACATCAAGCCATAATTGTAGAAGGTATGCTTCAAATTTGATCTTAACTCATTACCAGACAATAAAATTTTAGACTAGTCCAAATTCAAAGGAGATGCAGAAGATAATTTTTAGTCAATGAAATGTGAGATTTTTTTCAACCTTGTGGGTAGAAAACATTGTTTAAAAGGAATTTCTTCATTTTCCGCAATATTTTCCAAATTGCTATTTTGAGGGGCATCCAAAAGCATCACTGTGTGGAAATGGGTTAAATTAATTCCCAAATAATTCCTCTTTTTTACACCCAAAAAGAAAGAGTACTTGACATAACATTGTAGAAAATACAGAAATTGCTTGTAACAAGCAATCTCTTTAACAGTATAAAATCTTGTTGTCTAGCAATGGTTTAACCCATTCCTTCACAGTGACGCTTTTGGACGCCCCTAAAGAAAATCATTTAGGAAAACATTGTGTAAAATGAAGGAATTGCTTGTCAAAAGCAATTTCTTCATTTTCCACAATAATTTCTACTAAGTAAGTGGAAAAACTCTGAAATTTGATAAATTTTAAATTCTCATCTGCAACTGCTTTCAATTTGGATCAGTCTAAAATTTAGCCATCTGGGAATGAGTTAAGATAACTGTCTACCATTCACCTGAAAATGGGCTTGAAAAAAATGGAAAAGATGAAAAAAAAAATAAGACCTGGGAAGAAGAACAATCTGAGAGATTTGTTGGTGGGAAGAAGAACAATCTGAGAGATTTGTTGCTGTTGACCCTGTTCAGACTGTAAGAATAGCTCATTCTGATTTGGATCAAGGCTGTTTGCTATTATAATATTTCTGCATGTAAAATAGTAATTTTACCTCACTAAATATCTATTTTAGAAATACCCACTTTACTTGACCTGTGCTCGACTTTTTTTTTCAAATATTTGTCTCAAAGGCATTCCCAGACAGCCCCTTTTAGTGTGTATAAATTTAACCCTTTCCCCCAAAATGACACTTTTTGACACCCTAAAGAAAAAAAACTTTTGAAAACATTGTGGAAAACAAAGTAAGCACTTGTTGCAAGCAATTTCTTCATTATCCGAAAATATCTTGTATCTCAAATGACAAACAATTTTAGAATTTCATAAGCATAAAATTCCATCTGCAACATCTTTTAATTTGGACCAATTTTGTCAATTGGTAATGTCATAAACAACTATTGGTATTTCATTTAATCTACCTGTATAGAATCACCTCTTTACTGCCAGCAGACACTTTATAACGTTTAGCAACTGTTTTTGGATTCATAGAGACACAGTAGTAGTGGAAGGTTTTGTTACATTTGGATACAGCACAGCCAGACGTTGCCCCTTTTGTATCAATCTTTTTTCGATTTCTGTCAAACTTACAAAGGTGACAGGCCTGAAGAAAAGAAACTTCTACATCATTGGTTGTTTGAATAGGGTTAAACACCGCTTTTAACAATT
This sequence comes from Fragum fragum, assembly GCA_946902895.1. NCBI lineage: Eukaryota > Metazoa > Mollusca > Bivalvia > Cardiida > Cardiidae > Fragum > Fragum fragum. The sequence goes on from OX336365.1 coordinate 958,280, forward strand.
TTTCAGTCATATGATTTCTGGTATATGGTGCACCAATATCACTATTACATCCTTTCCTAGCCTCCAGCTGCTATCCCATTTAGGTTTACGATTATCCACCAAATGGTGAGAGACAAATGTTGGTAAGGATATGAACCCATGCCACCCCATTATTGAAGATTGGGAGTCTGATGCGCTATCAACTGGGCTGTGACGGCAGCTATTCTAAATCATAGTTAGAATACAGACATATTTAACCAATTACACACAATGACACGTTTTGATGTCCCTCAAGAAAACAGATTAGGAAAAGCATTGTGTGAAATGAAGAAATTGCTTGCAAGTTGCTTCAAATGTTTTTTTTACACAGAAACTTGGAAAAAAAACAAGAGAACCGCCTATGGGTGCCTATGCTTGGCTGTTGGTTACTGGGTTGTGGACAAAATGCATCTGGAGTTACCCCCCTTCATAGCATAGATTGCTCTTTTGATAGTGAACAAGTGTGCCAAGTTTCATGTGAATGCCTGTATTAGAACCAGAGATATCACAAAATGTCAAAGTTTTCACACTCCACAGATAACGACACCAAGGCTATCGCAATACCTCAGGTTTTCACCGAAAACAGCTGAGCTAAAAAATCATTAACTTGAAATTGTCATCTGCAACTCCTTTCAATTTGGATCAGTCTAAAATTTTACCATCTGGTAATGGGTTAAAAAAAGTATATTCAAAGAGTGGTCATTAAATATCTCATTTATTTAACAAGTCATTTATAAACAAAATGCAGTTTTACCAAATAATGTATCTACTTGACATTGAGTAGCGAATTCAGAGGGAATTTCAGGTTTAGGGGTAATTTGAACCCCCTCTATATTTTACGCGAATGAAAAATTTTCTGATAGTCTGTTAAAAATTCTCTGACATTTCCCTGATTTTTGCCTGTATTCTTTAATTTCCCCCACACTTTTCAAATTCTGTTATTTCCTTGATTTACTCCTGACACGCTGAAACCTTGAGTAAGCCAAAATGATGATGTATAGAATGTCTATCAATCAAGGGTGACTGTAACAACTCTGATATAACTATTTTAACATTAATGAACTCCAAAATCATATGGTTACTAACCAGTTTTTTTCCTCTATTTATTTCCCTTTGAACTTCCTTTTTCTTGAATCCTCCAAAAACGTCACTTTTGTACTGCACAAGCAGGGCAGAATATTGCTGTAATAAAAAATAAGACATAAGTTAAGCTGCTTGAGCACCTGTATCATCCTACAGACTTGAATGGACTGATTACCCCATTTTGTCCAAATACAAAAAAGATGCAGACAACAAATTTTAAGTGATGAAGTTTTTTAAATGTTGTATGTTTTGGGTTCGAAAACATTGTGGATACCTTTATTTTCTCCGTGAAAACAACCAGGCTAAAAATCAGTATTTTCTCTCTTCGTATTTCCTTATTCATATATTCTTATACATAATCATTTTTAATGAAATATATCATATATATCATTCATTACATCAGATTATATATCATTCCACACAAACAAATCGGACATGTCGTCAAAAAATCCATATCTGATATGGTTCCATATAAGGCAGTCTAAGACATAATTTTCATCCTATAGATGACGTCATAGAATTAACATAATCAGAATAATAAAATAGAAAGGCAATACCTATAGAAATACAGATTTTTCTTATTATTTCATGGAATTTATTCAATAGAAAAAAAACAACTTAGTTAAATAATAAATAAAATATTATATTATGATTGCAAAACAATATCATGTATTTGCTTCTTGCTGCAGAGGAATATTTTGATATTCCACTCCACCTTCGGTTTCATGAAATATCAAAATTTTCCAGGGCAGCTCATAGCAAATACAAGATGTTGTATCTCTATTGTAGCAAAATATTCCCTATTTATTTTGGAATGAAAACCAGCAACTGACATATTTCTGGCCTCAACCACTCAGCTTCGACAGGAAGTTCCACTTAGATATTAAAAAAATGCAAAATTTCATTTTATCATATGGTCAGTAACATAAAACAAAAAGGTAAAATGGTTGGTTGACAACTTAAACACTGTAACTACAGCTTGAACAAGCAGTATTTACAATGATTAAGTGGCCATTCAACAAAAATAATTCACATGAATGCCGGTCAATGTATAAGTTCAAAGTCCACATCCCATAATTTGATTGGTCAAACCCTTTTCAATCGACAACGGTGATTTGTGAGTTGTATAACCCATTTCCAGACAGCATAATTTTAGACTGGTCCAAATTGAAAGGAGTTGCAGACAGCAATCTAAAGCTAATGAAATTTTAGATTTTTTCACTTTTCTGGGTAGAAAACATTGTGTTAAATGAAGAAATTGCTTGTTACAAGTAATTTCTTCATTTTACACAATGTTTTCCCATCCATAAGCATCACTGTGTGGGAATGGGATAAGCAATGATAAAGAATTTGTAAACTAAATTATACTGTCTTACCATGCACTTGTGGTGGGCACATATTGATTTACCACCAACATAGTCTTTATGCAAGGTTCCACATATTGAAACTGTATCATCACCAGTGTGACAAAAGTCACACACTTGTTCTTTGCTCATCCTACGTTATAACTGAAATATATTTCAGTCGTGTGATACAGAGGTCTAAATAATGGGGGGTGCTGTCTAACATTGCTTTTCTATACAAAACCCTATGGTGTGGGTACTGATCGAAACTAAAGAAATATCAATTTACTTCAGATTTTAAATCAAAATTTTGGTGGAAGGGTCAGTATGAGTTATTTTTGTATAACGGTAGCAACTGCTGTAGTCGACGTTAGTTCTTTCATACGCCTCAGTCACAAAAAGGCAATACACAATATTTTCTCAGGGTTATCCATGACCCTGTCCTTCTTTGAATTTGGACCCCAATTTTTCAGAAATGACCCCAAAAATAGCTGGACAGCCTTCTTTATCTTATTTGATAGGGGTCATAATGTGGCAAAATGACCCTCTGTTTTGAAAGTCAAGGGAAAACCCTGATTTTCTATGCATATTTTGTTTCGATGTGTCAATCCTTTACAGCATCAAAATGTATTTTTATCTCCAGATGATAAATAGAATATGTTTAGAATTTTAAGTAAATAGAAATACCAGGAACGGGGTTTTCCCTCGACTTTCAAAACAGAGGGTCATTTTGCCACATTATGACCCCTATCAAATAAGATAAAGAAGGCTGTCTAGCTATTTTTGGGGTCATTTCTGAAAAATGGGGGTACAAATTCAAAGAAAGAGAGGGTCATGGAAAACCCTGCAGGAAGAAAATTAAGAATAAATAAAGTACAGTACTTATGTGGAATGTCAAGTTTTCTTCAGTCAGCATTTTAACCCTTGTCATGCTGAACCCGGAATGTTCCGGTTTTGGCAGGAGATATAGACAAAGATCAGCCTGCACATAAGTGCAGTCTGATCTTGGTCTACATCTCCTGCTTGTACTTTTCCTGTAAGCGTTGATTTCTGAATTGATTTCTAAATGAAATATTGATTTTTGAACAACAAGTTCTATCAGTGCTTTCATTCCTTTGATTTACAGCAATTCAGTAAGATAATTTATACAGAATGACAAGGGTTAATTATCATAGTTGGTCAGAGAAGTTTGTCTAATAACATTCAGTTTTCTATATTCATAAATCATAATTTCTCAAACCTTAAGGCCTTTATGTTATATCAGCAGTAATATTTGTATTCATTTGAAGCCTACTCTGAGTACGGCAGTACTTGGATAATCTCTTTTGACAGACATCAGTGCTCATGTCTTCACAGCAATTCCACTAAGTACTCCGGGTTCTCCCCAGGCCATTATGGCGTATAGGCCCCGATACGCCTTCATTAATTAAGAGAGTTTGCCGATACGCCTTCAAATCGCCGATACGCTTAAATTTGGTCACCGATACGGCTTAAATTCAAGCAGAAGAAAGGGTAAAGCAAACCATTAAAATTGGCTGCAGAAGCGCGGACACGACAGGCTCTTTATCTATAATGCTGTATACCACGTATAGCATAACATCTCTATTGATAAGACCCTTACACTCTTACTAATTGGTGATTATCGATTTTTTCTCGCGTTTCCGACTGGTACCTCGCTATCAGTCACCAAGCATGATAGGTACCAATATGTAAACAATGAATTCAAAATGGCGACCCGGTTCTGGAAAATTGTCACTTCGGCTGAGATTGGTCTAGTTAAAAGTAAAAGATGTGGTTATTTGATGTGACAACTGTCAAACTAAAGCCACAGTGGTTTAAAATTTAATTTTTTGAAGGAAAGATTTATTGGGTCAGTTGAAAACGTACCCTTTTCGCGATCTTTTTTCCTTACGAGAATTTGCCAAAATAATAAAGACAGATTTGTATAGAAGCCATCCTAGTTATACTAAGCTCTTGTTTTCAACTCAGTTTAATAATTACACACATGTATCTTCTGGATAAGTCCATTTATTTTTTATCCAACATGGAGGGCATTATCTCAAACATTCGTACCCTTGTTTGTTCAACCCATTTTTTCAATAAATTTGTTTTAAAAGTTTGATGAAAAATTATTATACTTTTACTAATCTTCTAATAATATCTCATCCTCTCATGTTTTTCACCCAAAAAGAAATAATACCCCAATAAAAATCAAAGTGCTGAAAGCACTTCAAGAAAAGAATGCCTTAGACCAATTAGGGATTTCTTTTTATAAAAAGTAATGATTTAATAATTATTTAGAACCAGGAACAGATCATTCATGCTATAATATTTGGAAAACAAAATCCTCTTTTGAAAATCAAAGTGCTGAAATCACTTAAAGAAGAGAAGAGTAAAGACACTTGTTTAATAAATTTGATCAAGTTTCATGTTATAATTTGAGAAATAAGGTTGGACACTGCTGATATATTATACATTTTTTATTAACTTATTGAAATCAAATAGCTGAAAGTACTGTTAGAAGAATAGTTATAGTGTCAGACAGTCGAAGGCTTCTGAATGGGCAAATAATGAGCATTTCAAATTTTACACAGAGAATCCAATGGAGCTCTTTAAATGCAAAAGTTGAAAATGAAACCAGGTATTTCACACAGGAACCTTATAAATACATTTTTGAAATTACTGATAATATTTTCTTTTTTTTTTCTGATGAAGGGCATTTTTCGTCAATCCAACACTCCATGCTTTTTTAAAAGAGTCCTCAAGGATATGATTTTGGACAGACTTGATAAAATAGCCAAGCATGAAAAGCTAATCCTATCTAATAGACAAGCACTTGACACTTTTTTTACTCATGAGACTTTTGGGTATATTCTTTCATTATCTTTCCTTTTCACATCCTTTTTATGAGACAATTTAGTGCCCTTTCCAACAAATAGGATAGAGAGTTGAAGTAAGCTGAGTAATGTCACAATTAGTTGGTATCAAAATAAGCCTCAGAATAGATAAATCAACTTATAATAATTCAAAAGTTGAAGAATATAATTCAAGAATAACTCTCAATAAAACAACAAGATGTCAATAATCAAGCTAAAAAGCACTTTTAATGACCTTTATTATGTATAGTCATACCAAGATGTTAACAGACAACACGCCACACATTTGCCACTACGCCTTCAAAAATTTCTGGGGAGAACCCTGTACTAGTTCCACACGGAATTGATCATTTTACAAGGCTTTGTCTAACACAAAAAGAATTGATAAACAGTACTAATTTTTATTTTCATTTCACTTGCATGATGATATAACAGGTTTTACTAATGCCGGGATATTTGGATAACCCACCCTATGTAGGAGAGCATATTGTGGGGATAAAAACAAGTTGTTTATTGCATTTTTTCAATACCCACATTGTTTATCACTTATTGCTTGTAACAAAGTTAGTTGTACATTTTTCTTTTTACATTTTTGAGCAATAAACATGGATTTGTCGGATATTCATCACCAAAGAAGACCTGTGAGAAATAGCAGCATCCATTTCCCAACCCATGAATTACGAGCACAGAGTCCATTCCACTTTGACCACCACAACCCCTATTCCATATTGTGTATACTTTGTTTGCTTAACCTAATCTGATAAAAACTCGTATTCCAGGCATACTTTTCTGTTCAGCGTGCTTTGTTTAAATAACAAAAATAAACCAAAACAATTGACACAGGGGAAGTCACTCCGAGTTGGGAATTTTGGAATGACAAAAAATTAATATTTGCGAAATAAGAATTAGCTGAACGTGATTTAAAAGTTTCCGCCTTCAAAAATGATATATTAGACTTAGCAGTTTCAATCTTAGGCTACATACTCTTGGAGTTTCATGGAATAACTAGTCCGAATGTATTTGCAGTTTTTAGGCCCGGCTATTTGTAAAATTCGACAATGCGTGAAGTCTACATTTCTTAATAATGGGGCGGTTGGTATAAAAATGCTTATTGAACTATAATTTACGAAATTTATGGATATCTCGAAACAAAAAGTAGTTTATCTAGAAGAAACTGAAAAACACCAGAATATTTATATGTCCGCTCACTCACTAATCAATCTTTACGTATGACAAAAAACATATATTTCCATTGTTTTATTTTTTGATAGAGTAAATTGATTGAAATCATTAAATCAAACACTTCTAAATTAATGAATAACGTGTTTTGAAAGGCGTTAACATGGGCCCAATGAATAAGTGAATGAAATATAAAGCCGTTCGGTTGTCGGCTTCTGAAAAGCGGCATTTTTTCCCTTTCTCCAATACGATTTTCTGTCAAATCTGGGAAGGCAAGGGGTTAATGTTAACACATTATTTTTGTGTTTTCTTCTAACAAGGACAAGTCGAAAATGTAAAAAGCCTGCAGGTTACAACATATCGCAATTTAAGTCCGAATTGAATATTGTCTATCTCTTACAATATTCGTACCAGTTTTGTAACTCTTAGCTATGTATCTAAAATGTACTTAAAGGTCAAATATTTGATTTTTGCTTAACTCTTGCATAACACGATGAATTTTTAAATTACTTTTCGGAATAATGCTGAACAAAACCGGACCATTTGCAAACCTCAACTCCGCATCTCTAAGGCAAAGGTCATATGTAGAGGTCAAAGGTCAAAATTCTACAAAATTACACGTGGCAGATCTATAATCTTTTGTAAGAATTAAGTCTGGTTTGAAAAGGGACAAGCAGGTGGTGAAGACAATGATCAGCCTGCTTGTCCCTTTTCAAACCAGAGTTTTTCTACAGGCAAAATATGAAATCAGTTAATTACCCACAGATAGCGCTTTCAGTGCTTTTAGCCCTCTGATTTTGATGCAATACAGTAGGGGATTTAATTAAGCATGACATGGATTAATAATTGATTGTCACGATGTTTTGGATTCATTACACCAACGATATCAACAACAGAAACTATACTATTACGCCCATAGCCAAGGATTTACCTAATGCTAATTTTAGAAGGTTAACCCCATTACCAGATGGCAAAATTTTAGACTGGTCTTATTGAAGGAAATTGCAGACGAATATTTAGCGTTTATAAAGTTTTAGATTTTTTCAATTTTCTGGATAGAATACATTGTGGAAAATGAAGAAATTGCTTGTAACAAGCAATTTCTTCATTTTCCACAATGTTTTCCAAAGCTTTTTTTCATGAGGGGCGTTTAAAAGCGTCATTGTGTGGGAATGGGTTTTAAACGAGAAACAATGTATCAGTCTTTCTTCAAAATCTTTTTTCTCTTAATATTTTCAAGTATAGAATAATTATCAGTATGAGTTCAGAATGTAACTTAGTTTAAACTTTAAGTAAGAATAAAGTCAAAGTTAACAATTTCACATAAGTATATTATCAACATAAAAAAAAAAACCGTCACATACATGTAATGATCGAGAGGTCTTATTATATACAGTTATAGTTGATTGAACACTAAATGACCAAGAGTGTATTTATGTATTTCCGTTTATCTATCGTCGCTACCCATATGAGCGACGCCCCAAGAAGACGGTTAGTTGTCACGGGGGATGGCGCAAGGATACAGGACGATATAAAGACATAGATAACAACCACAAAAGCCATGTTTTTTTCTACTGATCCAAATGATATTTAAGAATCTGACAAAGAGTCAATTAAAGATCATTTAAGTAGAATTTGGTTGAAATCAATCGACAGGTTTATGAAATTTTTAAAAAGTTGATAAAGGGATTCCAAAGATAATCCCTTTGAAATTTAATTGAAATCAATGAACTGGTTTCTGTTTTTTTTTTTAAACTTTTCACTATTTACCATATATAGAAATTAGTCCCATCAATTAAAGCCATGTTTTTCATCCAATCAAAGTTCTTTTATACAACCCGATAAAAAGTCACCAAAGGATTATTCCTGTGAAATTGGTTTGAAATCCACCAAGTGGTATCCGAGAAGAAGATTTTCAAAGCTTTAGCCGTATATGGAAATTAGCCATGCCCATTTAACCCATGTTTTTCACCCGATCAATTTTCTTTGAGGAAATCTGATTAAGGTTCACCCGAATAGCATTCCTGTGAAAATTGGCTGAAATCCATCCACTGGTTTCCGAGAAGACGAATTTCAAAGCTTTAATCATGTATGGAAAACCCCAATTAAAGGCACGCTTTTTTTTGTCCGATCAAAATTCTTTAAGGTATCTGATAAAAGGTCACACAAGGATCATTTCTATGAAATTTGGTTTAATTCTGTTCTGTCCTTTCTGAGGAGAAGATTTTTTAAAGTAAAAGTTTACGGACATAAGGACGCATGACGGACAACACGCCATGACAAAAGCCATGCTGGCTTTAAGCCAGTGGAGCTAAAAATGATAGATCCTGAACGTATCCAGCTAATTTCATGAAATTCCATCTACCCCATGGCAGTTGCGCCTTGTTGAGACCTATCTACATACCAAATATTAGCATTTTATCTTAATTAGGGACGAAGTTATAGGAAAATGTTTAGTTGGCAGGTTAAGTTTTGAGTAACATTTTGAGGGAAAAGGGTTAAAATTTTGACCTTGTCCTTGATGAAATGACCTTCCCCAGTTGCGCCTTGTTGAGACCTATCTACATACCAAATATTAGCATTCTATCTTAATTAGGAATGAAGTTATAGGAAAATGTTTAGTTGGCAGGTTAAGTTTTTGAGTAACATTTTAGGGAAAAGGGTTAAAATTTTGACCTTGACCTTGATGAAATGACCTTCCCAATGTTGCGCCTTGTTGAGACCTATCTACATACCAAATATTAGCATTTCATCTTAATTAGGGATGAAGTTATAGGAAAATGTTTAGTTGGAAGCTTTGCAGACAGACAGACAGACGGACAGACAGACAGACAAACGGACACCGGTAAAACAATATGCCCCCGATCTATCGATGCGGGGGCATAAAAATTAATCGGTTTATAATACTGGATATAATCTCAATAAGACTTTCCAGTGCTATCAGTCCTTTAATTTTAAAGCAATTCTGTATAGAAATTTAATTCAGCATGACAAGGGTTAAATCACCTAGTCGGAGAGACATTTGAAGTGGGCGTGTCTGACAACAATCTAGACGATAAATTGACGGATCGTCATGGTCAACCGAAGAATTAATCGAACGATCAAGCCATTCATTTCGACCGGAAGTGAACTTTGAACTCAGATATTTGCCAACATTTACGTGTGTTCATTGGTTTATTCTGAATGACAATGGCATCTTTAAACCACTCGTATTTAAAACTCCCTTTGATCTTTATGGAGTTATAAAATTCAAAGAATCGAACGATCAATCAAAGCATTAATCTAGACTGGAAGTGCACTTTGGATTCCGACATTAGCCGACATTTAGGTCAAGCCTTTTTGTTGGTTTAGGGAGTTAAACGTCGTAACTACAGCTTATACAAGCTGTAGTTACGACGTTTAGGTCTTCAGCACACCATTTTACTTTTTAGACATAGTTCAGGCTAAAAAATTTGTAAAATAACGCAGTTTGATAAAAAGTGGGACCTTCTGTCGGAGTCCGAAGGTGTGGCCTTCATGGTCAATGGGCGGGGCTAGCGATCTATCAATTTTCTATATTTCTAGAAAAATAATCATAGTACAGCATGAGAAGGTGCCACTTAGCGGCATTGTGAAATGGTCTTATCTTCCACGACTCATAGAAACAGAGTAAGGCCGTGTTTATCCTTTTTTCCTGCAAGAAAATCCAACCAAGTAAATTGTATGCCGTGTCCCTGTGCCCTAGGTTTGGATCAGTATGAATTAATTGTTTAAAATCATTTATTGTGTCATTTTTGCGTTTCTCCTTGCTACTCTTTGTGTAAACATTGTACAATAGAAAGTACAAATAAACCTTCGAATCAACGGTAATCCAATCGTACCAGTATTGTATCGATGGAATTCTCGTGCCTTTCGGAGCAGCCAAAGATCGAAACAGTTCAAACTGCAAGGCTGGGTGAACAATATTCGCCTGAAGTGGCAAGAATGCGATACAACCTGCTGTAAATCGAGCTGTAAATTCACTGAAACAGATATTTTCCGTGAAAAGTAATATACCGATTTCGTCCATCCGGACAGATGGGTAATGACGACACCCACAGACGGACGTGTGTAGAACATTGACTGATTGTTTACATGTCAGAAGAATTGCTTCACATTCGGAAAATTGACTCTCCTGGTACAAGAGAGTAACCATAATAAGATCCGAAGATAGTAAATCGCAACAAGCACTTTCTTTGATATCTTTTTGAAACAATTCTATCGCTGATTTCTTTTGGTCTCCAATTTCTCGACTTGGTATTGCGGCCGCCCACCATTGAGCCGACTGTAAGAGAATGTGGGGTACAAGTGTATCCGTAACCCGTTCAACCTCTGATGCCGTATGTTCTAGAACTGTTTTTGTTTCCCTTAAGACTTTTAGGAGATGCAAATATTGTAAATGACCTGCTACAGTTGTTGAAGACAGGCAACATTTGTTCAGCATGTCGTTTCTGGTAATGTAAACATTACACGCCCTATCAAGATATAATCCGTAGAGTTGATTCGATCTGTTTTCTGTACGAACATCTAAATGATCCTTTCTTTCTGTATTTTCTTTTAATAATTTGTCAATATTGTCACACGTAATGGAGGAAATAAAACTGACACCATTGAAGAGCAGCTCCTCCAATATGCTTGAAACTTTTCGTATTGTGTTATTTGTGAGTTTGTCGAACATATTTTCCTCGGGCACAAAATAGTTTGGACAATTTTCTTCGTGTAGCCATACGACCATACGATTGATACAAAGAAGTGTTACATGCACGAGGTGGTGAGGTACCCATTTTCCTCTCTCTGTATTTTCAATGGTATAGAACAGACAAGTTTTGCAATGGTAAGATGTAATAGATTTCCCAGTTTTTGGGTGGACGATATTTTTCTTGATCATTTTCAGAAGAATATAACATTTATGCTGCGTCTCATTTAAATTTCTCATGAGGTCACGCTCCTGCAGAGAGAAAGAAATCCTCCATTCTATCGATTTACGATTGCTCCTTGGATGTCCAACGCCAACGAAAAAGCAACCATATGTTATCATACGATTTAATAGCTCCTCCGATGGCCAATCATATTGTCTCGCTCTGTTTATCCATGAATTAACTATTCTAGGAATGACTCTGCATCTGTAAGAAATCAATAGGTCCATTTCTGAAAATCCTGGAACTTCTATTTTGTAGGCCGGTCCATATTTTTTCAGTTTTCTCGAAAGTACATTGATTTCAGCGTTGATGTGACTGAAGCAAATTCTACCCTCAATATCAATTTCCTCCTCGTTAGGTAAAGGAGGTCTTATAGAAACCGTTTGTGGGATCCCTCTTATTACCGTTTGTAATTTTACGTAGCCGGATTTAGTATAGCGATCAGTGACTAAGAGAAGAAAATTGCCAGTTGCGGGGCCATCGTCCAAACTTGGAAATACGGGATATAATTCATCGGAAATCATTATATCTTTATCCGACATCAAACCTCTTGTGGTCGTACCTTCAGAAAAACTGCCCAAATAGTACACCGACGCCATGGGCTGTAATGGGATAGTTAAACTGATTTCCTGAGCATCTGCTACTTCTTGATATTTCTTTCTAATATCTGCTGAAGCCCCTATAGCTTCTAACACATCAAACAAATGAAGAGATATGCCCTTGTAATCGACAGACATTTGTATTATATATCACTGAAGATCTGTTTACATAGCCGCTGATTTATTCAAGATAGGCATACATAGGCTTTCGTCACTGTCAGTCACGGCTGGCTGGATTGTGATCTACGAAGAAAAATGTATACGATTACGCCTTTTTAACACATTCCCACACTACAAAATCTTATACTTATCTAAATTGAAAAAAAAAAAAACATGCAGTCGACAATTTGAGTTGATGGAATTTTAGATTTTTTTTTTTGTATTTTTGGATAGCATACATTGTGGATCATGAAGAAATTGCTTGATACGTTTAATAAAGTTAGAATACAATTTTGGCGATCATAATTGGATAAAATAATAATCTCATTTAGTATTTTGGGACCCGCTATGGTGTCTTTAGCCTATTACCACACGGCAAAATTTTAGACTGGTCCAAATTCAAAGGAGTTGCAGACGACAATCTAAATTTTATAGCATTTTAGATTTTTTTCAATTTTCTGTGTAGAAAACATTGTTTAAAATGAACAAATTGCTTATTACAAGCAATTTCTTCATTTTACACAATGTTTTCCCAATTTTTTTGTCAGGGGCGTCTAAAAAGGTCATTGTGTGGGAATGGGTTAAGTAGTGGAAAATAAGCGAAATCTGGGCTAAAATGATCAAAATAATGGGTTTATCATATTGATAATTTCATTGTTCTTTCTCTGCCGATATAATCAATTGATAACCCACTGGGAAATGTCGGTAATTTAACCCTTTCCCGTTCAAATACGGGATTTTACGTTCCTGTGATTTTTTTACTCAAGAAAACATTGTGGAAAAAGAAGAAATTGCTTGTTACAAGCAATTTCTCCTTCTTCCACAATATTTTCTTCCACATAGGATGGTTTCATTTCAAACGGCATCCAGTTTTCATTGTCGTCTGCAACCTCTTTCAATTTGGACTAGTCTAAAACTTCTAAAAAAGGGAAAGGGTTAAAGGAATGCACAAAATAAGTTTATTGACTTACTGTATGAGGAAAGTTGATCCCATCCAAAAATAATTTCTGTAAAGTTTAGTTTTTTTCCCAATACTTTCTGATATTCCCGAAATAGGTAACGGACAAATGGACCGCGTGTTTGGCATGTAATTTAGTGAATATTGAAACCCCAAAACACCGGGCTTACATTTTTAACCCATTCCAACACAGCAAAATTTTAGACTGCTCCAAATTGAAAGAAGCTGCAGACGACAATTTCAAGTTGATGGAATTTTGAATTTTTTCATCTTTTGGGATAGAAAACATTGTGGATAATGAAGAAATTGCTTGATCCAAGCAATTTCTTCATTTTCCACAATGTTTTCCAAAGCTTTTTTCTTGAGGGGCGCAAAAAGGAGGGATTGAGTGGGAATGGGTTAAACCTTGTCCTGCTTGATGGTTATCCTTTCATATCAAAATTTTGATTTTTCTTTTGGTCAAATTTTGATCCACTTTGTGTTCAATTATTTCCTCAACAATAAAGGATCAATTAGGTAGGTTAGACTACGATCAGCCTGCACAGATGTGCAGCTCTTAGTCTACACATATTCCACAGCTATTGTCAATATAACGAATATTCCGGGATCAGCATGACAATGGTTAAAAGATCACGACTTTTTTTTCAAAAGGCAGGGGTATATTAAGAATTGCACAATTCTAACGATCCGCTTTCATCAATATTGCAGGTGCAAAGCGGGTTACTCGGCTCTCGTTGGGACCATATTTCTCGGCAAACGGAATTCTGAAATCTTCGTTATTTGTTTTACAGACCCGTGTACAACGTTACTACCCGCCAAGATCGATAATCGTAGACCTATGTGGGATAGCAGCTTGAGGCTAGGAAAGGTTGTAATGGTAGTACTGGTGTGAGAAGTACCAGGATTCCATTGTTAGGTGCTCCAGCCCCCGCAATATAATTGAAATATTGTTGAAAGCGGCGTAAAACCCCATTCAAACAAACTACCCGCCAAGAAAAGCGTATAAATTGCAAAATTATTTTACGTTAGCGGCATAAAATAACTTTGAAACGCTTTTCAAAAGTGGGTTTTTGACCTATTCTTAAATTATTCAAAGCGTGATTTGTAAACAATTTCAAACCTTGTCATGCTGTATAAATTACCTTACTGTCAAATCAAAGGGCTGAGAGCACTGATAAAACTTGTAAACAATCAATTTTTCTTTTAGAAATCAACTTCATAAACAACTCTGGCTGGAAAAGTACAAGCAGGAGGTGTAGATTAAGATCAGCCTGCACATAAGTGCAGTCTGATCTTAGTCTACTGCTCCTGCCAAAACCGGAATATTCCGAGTTCACCATTACAAGGGTTAACATATATTTCAGAATACTTTTTTGTAAGGTATTTTGTTCGTATGAGATCCGTAGAGCCTTTAGCGAAAGTTTGGTTATGTGTGAATTTCCGTTTATATATCGTCGCTACCGTAGCACATGCCCATATGGGCGACAGCCCCAGAAGACGGATAGTTGTTACAGGGGAAAGTGCAAGGATACAGGAAGAAACCAATGAGAGCTTCGCCTGGTTATTAACGTGCTCGGTGGATAGCACCGTCACACGGAGCCTCGGTTTAACGTCTCATCCGAAAGATAATTAGTTTGTTAGTAGATATGGCAGCCATGGGCTCGAACCCGTGATCTTGAGGTTTGAAGTTCAGTGCTCTACCAACTGAGCTAATCGGACTGACATGTTTGGTACCCATGAGCGTAGGGCTTTATATATGGGTGGATATCCGAGTATACAGAGTACCCCGAATCCAATCAATATACACTTCTGTCCAATTTTGCTAATTAAAAATACAGTAAAAAGGGGTCACTTTCGGCAGTGTATAGTTAAAGAACGTTCATTTGCCTTGTA